>OX457052.1:31749982-31764982 GCA_949752735.1 Lumbricus terrestris
TCTCATGATCTTTATCTGTGGATGTCGTCTAATCGTCTTTCGTTGAACTCTTTAAAAACCCAGTTGATTTAGTTTGGCACTCCTAAACAGCTTCAAAAACTCCACTACACTCTACTCTCTCAAACTTTTCCTCACTTCAACTTCTCCTCCAGTTTCTTCGAGACCTATGTGCTGAGCTAAAAGTAAGCCGGGTCGGTCGGGGTCTGCGACCCGGCATTGATTTTCGTGACCTGCTGTTGCCGGGTCTCAGCCGGGTCGCTTGTTTAGCACATGAACGCAGAATAAAGCCAAAAATGGGTTGCGAATGACTAAAAAAGGTCGTCATTTAATTATGACAGTGCAGTCAAGCAGCAAACAAGCAGCAGCATATTCCACAAATGGACAGCAATTGGGATTCAAACAATACAACACAGCTGAAGTTTCCTGCTTGCGAACATGGGCAGAGACCTAGGGGGTACAGGGGGCGGTCCCCCCAATGAAGGTGTTGGGGGAACGGCCAATGCATTTGCCCCCCCCTAATCGTTGAGCGTCAAGCCTAAAAACAAAAGGTCATCAACTTTTTTGGCGGCGAAAATAGACTTTTTTGGAGATTTCGGCGCCGGATGACTTAAAAAAGGTCATCAACTTTTTTGGCGGCGAAAATAGATTTTTTTTCGAGATTTCGCCGGTCGTCAGAAATTTTGGCCGGCAAAAGATGGAAATTTTTCTGCGACACTCAGCCATTCGTCCATCAAAAAATCTCACGTCTTTCCGTCCCCCCCCCCCAAATCACCGCCCAGGTCTCCGCCTATGCTTGCGAAGCAAAGACCAAGTGGCAGCACTTAAAACTCAACGTAGGCATATAGCCTAGGCCTAGTATGTCGGCTGTCTCATGCGAAACTGAAGTGATTTTAGCCATTTTGTGTGATTCAGAGGAATGAGAAAAATGCAACAAAATTGTTTTCCTTTTAGTCACACTTTCAAATATTCATAAGAAGAACCTTGCGTATAGAAATTAAATTTCAGTAAAATATTTTTGCTCTAGGCGTTGACGTGATCATTCGCGCCTAAAAGCCACATTTATTTTATGGGATCACACTTCAAAGTGCGAAAAAAAGAGAAAGTGAATTAGGCCTATATAAGCAAAACTAATGAAGATAGGCTATCATTGTCTAAAGCCCTTGCCTTTTGCCCCAAATTAAAATATTTTGCACAACAGAATGTGGTAATCTACGGCCTGGCGCAGAATGATTAATATGTTTCCGTCAACTGGCTTCTACCTTAGCATGACTCTGTTGCCGCGCGTCGTGTACTTCGCTCTTCGGCTAGGGGTGAGCTTCTGGTCCCGTGGGCTCGCTTGGCTATTAAGCAGCACCGTCCTTTCTCGGTCGTGGGGCCTACTGTCTGGAACTAGTGCTAACGATGCGGCATATGCCTAGTGAGAAATACATTGCTCTAGTTTATTAGTACAACATAACTACAAGCATAAATATAATTTTCAAAACATAATCGTTTGCCCTATTAATTATTTTCCGTCAAAACACCTGATTATATAGGGCTCTAATCAAGGATTCCACGACAACCGGTCTACAGACGACTCGCCTTGATGAAAGAGAAGCTGGATTTATGAAAAAAGTTAAATGGTGTTCTAGCTTAAATGGAGACCGGATTGACGATTTTCATTAATGCATTACATCCAGCTACTACTACAGATTTAAAATACCTTCATCCAGTTTTTTATTTCTCATGAGTTATTTTCGTCAATCCAGCTTCTATTTCACCTGTAAAAGAAACTTTAATCCAGCTTCCATTTCTCAAGCGCCGGACCAGTTGTCTGTAGACCAGTTGTCGTTAGACGAACTGTCTGGAGACAACTTGTCGTTAGACCAGTTGTCCGAAGACCAGTAGACAAGTTGTCGTGAACTCTAATCAAGTGCGCTGCCTTGAAAGAACAGATTATTTTCGTCCATTCGCTTTTTTCAAATTTCTGAAGCCGATCGAGGAATAACTGAATTATTATTGGTCTTGTTGGACAAACTAAAGCACGACAGATGGTCTCTGTCTGCATTGAGTCTGCGCATCGTCCTTCATTTTCACTCCATGAATAATGGAAACCACGACTTGGAAGAGCTGTTTGCATACGAGATGCGAGAGCTTGAATGCTTTTCTCGGTTAGCTAGTCAAGAATGCCTTTATAATATTATTATTGTCGATGATTGTATCGGGCTATAAATAACCGTTTCTGCAACAATGTAAACTAGGCCGAGCTACAGACTTCGAGATGGTCGATTTAATCTGCGAAAGCTCCGCTGTGAAAGAAGATGCATACATCAAGTTGAAAATTCCGCGGACAAAGCAAACTTTATGGAGCGTGCTCTGAGTAGGCCTACATAACCTTTTGACGCACATCTTCCGCGCTAACGCATTTAGCACACCTGGGGTTTCAATGGACCCCACCGATTACACGGGTCGTAACAATGTTATCATTTAAATGGAACATGGGGATGAATTATCGAAGTTTAGGTTGTTCACAGCACATTGCACTTATGGAACATGTTTGTGTCATGATAGAGGCCTAAAATTATATCAATTGTCTGAGCGAAATACGGTAAATAATCACTAATTCATTGTCACGACAGAGTTTGTATTCATGTAGCAATTTATCATTTCATATGTTTAACTACGGTATTCGAAAATCGTAGGCATGATAGGGTTTCAGAGTTTTTGTCATTTCACATAGCAGGAATTTATAACTTGCTCAATCATTTTCAGGAGTGCCGTAGCCAGGAACCGCAGATGGTGCATGATGTGTCGACTACGAAATGCCATTACATAAGTTTTGCCCCCACTGCCGAGTGGATAACTCCAACTTACAGCAGGTTCTCTTAATTAGGAACTAGCTGGGGTAGGCCTACCCGGCGTTGTCTTTGGGCGCCATTTTTGTGGCAGCCGCATGTTGTTTTTCGCTTCCATTATCTCGTTTTAAATGTGATTATCAGTTTACATTCTTTTAATTAACCGATTTCTTCGTTAATTTTACAACCAGGAACTCGAATAGTCCAAATTCAACATTATTATGTTAAGCAGACGTAGTATTTTTGGATTATTAGCCGGCTAGAATTTCCAAAGACTACATGTTTCGTCGATTCTACTCCATTGCTCTGCTGCTGGTATGACGTTGTTAAATACATTACTTAACTCTTCCATAGTCCTACAACCCAAGAACAATACTGTCTACGAAAGAAAAACACTCATTGCATTTCGCCAACGACACCTTGCAGGATACCCTTCTCTTGGTGTCTTTTCGGCTATCTCTGCTGCTGGCTTACTTCATTTCAGAGGCTCTCGTGCAGGCCGACATAAAACCTGGTCTTTTTCATACAACCAAGACGATGTTTCTACTAAGAACAAAGTTAACGACTCTTTCACCAATAACATCGGCACGCCTATTCCTGTACTCATTGGTAAAGATAGAACTGAGAAAAGGAGAACAAATGTCGTTCAACGCTTGGATGAACACGCTTGCCGTGTGGATGGGTCAATAAATTTGCACGGTGATTCGAGAAGTATTGCAAATGTAAAGCTCGGGTCTGTCCGCCTTAAACGTCGTCATCATCTGCGACGCCATGAGAATCGTCTTCGCTATCTATTTCCGATTGTTATCCAACCACGGTACACATCATCGCCGCCAGTTTCACCGTTGCAGATACCTGGTCTCTACATCATAAACGCCAATTCCATTGCCAAACCTCACGCTCTCGACCAGCTTTCAGCGGAACTCGATGGTTACAATCTAGATCTGGCAATCATCACCGAGACTCATCTAAAGTCCCATCATCATCCATCCATCATAAGAGTTGACGGCTTCCAATTCTTCCGACGCGACCGCCTTGCCCGCCGCGCCGGCGGAGTTGCCGTCCTTGTCAAGAAATGCTACCCAGCGACTGAAGTGATGATGAATGGTGATGATCGATCGCTCGAGCTGATGTGGATCAGGGTAGAGGTTCCTGGTAGGGTGGTGTTCATTGGAGCCCTGTATCATCCACCTCGACCAATATATGACTCTGATCTTTTGCTTATAAGACTTGAGCGAACTGTTGAGGAACTATGCCGGTTGGATCCGAGCGCGTTGCTTTTCCTTGGGGGAGACTTCAACCAACTGGGCGACTGTGCTGTCGTTGAGGCAACTGGGCTTACACCGTTAGTCCACCAACCTACCAGGGGAGGCGCAGTACTTGACAGACTGTTTGTTTCTGAACAATGTTTTGCAACTGTTAAAATCTTGACCTCTGCTGTAAAGTCGGATCATCGGGCAATTATCGCCATTCCTCATGGTCCGGTTACTGCCCGAAACAAGCGGCTGACGCGTGTTGCATTCAGAAGGCGATCTCCTCAACAGCATGCTTCCCTCCTTCGAATCCTTTCTTCTGCCGACTTATCCGAAATATTTGATGCACCAGATATACAGAGTGCATGGGATATATTCTACCGTGAAGCTAATGACAAGATGGATACGATATATCCCCTTCGGATGGTCACCATGACCTCTTCAGACCCGCATTTCTTCACTCCTGCAATCAAACTACTCTTGAGGAAGAAAAACCGCCTTATGAGGTCTGGTCGTTTAGAGGAAGCATCTGCCTGTGCCCGTCGTGTTGGCCTGGTCATCAAGCGTGCGACAAAGAAAGACCTGAGCGATGTTGACCCACGTAATGGTGTTCGTGATCTTTGGCGCCGTGTTGGGGCTATCACCAAGGGGCGAGCGGCTGGTGACATGGGGTCTGAACTCAGTGCTGAAAATCTCAACATACATTACGCCAGCATATCCAACGATGCTGAATACGAGCGTCCCCTCTACCGAGTCACTGCGCCTTCAAACCAGGTCATCATCTCCGAGCGCCGGATTTTTCATCTCCTCGACCACCTTCACCATACTGCTGATGGAGATGACGGTCTGCCCGCATGGTTTTTGAGGCTCACGGCCCCGGTATACTCGGAGGCCCTGTCCTACCTCATCAACCGCTCGTTCGCTGAATTCCATGTTCCCTACCAATGGAAGACAGCGATTATCCATCCTATTGCCAAGATCGATCAACCGAAGAATCCCAGGGACTTCAGGCCCTTCTCTATCCTCCCAGTTCTATCCCGGTTACTTGAGAGAGAAATTGTCCACGCGTATATCTATCCCACATTTACAAAACCGCCCAAAGACCAGTTCGCCTTCAGGCCTACCGGATCAACAACAGCTGCGCTGGTCTCTATTTTCCATCATACAACTAGTCTACTTGCAACTGAGCCATAATTATGTAACCCTCATTTCACTGGACTTCAGCAAGGCTTTTGACACCGTCCGTCATGTTATGCTTGCCTCTAAGCTCTGCAGCTTAGACGTACCAGATGAGGTCTATAACTGGCTCGTGAGCTTCCTCAAAGACCGAAGGCATGCCACACGATTTGCTGGACTGTTGTCGAGCATTGCAAGCATCAATGCCAGTGTCGTCCAGGGTTCCGGGTTTGGACCTTCAGGTTTTGTTGCGAATGCCTCCGACCTCCATCCAGTCGATCAAAAGAACATTATCGTTAAGTATGCTGACGATACATATTTGATCATCGGTGCTTCGAAGAGAGCAACTGTTTCAATAGAACTGGACCACATAGCAGTATGGGCTGCGCCTTAATGCTTCTAAATCCCGAGAGATGCTCATTCATCGTCGCGGCCATGCTGAGTCACCACCAACCATTGCCGGAGTAGATCGTGTCTCGAACATGAAGATTCTGGGAGTGACCGTACGAGATGATCTGGACACTTCAACGCACATTGCTGGAGTATTGGCGACCTGCTCCCGCTCCTTGTACGCCCTCAGAATCCTTAAATCCCATGGCCTCCCTACAACTGTGCTGCATGATGTCGCAAGAGCAACGACCGTATCCCGTCTCCTCTATGCTGTGCCTGCTTGGTGGGGCTTCACTAAAGCTGAGGACAAGTCACGGCTTAACACATTTCTACAAAGAACCAGACAGTCTATCTACCAGACAATACGCCAGACGTCTCGGACATGGTTCGCGAAGCCGATGACAAGCTGCTTGCGTCAGTCTGCAGCAATCCATTCCATGTCCTGCGTAGTTTGTTTCCGCCTGCAATAAAGCGTCGCTGCGGTCTGCGCCCGAGATCTCATAACTTTGAATTGCCAACTAAAGATGATAAAAACTTCATACCTAGAGTACTTTACAATAGCTTAAAGCAAATGATAAAAATAAGCGATTAGTTTAAAATTAATAAATAATGCAATGTACAAACATTTTTTTATATTTTATTTTTCTTATTTTTCATGTATAACTATTTTTTTTGTTCATCTTGTACCTCTGTTGCGGCTTGTCAACCTGTTTTCTGATTAAACGAATATATATATAGGAAATTTAGGATTCGAACCGCTTCGGCCATAACCCCACCACACAACACCCCACCACACTCCGACCTCTACCGGTACGCCACCCGAGAAATTTAGGTTTCAGGAAAATTTCCACCCCCATCCCACCCCTACTCCCTCCACCGCACCTCTCCACCCCAAGCCCCTCCCACCCCCCACCCCACTCCACATTCTACCCCTCCACCCCCACCTCCCCACCCTCCACCCCACCCGTTCCTCCCACACCCACACAAACCCCACCTCTCGACCCCACCCACCCCACCCCATCCCACCACCCCACCCCTCACCCCATCCCCTCCACCCCACCCCCTCGACCCCCATTCCACCCCCACCCACCCCTCCACCCCATCACCCCTCCCGCACCCCCGCCTCCACCGGTTCGCGACCCGTGAAATCCGTACTGCAAAAGAGCTGTCCTTAAACACCTCTAAAACGGTTCAACCGCTGCTTTTATTCGTATGGGACCGAAATTCGGACTGGAAAATACGCTGTTTTAAACACCTCTAAAACGCTGTCAACCGCTGCTTTAATACGTATTACGTATGGGACCCGAAAGAAAAGTGCTGTCATAAGCCTGAAAAGGTGAGGTCCAACAGGGAAAATGAGGGGTTTTGCCTCCCACCCTGGCCCCATGGTGGCAGAGATTCGCGAACCCCTCGACTACGCGTCCGATGCCGAGACGGACACAGTAGTGAAGGTTTTTGGAGTGAAAAGGTGCTAAACTGTCGAAATGCATTCCCGTCAAACAGACAGACAGACAGACACACAGAATCTTCTCTTTATTTAGATTAACCATCATAATTATTATGCAAAACGGAGATTCGTATAGGTCTCTAAGACGCCTCCATTGAATCGACCAGCTGTCTACTCTAATCGCACGTCTTTCGAATGGCTGAGAAAATACTTTCTGTCCGTGTACCAGTGCTTTTTAAGGAATTTGCTTGGACTGCACAACCAGGAATTTTAATAATATTATAGTGCACCATTTGGACCGAAAATTTCTGGCGATCATTTTTAGTCATTCACCTGAAATTTGAGGAAAATGTTCCGAATTTCCAAGTCACCGGCTGCTAAATTGGACGACCTTTTTTAGCCTTTCTTCCTGAACTTACCCACAAATTTACCAAAAAAAGACAATGAAGACTATTTTTTCACTGCACACTCACTTCGTTCCATTCGGGTCCTCCGTGATAAATTACCCCAAATCAGTTTACAGTGACCTTTTTTCATGATTTTCACTGAACAAGCTTGCTTCTAATAGTCTTGTGTACAACTACAAAATTTCATATACAACTGCACATTTTGTGTGCAGCTGCAAGTTATAAAAAGCCCTGTCTGCCGTGTATAGCCTATACTGTATACTATGTATAGGCTACGGCTAATAATCTTTTCGCCGATATCACAAGCAGTTCGTGTTTTCCATGAATGCTGTTTTCCGGGACAATTTGAGATCAATCCGGGACACGGGACGCACAGGGCCGATTCCGGGACTGTCCCGGGGAATCCGGGACGGTTGGCAGCCCAACTGGACAGTGGACAGTGACACGCTCCCATATGAAGAGTGACATTAGGCTACTGAGCGCTTGAATTGACTGTATGGCTCAAATTCATTGAAGGTTAAGCAACATAATTATTATATGTTCCTACCACTTGACTCGTTGTATAATAAAATTATATAAACATTCATCAGAACAGACAAGTTGATCTATATGCAAAATTTAAACACATTGGGTATTGTATATTTTTCAATGGATCTTGTATTGAGAACTATGGAGTAATCAATCATTCGAGAGCAGAAACGTTTAGTTGCTGTTTCATTTGTCTCGCTATAAATCACCATTACAACCTCAGATGACACAATATCCGGTCATCGACTGGAGCATAGCTTTGGCATTTGAATTCTGAGGCAATAATGCATGCTACAATGACACACAAAAGTAGCCACGTTTAAAAGTGAGCGTGATTAAACACGACCTGTAAAATCATTGCTTCTTTTAGGAAGCACCTGCAAGCAAATTTCTAATATTGGCTAAATTTGCTTGTCAGGCATTTTACAAGCGAAAGGATCTAAACTTTGCGACAAGTGTGCATGAAATCGCTACGATCCATGGGCGTAACTTTCCTCCAGAAAGTGGTGGTGACTTTTCCTATGCTCACTACTCTTTCTTTTTCTCTCCTCTCATCTTCCTCTGTCCCTTCCCCAAACGCGAATTTAATGTATTTTAGGCCATATCCGACACCTTAGGTCGCCCGAAAAGTAGAAGAGTAGACCTCTTTATGCATGTTTACATTTTGTTTAGCTAATCGACCTAACTACTGTTAATAAACTGCAAAGACAAGGATTATAAAATTATGGCCAAGAGCAGTCACTCGTTAATATCAAAGTCATCGTAAGATCCAACACCATATAATTAACGCCACCGCTTATGTCAACGTCAAAGTCATCGTCAAATGTCGACGTCATCACCATTGCAAATGTCAACGTCATCGTCAAATGAAACGTCATCGCCATCGTCACTGCAGTCAATCATGCCGGCATGGGCACTGTCGGGAAAGTAAAAAAATGTAAATTTTCCACTGACTTATTAAAACTTCCGAGTTATTGCAATGAGAATAAAAGTCAGAACTTTCCAAATAACTGAAGTCTACGATCATTTGCGGTGGCAAAGTTATTTGCAATTACGTAAATGTCAAGGCCGTCAGTGTACTGTTGATGTACATGGCACACTGCGACAGAGTTGAGCCGCTCTTGGGTCATAGAAGACCGGAGCCAAGTCTTCAGACGACGGAGTCCGCTAAATGACCGTTCAGCTTCAAATGACGTTGCGGGAACTACGAGCAAAAGCCTAAGCAGAGTTTCAACCTGATGGAACAATCGTCTGACTTCAGGAACTGCAGAACGCAGTATGACAGCCGCTTCATCTGTCGTACTGAACGTGAATTGCTGTCGAAACATGGCAAGTTGAATGCTGAGTTGAGATGGGTCAATTTCAGGATAGGTAGCACACGTATCGTTCACCTCCCCAGACAAGAGACATATCTCCAACTGTTCGTACACTTGCAGGCCAGTCTGTTGAAATCTGTCTGTTAGCGCACGTAGCACACTATCAATTAACTTGTAGTACTCCACTTTGTAGTACTGCAGCACAGTCGGAGCCAAGTATGGTTCTGATGGACCAGCATATCGCCTGGGAGGACAGCGTATACGGGGAGCCACGATGTCCTCTAAATCTAAATCCTCTTGAACCTTTTTGGCTCTTAAAAAAATTGATTCGAATGCTTGACCTGATCGTTGGGTTTTCATGTAGTTGCTGACTGACTCTACTGCTCTGATTGTTCCACTGACAGTGTTGGTACGCCCTTGAATAGAGTGATTCAGGTTCTCCAGTTGCTCAATAATTGTCAAAGCCATCAGAAGTGCTAAAAGTGTGGAACCTTTCTGAAATCTGGTCAGAAGTCCGGAAGCACGAGCTCCAGTCTTTCCTGTGTTTTGTGACATTTGCTCAAGAGCCTCAATGATTGTCTCGTACTGATCAACCGTTCGACGGATGGCCTTGGCTCTGATAGTCCATCTTGTCGGACACAAAGGTTTCAGAGCTAAAGCCGTCGCTTGCTGAACAGCTGCGACGGATGCAAAAAGATTCTGAAATTTGCCAGACTGAGAGGATAAGACGCCTAGTTCGTTCACGAGATCTACAGCGTTACGTACAACAGGCGATGCCTTGATTGACGCCTCTGTCACGAGGTTAATGCAGTGGGCATGACAGTGCACAAACAGTGCAAGAGGTTGCACTTCCTTTATCAATGCTTGTGCACCATTATACATGCCGGACATGTTAGAGGCTCCATCATAAGTTTGTCCTCTGAGCCACTCTGTTGGCAATTCAAGGCGAAGCAACACATCCAAGATTATGCTTCTAAGAGATTCTCCGGTTGTGGATGCTGCTTCGTAGAAACCGACAAATGCTTCAATTGGGAACAGATCGTTGCTTACGTAGCGCAAGCATATGCTTTCCTGTTCGTTGCCAGTAATATCTCTAGTGCCGTCAACGATCACTGCAAATAGGGCTGGTTGCGATGGTTCAACAGACCTCAATTCTTTGCATATGGCACGAATTATGGCATTGGACATCAGCGAAAGGACTTCATTTTGAATTAATGGCGAACTGTAATCTGTGGTCTTGATACCGATTAAGCCAACTGGTTAGTTTGTCATCTGAAAATGCAGCGAGCCGAAGCAATTGTGCTAAATTTCCCTCATGTGATTCGTGTCCTCGCAATGCTAAACCCTGTCTTGCAAGGTATCGAATGCATCTTAATATCACTAAAAGACTGTTTCTGGCCTTAATCTGACATTCACTGTGTTGCCGTGACACCTGTGCTAACAGTGGTTTCTTTCTCTGCAACCATTTTGTGACCGCTGCAGTATGTGCATGAGATGACTGATGTTTTGTGAAAGCCTCACGTGCTCTGTTCCAGTTATTGAAACCAGTGTATGAGAAACTTGCCTCTGCATTTTTGGCTACTGACAGAGCTCCAGCTTTGGCGCAATAAAAACACAGAACACCCTCAATATCTGGTTCCCGGTGCAGCCAAGGAAACGAGTCGTACCATTTCTTTTGAAAGTGCAATTTTTTTTTTAGTTTCTCTTCAGGGTACAACGAAGGTGCTGCATGATTTGGTTTAGATACGCTAACAATAGACCTAAACGCCGGACCAACATCTAGGTCACTTTCCAAAACCTCTGAATTCTCGAGATCTGAGATAAGTTCATTCTGGTCAGAAGATGTAAGCCGAGGATTACTGCCTTCAGTATCATTGTCCGGCGTTTGCACCGTTTCGCAATCATCCTAAGCAGGAAGAGAAGTTTAAAAATTATAACATATGAAAAATAACTGCTCACTTTCTTTTGGGCAGTGATAGACTAATCTCACCAATCCATGCATGCATTCACATGTGATATGCAATACAATAGTTTTTAACGTAGGCCTCCTGCTACTGGAGAGCTAAATAAACGCAGATGAAAAGAGGCAAGTATAACTCTAGCAGCGTCGAAGGATGGTCCGGCTGCTACTGTGCCTCTTTAATGAACATAGTTATAGCCTCTATGCTACTCTGCTGCCAATAGACGATGTTATGGTAGGGCCTGCCAATAATCATTAGCAACGACGTTTAATTTTGCCACTCCGTGACACACACTCACTGGATATGCCATTAAACCTAGCAAGTCACAAGTCGTTGTGCAGGCCTATGCGCCATGAATTTCGCATCAGATTAATTTAGGGTCAACATAGGCCTACTACTGAAAATAGCATTCAAATCGTCAAAAGACAAAATGACTTGTATTTAAACTTAGACTCAATTTCAAGAAGAATTTTTTATTATTAAATGCCAATAAGCTACCAAAGTCGTAGAACTGTGCACACGTCATGTCAACATCAGCATGACTAGTTAAGCGAGCGAAAAAAACAATAGCTGTTGTTGAAGTGGATATCTACACCAAAATCATCCGCGACACGGGACGCAAAGGGCCGATTACGGTCCCGTCGAATCCTGGACAGTTGGCAGTCATAAATTATATATTGTAACTGTAGTTAGGGCTGACAGTCTACCACAGAAAAACCATGCAATGCATGCTCAATTCTAACCTTTCGCTGTCTCTTTGCAGACTTTACCATGAATCGATCCATTTTCCATGTGAATTTTATAATTATTTAGACCTTTTATAGAAACTGAAAGCGAATCTATACCATAACGGACCTGAGGTGAACTAATGTGGTCTCTTTTTTGTCTCCTCCTTCTATGAGAAAGACCACACAGAGTGCTATATTATGATCTGTATAATTATGTCACAGACACAGCTGTATTGATAATTACTTGGATGTTAGCTGTCAAATCTCTTTGATCGACCACACTTAATAGCGTAATAATTATATTGCGCGTCAAGTCCTCGTCAAATCACCCTAATCAGGCTTCACAGAAAATTTATCTGCCAACGACCAACTGTGCATCACGCTATTGTTCTCAGTTGAATTAGGCCCAGAGAGAGGGAGGGAATTACCTTCCTTCCCTCCTCAAGACCTACAGCCTTGAATAAGGCCGTGTGAACATCGCACACACTGCGGATACCTCTGTAAACTTTACCGCCATTGCGTTAATAAGTAGGAATAGCCTATAGATTATATATGTACAGTAGACAGCCAAATGCTTTCACATGCAAAAAAAATTTTGTTTTCAGGACCAAAAAGTGGTGGTGACTGTCACCACCACTTTCAAAAGTGGTGGTGACTGGACACCACCGTCACAATAGAAAGTTACGCCTATCACACCGAAATGATAATTTAAACTGACCTAAATATGCAACAATATCAAGAATATCATACGTAGACAGATTGCTTACTCTTTACTGCACATTGAACTCTGTGTATACAATCATGAACAACTGAGTAGGCCTACTGTAGCAGTGCAAGAGGAGCCAGCAAAAGCTAATAGCTTATACAATCATGACCTCCCTTCTTTAATTATTATTCGTGAATGTTTTCATTTCATACATATAACTTAAATAGAAGGTGACAGAGCTGCACTTCAACAGAGGTCATTCACAGTTGGTGACTAGTGCAGAATGTCGTCCAAATAAGAAAGATAAGCAACGAAATAAACGAGGGTTACCCTGGCTAATAAGAGGTCACAAACAAGCAGCATCAGTCATTTTGGTGCGAGAGAGCTAGGTGAATGGTACGATATATACCTGACGAATACCACAGACAACATTCAAAGATTGGATTGTGATAGGCTAATCATGGTGGCTGCGGTATGGCATTTTACAAAACGAGTAGGTGATTCCAGGAAAGGATTTTGGAGTTGAATCGCTTGTAAATTCCCGAAAGACGGAGACCCACTAAAAGGGTTAGAAAATCTGCATTGGATCACCCAAATGTCTTCTCACCCAGCCCTGGCGAATGCTTGAGAAACTTCGTTAAACACATGTATCGTTAGTGATCTTGTCGCCCGTTATCGCCCTTCTGCCTGTTCCAGAAAGATATTTTCGTGCATTTCACTGTGCGCGGCGCGAAAGGTCAACTCCTGAAACATAAGAAAATGTAGCAAATCCGTTTCACTACAGGCAGGCCCACAACAGACAGGGCTTTTCCGCTTAAGTACTCTCGTGCAGATCATTTGTGAGTTGGCTACCAACAGACGCTACGTAGAGCTCTAAAAACGAGACTTCCATTTGGTGCTGCATGCTCTATTACACCTATTACCGTATAACCCACAACCGCAAGGATAAACCGTGACATTGCTGAACCGCCTAATTTTCTGAGCTCGATTTGATTGACAATTGAGCCGGAGTCGGATCCATGGGTGCAAACCCGGCCATGACCTTTTATTTAGACATTTCTTTATTTTTGACCAGCTATTCTGGTTCGGAAAGTTGACGTGCCCTCATGAGTAGTTTCGTAGGCACCTCCCCACGTCCCCCGAGGTCCGTACACGAGGTCCGCACATAGGCTTAAGAACACTGTAGCCTACGAATAAAAAAGGTCATCAGATTTTTCGGTGACCAAGACGAAATTTTTCCCCTGTCCCAAGATCGAAAATTTTGGCTCCCCTTCGACAATTTCTGTATCCGCCCCTGAGTTGAGCAATATATAAATTAATTCACTAAGCATATTTATTTATATAGCGCGCTGTTAAGAACCCTACTCAGGAGCACTCCAGCCCCGCCACGTAAAAAGATGAAAAAAGTCGGGAGATATAATTATGAGACAAATCTCAATGAAACCATGTCATGACTGGATTCATAGCGTTATAATTACAATCCGTAAAAAAACCGTTACGTCGACTAACTAACAAAGCTAGTATGCAAAATTATGAAAATATACTTTGACATTGTACACTTCTGTAGTAGTTCACAGCATCAGCTAAAAATCGGCGTCGTAGACAGAGTGGAGGAGTTCCCGGAGGCATATAGGCATTCCCTACCCGATTTCGTAAGCCGGTTAGAGGAATAGAATGATTACATTGTGGAAGAAGCGAAGACCATAGGGGGTAGGAGGTAGTTGATGTTAGCAGTTATTGGTGAAGCTGTAGGCTATTAGCTTCACCAACAACTGCTAAAGAACCAACGGAAAAATCTTAAGAATCTAATGACGACACTAACCCTAATACTAAGCCTAACCGACCCTGACGACGCAAAAATCTGAAGAATCTAATGACGACACTAACCCTAACACTAACCCTAACCGACCCTCACGACGCGAAACCTTACCCTATACGCGAACGACACCATGCTTAAATTTACCTATAAAGAGCCGTAAAGTGACACATAATTACCTGTCCAAATGTTCCCCCATACGTAGCGTAATTATTTGTAAGAAATTTGAATTTGAAACGTTTTACATTGCAATTCGTGTAAAATCGTGAGAGCCTGCCGACGCGCACGTGTTGTTGACAGTTTAAAAAGGGATGGTCAGAAATTGTACTCCACAACCTTCTCCCCCTATATGGTCTTCGCGTCTTCCACAATGTAATCATTGTATTCCTCTATAGCAGGTGTCATGAAACGGAGTATCCCCCCTGAAAGCTATCCGGG
>OX457052.1:31769982-31792482 GCA_949752735.1 Lumbricus terrestris
AGGTTGTCCTTGTCTCTAGCCTTGTCTCTATTCCTATAAGGAATGCTTCGTCATCGATTGCGTCGACCGCGGCAGATGTGCTGAGAAGACAGCAACTAACAACAGACCTTTAATATCTCATGGGTGAGGGATTAAAAAGTCGGAGTGAATGCTTGCCTGTAAACCACTGAGAGAATCATTGTCAGCTCTGTAGAATAACGAATCGCGAGTCAGCAGGCGGCGGAATGTATAAAGCCTGCACATTAGGGTGTGTCTAAAAATTAAGATCTCGATGCCAATATCGACCAATATGATTTTTTGTTCCACCTTCAGAAATATAGTTTTCTGCCAAATTGGATGAAAATCGGAATAGATTTAGGACTTGCTCAAAGCACTGGAAGAATAGCCACTTAGGCAACATTATGACACATTGTAATTTTTACAGATCCAAGCAAAATTGGACGCATAACCATCAGATATAAGGCAAAATCCAAAGAAGTACTGTAAGTTGTCATAGTTTATTCCTCTTAGCACATATGAAAAAATCTGGATTTACTTAACCATTGCAGAACAAATTGTTTCTCTCCTTTATTTCTGACCAGGACTTCATTGAAGGACTGCGAAAAAGTCACTCCACCAGATCATTCGTCTCTCTTAGGTCGGGTCAGCTATTATGATTTAATTTTCCCTCACTGTGGGATTGTTCTGACTACCATTGTCGCGGGCCTAAATCACGAAGAGAGCAGCCCAATCCGAGGATCTTGAATATTTTTGGTGGTGGCTTTTGGTAAGCTTACAGTAGGAAACCTCTCATGAGATCAGATCCCAGATCATCAAATTCGTTGCGCATGCTGTAGTCTATGACTCGTCAAAAAGCTGTGGCCAACCAGGATCTACGACAAAAATCAAAGGTGTCGGGAAAATACTGTTAGGGAGACATGTAAGACTTCTCTGGCATGGTATAGGTATGGATTCCCCTTTGGGCTTCATTGTTTCAGGTATACAGGTGAAATAGTACTTCACGTGAGACAAGTTGCTGTCACTTCGAGTAAATGATTCGATACCTTTTCAGAGTAGGATGGTCGAGATTATCCTCTATGTGCTTTGACGTTGCTGAATGAAAAATTGATAAATGAAAAGCCACAATTTGATCATGTAAATCGCATATGACATCCAACGCCGTCGGTGAGATGCATCTGGTCACCTGAACTTTATTCCCTTTGGTGAAATTCATCTTTGGAAAATGACTATTAGCTCTAGTAGCTCTTGACTAAAGATTTCCAATACTGGAGTCCTTGCAGAATCATGCAGTGAAGCACTTTTCTAGAACAATTTCAGAGGCATGGTATCGATGGCAAGGTTCAAGAGGTCCTTTCCCAATTTCGCTTCCAGCTTCATGCATATGCCGCCATTGCAACTCGTTTTACTCGCCACTGTGTCAAAACACATGGCCAGGATTTTGTCTTCCAATCCCCAGCTTCAGATCTCAGCCATCAAGAATCTGACATGACAATAGCTGTCACGGAGTGGAGTTAGGGGATGGCCAATAGCTTGGCAACATCCTTATGAAATATACCATTATCGTCCTGTCTCTGTAACATCTGGCATGAGCTTGTTATTCAAGTGAAGAGTAAGGGGAACTTGTGACTCAGAAGAATCTCTGCTGCCAGGACTGCAAGATCATCTCTTCCAAATTGAAACGAACAATTGCTACTGTCTCTTATACGTTGTCATCCAGACTCTGATTCATTGGTGTATGCGTAAATTGAGCAGTACCTTGCATGGGAACCTCTCCTCTGTGAAGACAGCTTCGCATAACCGAAGTGATATCAGTATCATTTGCAACACATGACCAGTGACAAAAACAACATAACATCAGTAACGACATGATCATGAATGTTTATTTTCTGGAAACTAGTCACTGAGAAGGGTTCTATAGCATGCAGCTCGAAAGTATTGAAATCGTAGATTCTAATGCTTGCAATGCAACCGTGTTCCTAACTTCAGTCCTCTTGAGCAAGTCCTAAATGTTCAGCTATCGAGATATAATTTCAGATATTCAGTTTACACATGATTTGGCACAATAATTTCATTTGGTCGTTAAAAAATCTGTTATTTGAAAATTTCACATGTACCTTAAAAACACCCTACTCCACATAGTCGAAACTTCACTGACCAAAATTATGTCAATGATTCAACAGAACATATTGCTTGTACTAAGTAGGTATTTCATGAGATACTAATGACACTAGTAACGATCTCTAGATGATGTTGAGTGTCACTTGAGACAACCATACGGATGGCATTGGCGAAATTGGAGCCGACAGACCACTCACTTATCAGTGATCCCAAAATTTATGAATGCTAGGAAAACAATTATTCACGTACGTGTTCGTATTAATGTTGCTTGTCGATGATGTGAAACACCAATTCATTGTGTGTGTTTGCGTTTAGGTGCGAATGTCCCACAGGTCCGACTGTGGCGCAGACAGCACCGCCTACTACACCTCTCGTAACAACAACAGTGAAAACAACAACACCAACAATTCCACCCACCGATACTCTTTGACTCTATTCTTGGAATTAACGGATACGAAAAACAGCCATCGACTCAACACAAAATTATCAAGACTATCTTCTGCGACATGTGTATCGCTAAATTATTGTTAAGTTATGACGATTAAATGAATTCATCCAATTGGATTGGCGCTATTTTATCATAAATCAAGAGCGGGAAAGAAGTTGTTTTGCATTTATCATTTTACCGTTGCACTTAGTATTCAAGGCATCAGCAAACGATTTTTAAAACAAAACTTTTTCTCCTGAAATTTAGGCATTTGCAATGAATCATAGCGTGAGGGAATGCAATTCGTTCAGTTATTTCAAACCAGTTCATTCACAACGTCTAATTTTAACTGTGAAACGGTACAAGAGGATGCTTTTGTGAATTTTGATGAAGGCTACAACCTATTTTGAGAAATTATAGCCGACTACGGTTACAATAATTATTTTAATATTGAGTAGCCTATATATCCACGAATAAGCTGCTTTGAGAGCGTCGTCTTTGACCTATAGAGCTCGGTGGTTTGAAATTCATTACGATGACTTCTCTAATGAGTCACGGAGTGTAGGACATTTGCCCCTGGACAAAACTCCCGGACAAAAACTTTATTTAACTTAGGACTCTACTCCCCGGACAATTCCCAACTTCGCTGCGCATTGTCTATTTCTGCAGGTATTATTTGCTCAAACTAAGCTAATTGTCCAGTTCGCGGTGCTGTGTCAACTAGTTAGTGTCATACCGGGAAACACTTGTCGATCGCTGTCATTCAGGCGTGAACTTATAGCTTGTTAGTGTCGTTAAGTCACTCCGATATGAAGCTAATACATGTTAGAGTGTTGGTCTAATTTAGGACAGCATGAATCCTTGTCATCAATCCAGCTTCCATTTAGGCAAAAATTCGCTTCATCCAACTTCTATTTAAATAACAATTATTTTTATCCATCCAGCTCCAATTTAAGCAAGAATATTTTTATCAATCCAGCTCCAATTTAAGCAAGAACATTTTAATCAACCCAGCTTCCATTTAAGTAAAAAATTAATTTTGTACCAATCCGACTTCTATTTAGCGAGAAATCTTTTCATCAATCCAACTTGCGTACTTAGGACCGCCGTTTTATAGTGCACATGTACCTCTTACATGCAATATGTTCTACCAGGTTTTTGGTCCTATCTTCAGGGGTCTGTCCGGGGGTTTTGTCCGGGGGTTTTGTCCGGAAGGTTTTTCCAGGGGGAAACGTCCGTGCCCCTTTCAAATTAGGCCTACTTTATCTGTCTGGGTTGTCGATAGGCATTGGCAAACTGAACTGCATTATGCCAAATTTTTTCAGGGCAGCGGCCTCTGTTGTCAAAAGCCCTCGTCAAATCTGGATCCATCCATCCAGTTGGCTAGCTTCAAGGGGGCCGTCCATAAAGTACGTCACGCTATTTTTGACCATTTTTGACCCCCTCCCCCTGTCACAAACTGTCACAAATCTCGAATCCCCCCCCCTTAAAGTACGTCACACTTTCGAACAAAAAATTTAAAAAACATAACCATTTACCTAACCCTCTAAACCCTAGGATACTATCCCTAATCCCTCTGATAGTGGCGTGTGTCCCTAAACGCTTTGATAGTGACGGGAAATCAACTTTTATCCCGCCAGGCCGGGTTTTAGACACGCCAGGCCGGGCCGGGTCGGATTTTAGGTACTAAGAATTTTTTTTAATTAAAAAAAATGTGTGACGTCACACAAGGCCTGACCCCCTCCCCCTGTCACAAACTGTCACACTTTCTTACACCCCCTCCCCCCCTGGAGCGTGACGTACTTTATGGACGGCCCCAAGTGAAATTTCCCTCAAGACCCTTCTTATAAGTTTCTATGTCATTCTCCTCGTTACCAATGTCGATATATTGAATAACACAATACAGGGAAGAGTGAGAATTTAAATATATAAATAAACCTGCAAGATTTGGACCAACATATTCGAGCGTTGTCATAATAGGCCTATATTATATTATATTACTTACTTACTTATATCGGGCACATGGCTATGGCATGTGCATAATAAGTGCAGCTAGGCATCTGTCTATGGAAGTTGCTGCACCTCTACATGGCGGGCCAGAAAAGACCACCACTACGGTTTTTGTCAATATCTTGACCAATATCTTTCTGTTACTGTATTGGATGGGGGTATTGGGGCGCTCTATCAATCATTCAGACCAGCTAGCCTGACAGTGAGCTCCATTTCATACCTTGTATAGATCGTCAAACACCCGCGGAACGCATTGGAGATGATTCTGAACGAGTGCCTGAACAACGTCTTAGCTAACTAATACTATTATTTGTTTCTTTAAGGCAGAAGATTCGCTTTTAAAGCGGGCAAATATAGCCATTTTGTGTGATTCAGAGGAATGAGAAAAATGCAACAAAATTGTTTGCCTTTTAGCACACTTTCAAATATTCATAAGAAGAACCTTGCGTATAGAAATTAAATTTTAGTAAAATATTTTTGCTCTAGGCGTTGACGTGATCATTCGCGCCTATAAGCCACATTTATTTTATGGGATCACACTTCAAAGTGCGAAAAAAAGAGAAAGTGAATTAGGCCTATATAAGCAAAACTAATGAAGATAGGCTATCATTGTCTAAAGCCCTTGCATTTTGCCCCAAATTAAAATATTTTGCACAACAGAATGTGGTAATCTACGGCCTGGCGCAGAATGATTAATATGTTTCCGTCAAACTGGCTTTACCTTAGCATGACTCTGTTGCAGCGCGTCGTGTGCTTCGCTCTTCGGCTAGGGGTGAGTTTCTGGTCCCGTGGACTCGCTTGGCTAGCAGCACCGTCCTTTCTCGGTCGTGGGGCCTACTGTCTGGAACTAGTGCTGACGATGCGGCATATGCCTAGTGAGAAATACATTGCTCTAGTTTATTAGTACAACATAACTATAGGCATAAATATAATTTTCAAAACATAATCGTTTGCCCTATTAATTATTTTCCGTCAAAACACCTGATTATATAGGGCTCTAATCAAGGATTCCACGACAACTGGTCTACAGACGACTCGCATCGATGAAATAGAAGCTGGATTTATGAAAAAAGTTATATGGCGTTCTAGCTTAAATGGAGACTGGATTGACGATTTTCATTATTGTATTTCAACATACATCCAGCTACTACTACAGATCTAAAATACCTTCATCCAGTTTTTATTTCTCATGCGTTATTTTCGTCAATCCAGCTTCTATTTCACCTGTAAAAGAAACTTCACCCAGATTCCATTTCTCTTTCGGTTTTTCCTCTTAAATCCAACTTCCATTTCACCTGTAAAAAAACTGTAATCCAGCTTCCATTTCTCAAGCGCCGGACCAGTTGTCTGTAGACCAGTTGTCGTTAGACGAACTGTCTGGAGACAACTTGTCGTTAGACCAATTGTCCGTAGACCAGTTGTCGTGAACTCTAATCAAGTGCGCTGCCTTGAAAGGACAAATTATTTTCGTACATTCGCTTTTTTCAAATTTCTGAAGTCGATCGAGGAATAGCTGAATTATTTTGTCTTGTTGGATAAACTGAAGCACCACAGGTGGTCTCTGTCTGTATGGAGTCTGCGCATCGTCCTTCATTTTCACTCCATGAATAATTGAAACCACGACTTGGAAGAGCTGTTTGCATAGGTTCCACGACAACTGGTCTACCCACAACTCGTCTACCGACAACTCGTCTCCAGACAATTGGTCTAACGACAACTGGTCTACAGACGAAAAGTTTTGACGAAATAGAAGCTGGATTTATGAAAATGTTTTTTTTAGCCTAATTGGAAGCTGGATTGATGATTTTATTCATGTTTTTCGACATGCATCCAGCTTCTACATCAGATCTAAAAATACCTTCATCTAGCTTCTATTTCTCACCCGTTATTTTTGTCAATCCAGCTTCTTTTTTAGATATAAAAAATACCTTCATTCAGCTTCTATTTCTCACCCGTTATTTTTGTCAATCCAGCTTCTATTTCAGATATAAAAAAATACCCTCATCCAGCTTCCATTACTTAGGCGTTTTTTCATCAATCCAGCTTCTATTTCAAATCAAGAAATACTTTCATCTAGCTTTTATTTCTCATACGTTATTTTCGTCAATCCAGCTTCTATTTCACCTGTAAAAGAGCCATCATCCAGATTCCATTTCTCTTGCGTTTTTTCATCAATCCAAACTCCATTTCACCTGTAAAAACTTTCATCCAGCTTCCATTTCTCAAGCGCTGGATCAGTTGTCTGTAGACCAGTTGTCGTAAACGAATTGTCCGGAGACCACTTGTCGTTAGACGAGTTGTCGGTAGACGAGTTGTCGTGACACCGTTTGCATACGAGGTGCGAGAGCTTAAATGATTTTCTCGGTTAGCTACATGTAGTCAAGAATGCCTTTATAATTATTGTCGATGATTGTATCGGGCTATAAATAACCGATTCTGCAACAATGCAAACTAGGCCGAGCTACAGACTTCGAGATGGTCGATTTAATCTGCGAAAGCTCCGCTGTGAAAGAAGATCCATACATCAAGTTGAAAATTACATGGACAAGGCATGCTTTATGGAGCGTGCTATGAGTAGGCCTACATAACCTTTTGACGCACACCTTCAGCGCTAACGCATTTAGCACACCTGAGGTTCCAATGGACCCCACCGATTACACGAGTTGTAAGAATTTTATCATTTAAATGGAACATGGGAATGAATTACCGAAGTTTAGGTTGTACACAGCACAATGCACTTATGGAACATGTTTGTGTCATGATGAATGCTTAAAATTAGATTCAATCTCTGAGCGAAACACGGCAATTGATTAGTGATTCATTGTGATGGAAGAGTTTGTATTCGTGTAGCAATTTATCATTTCATATGTTTAAATATTCGAAAATCGTGGGCATGACTGGGTTTCAGAGTTCGTGTCATTTCACATAGCAAGAATTTGTAACTTGCTCAATCATTTTCAGGAGTGGCATAGCTAGGAACCGCAGATGGTGCATGATGTGTCGACCACGGAATACCATTACACAAGCTTTGCCCTCATTGCCCCCCCCCCCACTGCTGAGTGCCGAGTGGGTAACTCCAACTTGCAGCAGATTCTCTTTATTAGGCATTAACAATAATTATGCAAAGCGAAGATCCCTATTATAATAATTGGTCTATAATTATACGCCTCAATTGAATCGACCAACTGTCTACGCTGTAATCGCACGTCTTTCGAATGACTGAGAAAATACTTTCTGTCCGTGTACCAGTGCTTTTAAGGAATTAGTTTGGACTGCTCAACCAGGAATTTTAATATAGTGTGCCATTAAATTTGGCCCGAAAATTTCTGGCGACCATTTTTAGTCATTTACCTGAAATTTGGCCAAAAATGTTCTGAATTTCCAAGTCACCGGCTGCTAAATCTGACGACCTTTTTTAGTCTTGCTTCCTGAACTTACCCAAAGATTTACCAAAAAAGACAATGTAGACTTTTTTTCACTGCACACTCCCTTCGTTCCATTCGGGTCCTCCGTGATAAACTACCCCAAATCAGTTTACAGTGACCTTTATTCTTGATTTTCACTGAACAAGCTTGCCTATAATATAGACCTACAACTGCAAAATTTCATATAGACTACAACTGCACATTTTGTGAGCAGCTGCACGTTATAAAAGGCCTGCCTGTCATGCATACTGTACAAGTGTAACAGGCTACAGTAACTGCTATAATAAGTAATAATCTTTTCGCCGTAACACCAGCCGTGCGTGTTTTCCATGAATGCTGTTTTTGCGTAGGCTATTGCATGCATGTAGGCCCTATATTCGTTTAAAAAGCAAAAACAGGTTGGCAAACCGCAACCTGGTACATTGAGATAGACAAAAATTACATTGAAATAAAAATATTAATATTATAGGGAGTAATCAGTTATTGGAATTAAATTGAATCAACAGTTAGACTATGCTTTAATAATGTGTTTGAAAAGGACTCTAGAAACAAAGTTTCGGTCATCTTTGCTCGGAAGTTAAAATATTCGAAAATTATATAAAGCATATCAGAGAACTAAAACAAACTGTTATAAAAACGTAATATAATAATAAAATCTCAGCAGCAGAGAAAAATACACGCACGAGCGGTGTGCGCCAACAACTCAAAAAAGCGAAGGCATGCTCTGGAACGAAAGTGATTTAACTACAGGACCTTTCACAAAAGACAAGATTTTCACCCCAATTTAATAAAAATGAACTTGGTAGTGCTTCACAACTTGTGTTCAATGTGCCCACCAACAGTGCCAAAACTTCTGTTGAGTCTCTTTGCAAAGTTCCTGATGGACCTGTTGATTAATCTGACAGATTCCTTATTTACCAATTTTATTGTCATCTTGCTAAGCGACTTCTCAGTGACGTTCAGTTACGCTGGCGCCCTGTTTCTGTTTTAAATAGTAATAATAATGATCATCTGGCAATATCAAGGCCAATTGATAACAATTATTTGATATGAGACTTAATTAAAACACATTGATTAGATTCCTCACCCCGAATTAGATTCTTATAGCACATTAATTAGATCATTATCTTATCACATTCCTCAAACCTAATAAATTCCTATCACGCTGCAGTCCGACCCTCTGTTTGAATCTTTCTGCTCAATGGTAATGGTAGGGGGCAATATTCTACGTGAACATGGTGATACGAGGCAATTGTAAGAGATTTTGAGACATGTCTTAGTTACAAATGTCATAAGTAAGGCGTGTATTGTGGTGAAAATATTGAATTGTAGGGGTTTTCGAGGGATGGTCTTGACACAAAATAATGCCAAGATGCAAGATCTTCTGAGACAAGAGATTACGGAAATATAAACTTGCGAGAGTGAAAATACGAACTTCTAATGATGCCTATTACCGTCTCAACTCAACGTGTGCGTAAACAACTTGCTCAAGATCGTTACCCGGAGTTGAACGGCAACCGCCCGCGTTACCAATCAGTCTACGGGTCGCAGATTAGGCACTAGTTAAACGCCAATAAAAATCCTGTAAGTCGTTTTACTTTATAATGAGCTCCTGCGCTCTTGTGCAGAGTTTATGACTGTACGACTGCTCTGCCATCATCAATGGAGATTGTCACAATCTATATCTATAAGAAAGGATGTGCCTATATTAATTTTGTCCCCGAGAGTGGGGTGGGGGAATGGGTGTGGGGGCCTGGGGAGAAAATTTTCCCGAAAACTCTAATTTCACAAGTGGCGTACCGGTGGAGGTCGGAGTGTGATGGGGTGTAGTGGGGGTGGGTCGGTGTGGTGGGGTCGTGGCCGAAAGCGGGTCGAATCCTAAATTTCCCTGGCAACGCCGGGTACCCCAGCTAGTATCTTAAAATTGCTGCAGATGAGTTCCAATTGGTTCACTACTCTACTCTTTTGATGCAGAAAAAGCTGGGATATACATCCTAGAAACAGGAGGAACTTGCCTCTAAGTAATTGGAGAAAATTGTCGATTAGCCCAACCTTTACTCAGTCTGAAAATTTCAGCGCGAAGGCACGATTTAAGTAGGGATGAATCTACAAAGTTGGCAATTTGGTGTCATCTCTTAAGTAATAATAATCATCGTTTAATCTAGGGAAAGAGACAAATCCTGGTGACACGCCGCACCCAGTTAACATGTCAAGCACATTAAAAATCAACATCGGCAAAAATATTGCGAACATAACAATATATGTCAGTAATTGGCGGCAAAGAGAACCCTCTGAATAAAATTTCCATCATCTTTAAATGGTAGAACAAAAGGATGTAGTCTAGGGCGTAAGTTATAGGTGACTTTTGTTAGAGGTGGGAAAAGGTTGCTTAAGACGGTGGGTGGCCTCACTAAAAGTGGTATAACTTTTGTTGGGTTTGAAATATTTTGATAAAATCTGGCCATCGTATGTAAATATGAATTCTCTTTAAGCCTGTAAAATTTCATTTCGAAATTCTTACTTTTGGCCAGGATATGGGCAAAAAACCTTAGGGGTTACTTTTTATGGCCCACCCTGTATATAAATAAAGAGAAGATTCTGTGTGTTTAATCGGAATCCATTTCCACAGTTTTTGAGCTTTTCACTCCAAACCTTCACTACTGTGTCCATCTCGGTATCGGACGCGTAGTCGAGGGGTTCGCGAATCTCTGCCACCATGGGGGCCAGAGTGGGAGGACAAAAACACTCATTTTCCCTGTTGGCCTCTGCCCTTTCAAGCTTATGACAGCACTTTTCTTTCAGGTCCCATACATGTACGTTTACTATAAAAGCAGCGGTTGACACTTGACAACCGTTTTACAGGTGTACTAAGGCCAGCGCTTTTGCCAGTCCGGATTTCACGGGTCGCGTACCGGTGGAGGTCGGGGGGTGGGAAGGGGTTGGAGGAGGGGTGGGGTGAGGGGTGAGGGGAGGCGGTGGGAAAAGAGAGTGGAGGGGTAGAGGGGCTGGGACGAAGAAATTTTCCCGAGAACCCAAATTTCACGAGTGGCGTACCGTTGGCGGTCGGAGTTAGTGGCGGCGTGTTGTGGCGGTGGAGGAAATTATTTTGGGGGGAATTTCTTTCCGAGAACCAAAATTTCACGGGTGGCGTACCGGTGGAAGTCGGAGTAAGTGGTGACGTGTTGTGGGGAGGGGGGTGCTGGAGAGGAGAAATGTGAAGGGATTTTTCCACGAAAAACAAAATTAATTTCACGGGTGGCGTACCGGTGGAGGTCGGAATTAGTGGTGGCGTGTTGTTTGGGTGGGGAGGGCTGGGGGAAAATTTAGTGGAGGAAATTTTTTTCCCCGAAAACCAAAATTTTCCGGGTGGCGTACCGGTGGAGATCGAAGTTAGTGGTGGCGTGTAGTGGAATGGGGGCAGGGTAAGGCGGGTTTTTGGAGAGAGAAAAATTTCCCGACTGCCAAAATTTCACGGGTGGCGTACCGATGGAGGTCGGAGTTAGTGGTAGCGTGTTGTGGAAGGGTGGGGGAAATTTGGGGGGCTTCCCCCGAAAATCAAAATTTCTCGGGTGTTGTACCGGTGGAGGTCGGAGTGGTGTGGTGTGGTGGGGTTGTGGCCGGAGCGGGTCGAACCCTAAATTTCCTAGGCAACGCCGGGTACCCCAGCTAGTATAAATATAACATTATTGTTCGACAATGAGATCGCATTTTATGAAGTACTTAAGACTACTGGCCCTTGTATGGCGGTGCCAATGATCGACGGGTGGTCCGACAATCAGGTCATTAGGGTTTTGTGATGCGATAAGAATCTAATTACGGTTCGCTAATGAGGTATTGTGAGCAGAGCCAATAACTCACGTGGCGTAGCTAATTGCATATTATTTAGATGGCGTGGCTGATATAGTATCGGAGCTCACCTCACTACTCATACTTTCTGTCATTGCTGTGACATACATACATACTTACATACATACATACATACATACATACATACATACATACACACACACACACATATATATATATACATACATACATACATACATACATACATACATACATACATACATACATACATGCATTATATACATACATACATACATACGTGCATTATATACACACACATACATGCAAACATACATACATACATACATGCATACACGCATACATACATACATACATTTATACATTCATTCATGCGTACATTCATACATCATACATACATACACACATACATGCATGCATACATACATACATACATACATACATACATACATACATACATACATACACGCAAACACGCATGCACGAAAACACACATATATACATACATACATATATACATACATACATACATGCATGCATACATGCATGCATACATACATACAAACACAACATGCTTGCATACATACACAGACATACATACATACATACATTCATACATACATACATACATACATACATACATACATACATACATACATACATACATACATATATGCATACATACATGTACATGCATGCATACCAGTACATTCATACATATACACATACAGCCATACATACATACTTGCATATATACAATTATACATACATACATACATTCATACATACATTCTTGCATACATTCATGCATCATACATCATACATACATACATACATACATACATACATTCATACTTACATACATAAATACAAACATGCATACATACATACATACATACATACATACATGCATACATTCATACATATACACATACAGCCATACATACTTGCATATATACAAATATACATACATGCATACATTAGGGTGTCCCAACAAATATTTTTCTAGAAACTTGAAATGCAGTCCCCCTAAAAAGTTTCCATATGGTCCCATAATAACACCTGTAAAGTTTTATGACACTAAAAAAATATTTAGGGGTGGCTCAAGCCGCCCAAATTTAACCCATATTGGCATAATTTGCGCCTGATGTGTCCAACTTCTAAATGCCTTTATATCCCAATCGTTGATCCTATTATAACAAATTTACTACCCTTGGAAAGCTCGTGAATGGTAGAATTAACAGGTATTTAACTTTATTGGATACAATGGATATTTTGGGCATAGTCTTATGCTCAAAAAATGCAAAATCGAGAAAAATTTGAGATTTTTGAACTTTGGACACAATATCAGTGCACACACAACTAATCATTGGGAGTAGTCATTACAAACTCTTGATAATGTAACAAGTCGTGGTTTTAGCTCCTCCATACCTTCATCTGCTTCATAGTAAGAAATTCTGAGGGGGCTGTGAGGTTCAACCCCTATTTGTCCTAGGACCACACAGTAAAGTTTTAATTGCACACCCCATGCAGCTACACAACAAATCAACGTCTGGACCGTTATTTTTTTACTATTCTCATACTGATCTGCTGATTCTACATCACTGCACTCAAATTGTTCTTCAGTTCTACGTTCTACATTTACACATGTCAACAAGATTGTCACAATTGTGGTTAGAAAACATGTGCCTGTGTTTTTCGACAACCTGTACGAGAAATTGTCTCCGATCTACGTTCTTCGTTATCGTTGAGCTGAAATTCTGTATCAAAGCTGCGTCATGTTTGTTCAGCACAGTCATTTACACAGACCAACGTTATGAAAAATCACACGTGGTCTTATACGATTGGCTATCTCGCCACTCTTTCACCGAAAGATCGAGAAAACTATATTTGAACGCAGCATGGTTTGGGAAAAACTTTTAGGAAGAGATAACCCCGTTATTCCACATTAATGAGAACTCACTGAAAGAACAGAGAGAATTGCTATCTCTTATATCTTAGGTGCTGGTATACCAAGAATGATGTTGCATCATTTTCAGACTTGTCATCTAGAGCAGCATTGCCAGAATTATAAAGCTATGGATTAATTCAAAGAGAGCAGTGACTCTACATGAGAACACCGCCTGACTGTAGATGTCAATCACAAATCTGAGACTTGTTTGGGTTGGATGCCCTGTAATTCACGGTCGTCAACTGTATATGTGATTCGTTTCCATCATAAAGCAATTAGATCTATATTGCCTTACCCATCCAACTTGCTCTGTGATGGCAACAGGCTTGCGAAATGCTACCGAATTGTTCAATCCAACCATGAATACCAAGAGTTTTGAAAATTCTTGATAGTCATATTTCGAGTATGGCCACGCTAAAGCTGTTCAGTAATGAATTCTTATGATTTGTTAGATGCAGACTGCAGTAGCATTGGTCGAGGGTTTGGTTGATGGTGAACCAGATTGGAGCATTCATCTTTAAATGGCTTGCAGAGCTTAATTACAGACCATTGATGGACAAATTTTTACCAAGGACACAAAGAATGCACCAGGCAACTGGACTTAAAAGATTTCTGTGATGTTAACAAGATGTTACGACTGATGGCTGATGTAGAAGGGTGCAAGGCATTGCAAACTCTATTTAATATGCAGTTATTGAAAGCCGTTGTCTCAAAGCATTTGCCAATAATTAGGCCTAATGCATCACACTTTCACGACTTCAAAAGGTTCAAACTGCAACCGTTGATTCCTGTCCTGGTCCAGAGGTCAACTTTAGCACACCAACATGTTTGTAGGCTACTTCCACCAACTAGAGAAAAATCAGACTGACAATCTGTTAACCTTATTCATTTCTACTCCACTGATGATTGCCATGTGGAGGTAGCGACCTGCAATCCTAGTGCACGACATTTACATCATTCGTTTGCTCGAGAGCTTAACTGTCGTCCTTATGCTTGAAAAACCTCATTCGCAAATACAATAAGGTTGCATATTTGTAGATTTTAGTATTTCAGAGCAATATAAGGTTATTAAGCAATACATAAGCACGCTAGTGGGATCAAAGTGTGGACCTCCGAAAATTTCAAACTCATAGGCCTATATGTCGCACGTATAATTTGTGACAACTTACACATATTATATGTGAGCTTTGAGCGGCCTCTAAATATTTTCAAAATGTCCAGAAATTTGGCAGGTACTATCATAGGACCATAAGGAAACTTTTTGGAGGGACTGCATTTCAAGTTTCAAGAAAAATATTTTTCCTGTGCAATCGTGGGACACCCTAGCATACATACAATCAATCAATCAATCAAATACTTGATTGATCATCATATACATGCATATGTATACATACAGTATAGCACAAACAAACAGTAGTTGAAAATGTCACATGCATTGATGTCAAAGAGGTAAGCCCAAAGGAACGTAAGGTTCCGCTAACAGGGTCGCCCTAATTACATGAAGAATCAATCAATGAACGTAAGGTTCCGCTAACAGGGTCGCCCTAATTACATGAAGAATCAATCAATCAATCATTAACTTTCTGCATAACAGTATATGTTTATAGACAGTTGTATATGATCAAGTTGTAACACATTCTATTCCATTTTACAAGTTTATCGAAGTGCATTGAATGTAAGTTATGCAACTCAAACAAGTGAGGGAAAAACAAAACAGCAAACAAACAAACAAAACACAACAGTAAGAGAACACAACAGTGCACATGTAGGTAGTGCACATCAAAACAAACCATTTTGTGCATTTATGCAATAGTATCCAAAAGAAATAATTTCAATTTGTATTTGAATTGGTACATTGCAGATACACAAGTAAGATCAACAGGCAGAGAATTCCCCATCAACGGTCCACATGTTCTAATACTATGTAGTCCAGTAGTGGTACAAACACTTCTTTCGTGGTATCTATTTACAGATCGCGTATAATGGTCATGAACGTCTGAATTTTTACAAAACCAGTGGTTGAAGCTCGTTATGATAAACTTTCTGTGAAGTTTATACATAAATACTCCAATTTGTAGTTTATTAATGTAGTCAAAAGGCAGAATTTTCAAATCACTGAACAATGGTTGAGTGTGGGGTCTAAAAGGTGCATTGCATATAACTCGAACAGCTCGCTTTTGCCGGGTTGCCAAAAATAGTTAAACGAGTGTGGTATGTGGAAGCCCACGTAATATTACAATATGACATATAAGGGTATATCAAAGAGTAATATAAATTCACAAGTATATCTCGCGGCATAAGGTGTCGAACACGAGAGATTATAGGGCAGCGGTTCTCAACCTTTTTAGCGTGGCGACCCCTTGGTAAAATTTCGAAAGTTGTGACGACCCTACAAAAAATTGATTGGGTTACCCCTTTTCGCTGCCTTTTTTGTCAACATTGTCCATTGTTATGCATTTTCACTCTCATAATTCGAAAACTGCTTTTGTCAATTGTATGAGGTGTATTGAGTCTTTGCAATTCTGAGAGCTATCTGCTATTCGGTAGTAACTCGTAATCGTAATCTCCTAATTTCTAAAGCGCCACTCGAAAGACAAGCGCGGGGCACCGGCTTATTCACGAGCGCTGCGTTGAGTCGCGGCTGTAAGAGTAGTCCATGGTGGTCCGGGTCGAGTTGAGGAGTGGAACAGCTACTAAGGTGTGTGTCGTCTGAGCCCGGAATTGGATGGTGGAGGATCAAATGAGACAGGATAAGAGTTCTTGAAAAGCAGTGTCTTTAGTTTCTAATGGAAAAACCGAGGTGTGATGGATAGAGGAGCCTGAGAGGTGATGGTGTGTGATTAGTAATGATGAGGAGGAACTGAAAAGGATCAGAACTCAGCAGGCAGATCATTCCAAAGGCGTGGTGCTGAGTTGGATATGGTTCGGTTGGAGAACTTGAGATGACTTGTGATCGGCGGTCGAGAGAGTGTAAGGCAGGAGGATGATCAGGTAGAACGGGTAGGCTGGATGGTGAACAGTTCGCGAAGATACCTGTTTGCAGTGGAAGTTGATTTCAACTTCTTGTTGTTGGAACTTTTCAAAACCTCTTGGCTTCATCAGCTTTGTTCCTAACAATTATACTGGTCATGCTTTCCTGCATATAAATTAGGATGTTTAGTATATGAATGACTCTTCAGTTTATTGGTTGGACAAAATGTCAGCAAAATGAAAATAAAACGTTGTCGTTTCAATATTCATACAGCAGCTATTAAACAATTGACCTATTGTAAAATGACAGATTAAAATGTTACAGTTAGAGTGTGCGAATCCGAAACTTTTTTAAACAACAGTGGGTTGACACCTTGATGTGTTAAACTATGACCATCAGCATTGAAAAAGAACAATTTGGTTGTTTAAGATGATAGCTTAAAATAGCCATTATCTGGACAGTGTGTAAATTTAAAAAAAATAAACAATGGTGTCAATTTTATTGAAGTCTTAGGCCATGTCTTTCAGCACTGAAATTATGAGAAATTTTGTTTAAACGACATCCTAAAATGCTACAACTGTGGTGTGGGAAAAAAATCGACAATGGAGAGGAGCACATCCCTGCCAAGCCCACCCCCTGCTCGACGCATTCATGAAAACACAGATAAATTTTATGAAATTGATAACCGCTCAAATCAATCAGCTGGGCGAAATGAGTGTTCAGATAGGAGCCATATTGATCAATTTTCAGAGAATGGTAGCCTCTACCAGACAGCATCGAGCCTTCTCGGTAGTTGGCCCGTCCACATGGAATGGGCTTCCGCTTGCACTACGCTTACTACCTATTTGCCTGCTTTCTACAAGTTGCTCAAGACCTATCCTTTTAGCCATGATTGGGCTGGGAGCGCCTCTGAGTAGGCTTCTTGAAGGGGTGCTATATAAGTTTTCGGAATGAATGAATGAATGAATGCAAAGAGCTTAGCCTTTTGGGTTTATTAGCGTTTTCGTCTAAAGCACCTGGATAAAACACTAAAATACCTATTAAATACCTACTAAACACTATAAAACTTTGCACTGGCAAAATCATTTCATGCCAGTACACTTTTTGAAAAGTCGGTCACACAATGACTGAATTATTCGATCGCTTTTTGGAGCAATTGAAGCGTGAAATGTTTGTTCTTTCACTGGAAGCTGGAGAGCACACCCGAGTGGAGCCGGACAGCACTGTGCGCAATTCCTTCAGACTTATTGTGTAATTAACTCAACTCATGCCTGAAAAGAACAGTAGGCCTGTGCTAATATTGCCAACTCGTTCATCAAGTGCATAAACTGATGAATTGTCACGATAATGATGACATTATTACAAAGACAACGACGATGAACATAGAAGCTTCTTTCTTTAGTCATTCATTGTTTACTCAAAATTATACCCCACCATTATTTTCATGGGCGGAGACTTAGAAGGGGGAACAGAAGGGACGGTCCCCCTCAATGTTTGCGGTGAAGGACCGTCCAAGCATTTGCTCCCCCCCACCCCGTCTCCTAAACTAAAACGTCCAGGCAGAAAATGCCTTACTTTCTTGGTATTACATTGTCCAAGATATTTAATTTTTGAAGTTAAGAGCATCGAAATGATAGATTAAACTGACCTAAATATGCACCAATGTCAAGAATATCACACGTAGACAGGTGGTTTATTGTTTACTGCACATCCAACTCTGTTTACACAATCACGAGCAACTGAGTTCAGTGCAATAGGAGTCAGCAAAAGCTAATAGCTTATACAATCATGTCCCCTCTTCCTTAATTGCTATATAATATATTCGTTTAATTCATGAAAAAGAGCAGGATGACACACCGCAGCCTGGTACATAGTGACCTAGGAAGAACCAAAAAAATTAATGCGTCTTCGCAAGTAGATCATTGATTATTGTACATTCAACTCTGTTTAAACAATCATGAACAAGTGAGTACAGTCATGGGCGGAATTTCTCAGGGGCTATAGGGGCTAAGCCCTCCAAAGAAGACCCAGATTGAGTTTTTACCGTGTAAATGGTATCTTTTCATGGGCTTAACCCCCACCTCCAAGACCCAAGAAGGCGCAGGCGAGAAACTTACGAATGACTTAAAAAGCCATCAACTTTTTTGTCCGGGAAAATTTATATTTTTCGGCGAGATTCCAGACAACATTCAAAGATTGGATCGTGATAAATATGGCGTCTGCGGTATGGCATTTAACAAAACAAGCGGGTGATTCCAGGAAAAGATTTTGGAGCTGAATCGCTTTTAATTTCCAGAAAGATGGCGACCCACAAGAAGGGTTTAGATAATCTGCATATGATCACCCAACTTTCTTCCCACCCAGCCCTGGCGAATGATTGAGAAACTGTCTGTGGTAGACAGAGTAGTGGTGGAGTTCACGGAGTGCACACCTGTGCCCATCAGTGATTCGAGATAAAACTTAACGACAGGAAAGTTTGAATCGAATAGCAAACCATGAGAAATAATAATATTATTATTGTGTCACTCATGCGTGTCATTCATTACACTCCAATACTTTCTGACAAGCAGAGTGCAAATTCTAATGTCATTCTCCGCTGCTATAAATATGACAGCTGATGGTGCATGGAGTATGCAGTGTCAAGTGGCTTACGACGAGAATCTACGCTTCATACGATCGTATACAACTTCGAGAAGATGCCTGCCATCTACATGTACATCGTGACTTTGTTGGTTCTCATTGGCTCTGACCTCCTACCATCGATGGTTTATGCTGGATCCATAGGATCCGGAGACGACAGCTTCTGTAAAACTGCGTTGACAAAATTCGTGGCTCATACACAGTGCCAGGTAAGCAAAGATTACTTTGCTTAAGATCAAGTATACCAATTCATTTCAATTTGATTTTTATCCGGAAAATAAAGATATACAGTGAACAAAAGGATTAATATTAATTTTGTGATCGACAAGGGGAGACCCAGAAAGAATGGCCAATCTCGCTAATAGGGTCAAAAAGTAATAATGTAAAAATAGCAGCACAATGAGTCCTGACAGCCAGTTCACACTATGTAGAAAACAGAGCTACATAACTTAGATTTGTATACTCGTGTGTGTGTGCGTGTGTGTGTGTGTGTGTGCGCGCGCGCGCGTGTCTAGATGTAGGCCTATTTATAGGCGCGTCTGAACAGCCTATCCATGGGATGCATCAACAGCTAATTGGCAGCTGTTTGCAGCGTGCTAATTCATTGCTCTTCAATCTCACGCTCAATCGCTCATAGCTCTCTCCTTGCTTGTGAATATTATTGTCTATGCCTATATTATTTAATGCAGAAAAATTATCATCGTCAACATCACCATGACCGTCACCGTCACCATCACCAAAAACACCACCACCACCACCAAAACCACCACCACCACCACCACCATCATCATCATGATCATACTCATCATCATCTCCACCACCACCGCCATCAACACCTCCATCATCATCATAATCATCAACAATCGTCATCGTCATCATCATCATCATCATCATCATTGTGGGGCGCGGTGGTGTAGTGGTGGCGTCGTTGCCTTGAAGCCGGAAGGTTCGAGGTTCGAATCCACCTCGCCGCGTAAGGGCCTTGGGCAAGTCCTTCACCCGCAATTGTTCAGCGCTTCGGCGTGAAACTCCGATGCAGTGTCCGTTCTGCATTCGGGAGCGCCTCTGAGTAGTAAGAGAGCTTGAAGGGGCGCTATAACAAGTGCGCATACAAACAAATCATCGTCATCGTCATCGTCGTCGTCGTCGTCATCATCATCATCTCAATACCACCACCACCACCATCACCATTACCATCGCCATCACCATCACTAACACCAGAATCCCACCACTACACTCGTCTACATCCACTTCCTCAAAATCATCATACCAATATTTTGTACCGCCATTATTTACATGGGCGGAGACTTAGGAGGGGGACAGAAGGGACGGTCCCCCTCACCCCCAATACTCAAGTGCAAAGACATGCAGGCGCGGCATGGTTAATCGGTGAATATGTCATGTACTGGTAACATGTTGTAAAGAAGAGATCTTCGAGCATATGGCTGAAAAAAAGTCGTCAACTATTTCGGCAGGGACAAAATGGTATGTTTTGAGGAAATTTTTACTAAATGACTAAAAAAAAGGTCGTCAGAAAATTTCGTCCACGAAAATGGAAAATGCCGTCGTCGTCGGCGACTCAGCCGTCCGCCCAAAATGTCACGCCTCAGTGATTGCTCGGCGATTGCCCTTCGGGCGCTCGTTCGTCCCACCCAACTTCTAGACCAAGTCTCCGCCTATGACTATCATTAATAAAAAATATTATCAATTAATATGATCATGTCATATTCATAATAATTATCGTTAACGGAGTTGCAATCATTGGCATCTATTGCGACGGTGTATAAGAGAGCAAAGTATAAACCGACGGCACTCCAAAAACAAAACCGCTTACAAATCATGATTGTCCAGCAGTTGACACCGCTAAGGTGTAGAGAGACAGAGAGGAGATGCGCTCTGCAACGTAGGTATAGTTGACAATAAAATAATAATAATGCGACAGAAGCGTCGGAGAATGGATCTAAGTGGCTAAGACGACCATGAAAGTGAGGACATAAATTATACATGTATCCGTTATATTATGTACGACTCTCCTTCCACATACATGTAATTGCAACTCATACATTTTTTGTGTAGAAAATTATAGCGGTCTCTACCTCCCTCCTAATACAAGTCAATTACTTACCGTTTGAATAAGCTTACGTATTATAGGCCGCTATTTGTTTTTGCTAAACATCGTATTTGCGGGCTAAATGTGCTAACTGTCATGCTTTAGGCCTACTGTTTCGATCTCAACAGAATTTAATCAATTAATCGATTAATTCATAACAGAATTCATGCAGCGCCTCTTCAAGGGGCTATACTAAGAAGCGCTCCAGGCTCTAACACGACAAAAGCTGCTTTGAGTTTAATTTTTAATGCTTCAGTAAGACCCCAAGGGCTCAGACGTAACTCTTGAAGGAGCTCATTCCAGACAACTGGGTCCATCACGGAAAAGGTTCGATTTTGTATGGTTGCAGTTCGTGCGAATGAGAGCAAAAGCATTCCCATATGTGCAGAACGGAGAGGGTGGTGGTTTTGGATGCCTGTGGAGCAACAGATCTCTCGTAGGTAGTCTGGGACAATACCGTCCTGACCTTGCAGAATCAGAGCAGCGATCCTATAATATTATTAATTATTATAGTCAAATGCCATCGGCCCAATAATAGGATAGGGCAGACCTCAGAATACGCTAATTTTAGCGTTATAATTACACATCTTATTTTCACGTATGTACATTTTAAAGAGACCTCTCCCCGCCGTGCGTACACGGAAGCGAATCGCGTATACACCCGGTCACTCCCACCCCCAACATGCGTACTTAATGTATCAACACTGAACAGCCCCTGATCATTTTCACTTTTATGCTAGATATCATCACATATCTACGAATTCATTAAAAAAATGAATAACGCATTGCCGTCTAGATAATCATGTGTCTTCAGTTAACTCTCTTTAGACATTTTTCTTAAATGCGTAATAGCATAATATGGCTAACGATTTAAATCGTCCTGTTTTGCTAGTGCGGGTCGTCCGGATCTATCAGCAAGGTTGACGTCACCAATGGCCAGAACGGAGAGAATGCAACAGTGGTGACCTGCAATGGCTGTACAGGTTCTCAGGTTCCGATTGCGAGTTCAACAGAGTGCAAGAT
>OX457052.1:31797482-32107482 GCA_949752735.1 Lumbricus terrestris
ACTTATATTTGTAAGTTGCAATAATTCAAATTTCCTCAATTCTTAGCGTTTCAGTGTTTGAGACTGCACAATAATGCAAGAATACTGGAATGAAAAATGGAAGAAGACTGGGAGTAGGAGGGGTGGATAGTAGTATGGAATGGTAAAATTGAGGTTTGAAAGTTAAAATGATCAAATTTTCCTCTATTTTTAACGCTTCATAGTGTAGGATTCATTGGAATGAGAAATAAATGGAGGGATGGAGGACGGGAGGATGTGGCATGGAAGGATAAAATTACATCTTATAGTTACAATGCTATATTGTTCGCATTTTCATTAATACTTAACGTTTCACTGTTTGAAAATACCAAGTAAATCACACTCCAATGGAATGAGAAAGGAGGGAGGAAGGGAGTGATGGAGGAAGGGAGGATGTGGTATGGAAGGATAAAAATTGCGCCTTATAGCTAAAATGCTATGTTGTTCGTTTTAACATTGTAGTAATAGAGTCCACCATTAAGTGGGAGTTCCCACCCCATCTTCACCCTTACGTTTAACAGTGTAGTTATCGAATCCACCTATATGTGTAAGATTCCAATGCATCTCCACCCTTAGCTTTAACAGTGTAGTAATAGAGTCCACCATTAAGTGGGAGTTTCCACTGCATCTCCACCCTTAGCTTTAACAGTGTAGTAATAGAGTCCACCATTAAGTGAGAGTTTCCACCGCAACTCCACCCTTAGCTTTAACAGTGTAGTAATAGAGTGCACCATTAAGTGGGAGTTTCCACCCCATCAGCACCCTTAGCTTTAACAGTGTACCAATAGAATGCACGTGTAAGTTTCCACTGCATCTGCATGCATAACTTTTACCATGTAACAGATATTATTGTAAGTTTCCACTGCATCTGCGTGCATAACTTTTACCATGTAACAGATATTATTGTAAGTTTCCACTGCATCTGCGTGCATAACTTTACCGTGTAACAGATATTATTGTCAAGATTAGAGGCTGGTGTACTGACATAGATACAGCCACGCGTGCAAAGGCTAACGACAGTGGTCATTGTTAGCACACAGTGTCGAATGTCCTTGAATTTTCATCAAATTCTAGCGAACTAAGCCCCCCTGGCTGCTACCAGTGTGTAGTGCCAGTCCTAAGCCTGTGTAAAGAAGGAGGGTGACGCTATTGAATTTTGTTACCATACAGCGATTCAATAGACTTTGTTAGCATATGTCGTCGATTATGCTTGAATTTTTGTCAGCTTGTATACAGCAAACTAGCCCCTCTGCTGTTGGGTGCCAGTCCCAAGACGTCTTAACTGGAGAGGGCCATCCCCAGTTGGAATATAGTTGACGTTTGTTCTTTAGCCGCAACAGTTCGCATGACTGTTTAAAGGAGGTGACTTTACAAATTTTCAAATAAACCTTAACATTTAAATGATTATGTGTACGGCATTATACACGACAGCAGCCGTTGGAGTGGTATGACATTAATTATCTCTTCGTCACCTCTGCAAGTCAAACATAATGGACGTTGTGCATGCACTGTAAAGAGCATTAAGCCACAACAATGAATCTTCTAGAGAATTCTATCCTTAGGGCAATCCAGTATTGTTAAGGACTGGCCTTTGTATAAGGCACGCGTGATCGGTCCATTGTTAACACATTGGTCATACACAGCGTCCGTCAGATGCCGGAGGGCACAGAGGTCGGCTTTGTCAGACTCGTGTTCCGTCACGCTGGGTGGTTTCTGGTGTCGCTGTCCCGATGCTCTGCGCAAACTTCGATATTCAGCGAGTATACGCTCGCGCCCTTACTCTAAACTTCTATATGTTCCAAATTTTACCCTTATATCTCCAATACGCTTATTAGATGCGCCTTGCGTAGAAAGGTCTGTCTGTCGCTCTGCCAGTGCAATTCCTGCATAATCGAGGAGGGTGCCGTAAATGTTTCCTCTTTTTAAGATGCAGCGCTGAATAAATTTTAAGAAACGCCGCTGCTGATTGTATTGATTTATTGCTTATGACAATTGTGAATAAAAGATTATGTAGCGCATATAGAATGAACTATGTGAGTGAAGATGGTCAATTCTTAGCTCTTTTTAAAATTAATGTGAGACGAGGACGGTTGGATTGATAGCGATCTCACGTGCATAATGAGAGTCACATCCACAAAGGACAATAGTCAACATGCAAATAGGCAAAGCGTGATAGCATCTAGGTATGCACACAGACAGACACAAACATGCACAAAGACAGACAGACATACAGGCAGACATACAAACAGTTACTGGAATCTTGGAGAAAGTTCTCGTGGATGACGTCACATCATGAATATTAATTAGGTATGTCATTAAAGGCTGCTTATAGTCAGTTAGGTATACACACAGACAGGCACAAACATGCACAAAGACAGACAGACATACAAGCAGACATACACACATACAAACAGACATACACACATACAAACACACGTACGGCTTCCAGAACGTACTCCAATTATGACCTCATAGCATTACATGAATATTAATTAGTCACGTGACTATTTGTCATCAATATTAATGAGCTTTTCTATATCAGGTGGGGGTGCTGATATAGAAACAATAGTGCCTTTTGATATAGAACCAATACTCTACCTACTATTTACGCACATACTTGCATGTACACATGCATGCATACATACACACACATATACATACATGCATCCATACATAGATACACACATGCATACAATCGTACATGCACGCATGCATACTTACATACATGCATACATGCATTCGTACATACATGCATACATTCATGTGTACATGCATATACACATGTATACAATAATACACAATTATGAGTTGGTTGATACGCACATACACACATATACACACATGCATACAATCCATACATGCATAATATGTACATTCATGCATACATACATACATACATACATACATACATACATACATACATACATACATACATACATATATACATACATACATGCATGCATGCATACATACATACATACATACATACATACATACATACATACATATATATAAATATATATATATATATACACAATTGTAAGTTGGTTGATGCATGACTTGTAGCTAAGGATTAGATATAGGCGTGTGCAAATCAACGTTGACTTGACTTGACGCATCAGTAGCCTATTGGACCAATGTTCGTAAAACGAACATGACCCATACATGAATTTTTTACAACTCCGTTTATTGCAATAGAATTTTGCAAATAACATGTGCCTTCTGCAAAATATGTGCACTTTTTAAATGCCCATCAACTTTTGCGATTTCACACATTAGACCAAAATAACAACTTTGCAAACAAAGGACGGCGAACATACGTAGTTTTGCAGTATTTGGTATTAGTTAAAAACATTTCAAAACTTAAAAAACTAACTTTTTTAACGTTTTATCTGACAAATCAGACTTCCTGCTGACAAGAAAACACATGTACAGAAGATTATGTGATGGCATCACCTAATGCGAGGTCTTCAAAAAAGATGTTCGTAAAACGAACGATGGTCCAAAACGGGTCAACGGAGAATTAGGTGGAAGCTGCTCTTGTTCCAGTATAGAGGAGCGCTATAGGGACAAGATTGTCCTTGTCTCTGGCCTTGTCTCTATTCCTATGAGGAATAGTTCGTTATTGATTACGTCGAACGCGGCAGATGTGTTGAGAAGACAGCATCTAACAATAGATCTTTTATTATCGTGTGTGAGGGATTAAAAGGTCGGAGTAAATGCTTGCCCTGTAAAACACTGAGAAAATCATTGTCAGCTCTGTAGAAAAACGAGACGCGAGTCAGCAAGCGGCGTGAATAAAGCCTGCACATAGTCGAAACTTCACTGACCAAAATTATGTCAATGATTCAACAGAACATATTGCTTGTACTAAGTAGGTATTTCATGAGCTACTAACGACAACTAGTAACGAACTCTAGATGATGTTGCGTGTCACTTGAGACAACCATACGGATGGCATCAATTGGTGAAATTGGAGCCGACAGACCACTCACTTATCAGTGATCACAAAATTTATGAATGCTAGGAAATTTTTTTATTCACGTGCGTGTTCGTATTAGTGTTGTTTGTCGATGATGTGAAACACTAATTCATTGTGTGTGTTTGCGTTTAGGTGCGAATGTCCTACACCTCCGACTGTGAAGCAGACAGCACCGCCTACTACACCTCTCGTAACAACAACAGTGAACACAACAACACCAACAATTCCAGTCACCGATACTCTTGCTTTTTTCAATCCTGGGGCCTAAATCGTTTTGACTCTATTCTTGGAATTAACGGATACGAAAAACAGCCATCGACTCAACACAAAATTATCAAGACTATCTTCTGCGACGTGTTTATCGCTAAATTATTGTTAAGTTATGACGATTAAATGAATTCATCCAATTGGATTGGCGCTATTTTATCATAAATCGAGAGCGGGAAAGAAGTTGTTTTGCATTTATCATTTTACCGCTGCACTTAGTATTCAAGGCATCAGGAAACGATTTTGAAAACAAAACTTTTTCTCCTGAAATTTAGACATTTGCAATGAATCATAACGTGAGGTAGATCTACTGCAATTCGTTCAGATTTTCAAACCAGTTCATTCACGACGTGTAATTTTCAGTCGACATGAATTTCTACGTTGTGTTTTAAGTGATGCGACTTGGTCTTTGCTTCGCAAGCACGAAACTTCAGCTGTGTTGTTTTGTTTGAATCCCAATTTCTGTCCATTTGTGGAAAATGCTACTGCTTGTTTGTTGTTTAACTACACTGTCATATGAAAGATGATTAATGTCGCCCCTCCTTTATCCAGGCTTGGGACTGGCAATGTCAGAGTGCGTGCAGTGGCCAAGGTAAAAATAGATGCCGCCATGCATTTATAGAAAGTGTGGTAACAGGGACCATTAGCGACGCCTTCCTCTTTTATCCAGGCTTGGGACTGGCACTGGCAGTGTGCAACCAGCGGCGGAGTTTATAGAAAAATGCATGGCGGTCTAGCGGATTACTGCGACCCGAATAGACGAGCTTTTCATTCGAAACTTAAGACACTCCTTTTCACGAACTCTTACCCTGTCTCATCTGATCCTCCACCTTCCAATTCCCGGCCCAAACGACACCCGCCTTAATAGCTGTTCCGCGCCTCTGATCCTATGGAATTTCGGCCCTGACCACCACGGACTACTCTCACGGACAACCCTCCTAACTCAGCGCATTTGATCCTGATCTTATGGTAACTCGACCCGGACCACCACGGACTACTCTCACGGACAACCCTTCTAACTCAACGCAGCGCTCGTGAATAAGCTGGTGCCCCGCGCTTGGCTTTCGAGTGGCGCTTTAGAAATTTCGACTTTACGATTACGATTACGAACAACTGGCTGTTTGTTACATCGAAGTGCGAATTGAGGTGTTTTGGGTCAGTAGCCACATGACAGCGATTTACATGTACGACCAATCTCCAACCTGACTGTTCTGTCCGAAGATCTGGAAAGGGTCTATCCTCCAACTTATAATATAATGATTCTGCCTCAGACGGTTATCAACGCTGCTGCTCGTCTCGTATAGTTCGACCACTTTTCAACTGCGATACAATATGAGCTTAAATGACTCAGAATATAATTTTATCAATCAATCAATCAATCAATCAATCAATTCGCTTTATCGCAACCAGAAAACAAGACGACATCAAAGGCAGAACATATGCATGCATTGGCTACAAAGAGGGCCCTAAAGAGATGGACTTCCCGCTGGGGAGGGTCACCCAAGTAAACAAATTCCAAGAAATAATATGCAAGATAGCGAAAAATGAAAAAAAAATTAAATCAAATTAGGTGATGACAGATTGCAAAAAGTTTAAATTGTAAATAGCATGTAGAGAAACAAACTTAACTAATATGCTTAAGTAAAACCTTAACTACATGTGGTCATGTCACTCATTTGCACTTCTAAGTACATTTATTGGAGGAAAAAACACGAAGTCTCTTTTTAAAAACCTGCAGACTACTGGATTGACGAATATCAATTGGTATTGTGTTCCACACTTGAGCGCTATTATATAAGATTTAACAGTAAAACGCCTAGTGTTAGATTGAGATCTGACAGGGCGGTATGTAGATGAATTCCTAGTGAAATGCGCATGAGACTCAGCACCCTGTTGCAAAAATGTCCGAACGCTACGAACAACACTTACTCGAAGACAATATCAGATTGCTATCGCGCAATCTATAAAACACATCCGGGTTGAGATCAGTAGAGACCGCCGATGTTCTATAGATCGTTAACTAACTAAGACTGAAACAGGGATCGGGCCTCTCGGCTAGCTAGTCGACGCGCCTGGAACCTGTTTTCTGTTCCTAGCCATCCTCGGTACGAGGCTCGGCCGCATCATGCACGATGTTAATTTTGCATGATACTGTTTGGAGAATATAAGATTATAGATCCCCAGGTCTTTCCATCTCGCAGTGAGGAAGCCCTACTCCGGCAATGCCAGACATGCCCTCCCCTCTCTGTAGACCTGCCGTTGTCCTTCTCTGAATCTTTCGCCATGTCTACTAAGGTCTCGCTACTGCCCAAGACCTGCCGCTCACGTTGGCCAACCATTTCGGAGTTCCTGCTGAGCCTGTCCAACTCGCGTAGCGCCCAAGGTGGTACTTCAGTCAAAGACTTTCACCACTGTTGGCGATCAGCGAAGCAAATAGCGCCAGCAGGCAATCTCCTACTTGGTTGGTCACCCCTCACCACGGTGAGGTGTGAGTAGGACTTTGAGGGCGCCTGGAACAGTTCTCCCGAAACTATTTCCGAACATTATAATTTGGGTTGACCATAGAGACAGTTTTGAAAAGTGTCCTAGAGGCAACTTGCCACTCGACGACGCAATATGAAACATTCATAATTAGGCCTACAATAGCAAAGAACGCGCAGTCAGAATCTGATATCTAAATAATCACACAGTATGAATTATAATTATACTATTATCAATCAAAGCTATAGTGCCGATGATGAGGCAAAGGCCTATAGTATGCCTATTGAGAAATACATTGCTCTAGCTTATTAATACAACATAATTATAGGCATATATATTATATATAGATTTTAATTCTCATTACACAATCGTTTGCCCTGTTAATTGTTTTCCGTCAAAACACCTGATTTATATAGGGCTTTAATCAAGTGCGCTGCTTTGAAGGGACAAATTATTTTCGTCCAATCCCTTCTTGCAAATTTATGAAGTCGGTCGAAGAATAACTGAATTATTTGTTCTTGTCGGATAAACTGAAGCGTGACAGGTGATCTCCATTTGTATGGAGTCTGCGCATCGTCCTTCATTTTGACTCCATGAATAATTGAAACCATGACTTGGAAGAGCTGTTTGAGGTGCGAAAGCTTAAATGCTTTTCTCGGTTAGCTAGAATGCCTTCGATTATTGTCGATTACAATAGAGGGCTATAAACAACCGATTCTGCAACAATGTAAACTAGGCCAAGCGACAGACTTCGAGATGGTCGATTTAATCTGCGAGAGCTCCGTTGTGAAAGATGATAAATAGGCCTAAATCAAGTTGAAAATTCCACGGACAAAGCAAGCTTGATGGAGCGTTCTGTGAGTAGGACAACATAACATTTTGACGCACACCTTCCGCGCTAACACATTTAGCCCCCCTTGTGGTCCAATGGACCCCACCGATTAATGGAACATGAGGATGAATGACTGAAGTTTAGGTTGTAGGCTACACAGCGCAATGCACTTAAGGAACATGTTTGTGTCATGATAGAGGCCTAAAATTATATTAGGCCTTATTGTCTGAGCGAAATACGGTAATTAATCACTAATTCATTGTCACGGCAGAGTTTGTATTCATGTAGCAATTTATCATTTCATATGTTTAACTACGGTATTCGAAAATCGTAGGCATGATAGGGTTTCAGAGTTTGTGTCATTTCACATAGCAAGAATTTGTAACTTGGTCAATCATTTCCAGGAGTGGCGTAGCCAGGAACCGCAGATGGTGCATGATGTGTCGGCTACGAAATGCCATTACATAAGTTTTGCCCCCACTGCCGAGTGGGTAACTCCAACTTACAGCAGATTCTCTTTATTAGGAATTAAACATCATAATTATTATGCAAAACGGAGATTCGTATAGGTCTCTAAGACGCCTCCATTGAATCGACCAGCTGTCTACTCTGTAATCGCACGTTTTTCGAATGGCTGAGAAAATACTTTCTGTCCGTGTACCAGTGCTTTTTAAGGAATTTGTTTGGACTGCTCAGTCAGAAATTTTAATATGGTGCGCCATTTGGCCCAAACATTTCTGGCGACCATTATTTTTAGTTATTCACCTGACATTTTGCCGAAAAATGTTCCGTATTTCCAAGTCAGAGGCTGTAAAATCTGACGACCTTTTTTTAGTCTTGCTTCCTAAACTTACCCAAACATTTACAAAAAAAGACAATGTAGACTTTTTCACTGCACACTCCCTTCGTTCCATTCTTGTCCTCCGTGATAAATTACTCCAAATCAATTTACAGTGACCTTTATTCATGATTTTCACTGAACAAGCTTGCTTATAATAGTCTTATGTACAACTGCAAAATTTCATATACCACTGCACATTTTGTGTGCAGCTGCACGTTATAACAAGCCCTGTCTGCCGTTTATAGCCTACTGTATACTATGTATATAAGAAAATCAATTTTCCAGAGAGGAAATGTTCCCTCTTGTCCCTGTGTGCGGGCGCCTATCTGGGTGACTTGGCAGTGACAGGCTTCCATATGAAGAGTGACATTAGGCTAATGAGCGCTTGGATTGACTGTATGGGCTCAAATTCATTGAAGGCTAAGCAACATACTTATTATATGTTTTTACAACTTGACTCGTTGCATTATATACATCGTGGTTCAAAAAAGGAGGCCAAATTGTTTTGCATATATCTTTAATACCTGATGACATATCACGCTAAAATTTTGCAAATATTTAGAGAATTGGACCAAGAATATGATTCCAAAATTTCATGAGATAAAGTTGAACGGATAAAAGATATGAATCTTTCAACTTCATATGCCGAAATTTCAGTTTACAAGCAATTTTCTGTTCGATTCAATAAAATGAAAGCCAAACTGTTTTTTTTTACATCTCTAATGTTCGATGATTAACCATATTAAAATTTTTCCAATATTTAGATAATTGAACCAAGAATAGGATTCCAAAATATTATTTCATAAATTTGCGCGAATAGAAAGATATGAATATTTCAACTTCATCTCCCGAAATATCAGTTTTCTGCAAGTCTGTTATGGTATTCGTTGCGGTTTCGGCGCTTGGTCGTTCCCATTAATTTTAGTCTTCATTGGTCCCGGAGTAAAAATTAATGGAACCTATTATCACAGCATCTTCTACCTGTAATCAGAATTCCAGCCCAAGACTGCCCCAGACAGCCCCAGCCCACAGAGCCAGGAAGCCATCGAAATGCTGACAAGAGAGACGCCAGACTTCATTTTCCCCACATAATGGCCTCCGAACAGCCCAAATTTGAATCCTGTCGACTATAAACTGTGGGGCGTGATGCAAGACCGAGTCTACCAGACAACAATTCATGACATAAACGATCTGTTTGACGTCTGGGATCGCCCGGACCAGAGGATAATCGACGATCCTGTTGCTCAATGGCGCCAGCGCCTCCAGGCTTGCGTGCAAGCAGCAGGAGGACATTTTGAGCATCTTATTTAATTCAATAATATAATCAAACCATACTGTTGGAGTAATATTGGTGGTTCAATTCTCTGCATATCTGGAAAATCTTAGACTGATTAATCATCAGGCATTAGAGATATAAGAAAACAGTTTGACTAACATTTCATTGAATCTAACTTCCTTGTAAACTGACATTTCCGCATATGAAGTTGAAAGATACATATCTTTATATCCGTTCAAGTTTATCTCTTGAAATTTTGGAGTCATATTCTTGGTCCAATTCTCTAAATATTTGGAATTTTTTTAGCGTGATATGTCATCAGGTATTAGATGCAAAACAATTTGGCTTACTTTTTTTGAACCACGGGGTATAAACATTTAACAGAATAGACAAGTTGATTTATATGCAGAATTAAAACACATTTAGTATTGTATATTTTTCAATGGATCTTGTGTTGAGAACTATGGAGTAATCAGTCATTCGAGAGCAGAAACGTTTAGTTACTGCATTCTTTGGCTCGCTATAAATCACCATTACAACCTTAGATGACACAATATCCGGTCATCGACTGGAACATAGCTCTGGTATTTGAATTCTGAGGCAATAATGCAAGCTACAATGACACAAAAAAGTAGCTAGGCCTACGTTTAAAATGTCAGCGTGATTAAACACGGCCTGTAAAATCATTGCATCTTTTAGGACGCACCTGCAAGCAAATTTCTAATAATTTTAGCTAAAAATTAATTTGAGTGGCAAGCATTTTACAAGCGTAAGGATCTATACTTTGCGACAAGTGTGCATGAAATCGTTACGCTCTAGTGATTTCTACAATAGCAGAATGCATCCTGTCGCACTACTCACGGACTCTATAAATAACCAGCCTTTGGGGCACACTTCATTCGCTGATGTAATCGCGAAAGGCTACGATTTCGTTTTTCACAAGATTCTTGTACACATACTCGTCAAGATGTTTGCTTTCTGCATCGTGCTTCTGGTGGTACTGATGGGCTCTGGTATTCTACCAATGAGTGTTCATGCTAAACCTACCAAGTCCAGCGGATCCGGAGACAGAAATCAGAAGGGCTACTGCAAAAACTCTGCGATAAGCGACAAGGAGGTTGAGGAGAAGATCAAGTATCTCGCCGGGTGCAAAGCAACCCTTCCATCTTGCGCGGTTAGAATGATTATTTTTATTAGATGAACGCTAAAATGCAAGACACCATCGGTTGATTTTATTCCGCCTTTACACACTTCATTATAATTGATTCATTTCCTACACACTTATAATTTTCGTGTGCTGTATAATAATATTGTCTTCATAATTATCCCTTCTCCATTCTTCATATGAGAAAACCCCACATTGTACTATCTTTTGTATCCTATACAACTATTTACTGTACATGCAAACCAGGCTATGTCCCTTTGCAACTGGTATATACGCTAGCGGGTAGGCTTTAAGCTTAAACTACAAATCATTGCACAATTGCACAGGCAATTATGTAATATAAATATCCTCTTGTTTCAGTGTTGAACATGCAGCTATATGAGAAATTGAAATCGCACTGTCACAATTATTTGTTAAAGCAAGGAGTTATCAGCAAGATTGATGTCTACAATGGCAACAGCAGAAAAACGACGACGGTGTTGACCTGCTCTGGCTGCACGAGTCCTGAGGTTCCGATTGCCTCCTCTTCAGAGTGCAAGAATGTTCTAGACATCTTTCGCCCAGACTTGGCCAATTTTTGTGAGGTTGCATTCTCACAGTGCGAAAACATCACAATATACAGGTATCGATTGCAGCACTTTCATTGTCAATCTGTCAGCTTCGATGTAAATTTCTGCAAAGTTAGTAAGGAAGTAAGTAAGTCCGTCAGTCAGAAAGTAAGTAAGTAAGTCTAAAAACTTGCCCTTTGTCTTGGGGTTTGAACGCACTGGGAGCGCTTCTGAAGGTTGGATTGATGAAAAAACGCAAGAGAAATGAAATCTGTATGAGGGTTCTTTTACAGGTGAAATAGAAACTGGATTGACGAAAATAACGCATGAGAAATAAAAGCTGGATAAAGGTATTTCTAGATCTGAAATAGAAGCCGGATTGATGAAAAAACGCTTATGTAATGGAAGTTGGATGAGGGCATCTTTATACCTGAAGTAGAAACTGGATTGACAAAATAACGAGCGAGAAATGGAATGCATTTTTAGATCTGAAGTAGAAGCTGGATGCATGTTGAAATACATGAACGAAAATCATCAATCCAGCTTCCATTTAATCTAGAAAACCATATAACTTTTTCATAAATTCAGCTTCTATTTCATCAATATGATTCGTCTGTTGACCATTTGTCGTTAGACGAATTGTCAGGGAAGTACTTGTCTTTAGACGAGTTGTCTGTAGACCAATTGTCGTGGAACCCATCTAACATTGTCTTTGAAGTTAAAATACTTGTTTATTTTTCCGGGACTTATCAAGTGTTACAGGCGTGTGACAGACGCGTTCACCGAGCCAGCAACTTTCTTCTGGTCCCTGTGTAAAGGTTTCAGATTACCCCCTCCTAAACATTACCCCCTGCAAACTGTAAATTGCATCAATTATCGCATTTATTGCACTAAAAATATCAAAAAATTCATCCCGCTTCTTGTTTTGGTCTGAAGAATTTCATCTGTCCCCCCACTTCGTGGTTTGTTATCAATATTTTCATCTTTAACTAAAATACTATTCGCCGCCAAAGTCTACATAGAGAGGATGGCTTCCAGGCTATTATTTTTTTCGGATCAAAATATTGATAGCAAACCACGAAGTGGGATGACGGATGAAAATCTTCAGACCAAAACAAGAAGCGGGATGATTTTTCTGATTTTTTAGTGCAATAAATGCGATGTTTGATGCAAATCTAGTTTCCGGGGGGTAATCTGAAACCGGTTTCAAGTTACCGGGGGGTAATGTTTAGGAGGGGGTAATTTGAAACCTTTACACCGGTCATCTTCCTACGTTTTGGTAGTACGTCGTTGCCCTCTAATGTTATAGAAGAGCTATTCTCGTGCCAGCTTGAAGCGTACCTTGAGTCCAACAACTTGTTTCTTGTGATCCAGTTTGAATTTCTGAAAGGCCATTATAGCCTAACGAGACAGTATTGATCTTCCTCTCCTTTCAGCTCACCCTCCTAACCCTCCTTTCTATCTATCTATCTATCTATCTGTCTGTCTGTCTGTCTGTCTGTCTGTCTGTCTGTCTGTCTATCTATCTATCTATCTATCTATCTATCTATCTATCTATCTATCTATCTATCTATCTATCTATCTATCTATCTATCTATCTATCTATCTATCTAATCTATCTATCTATCTATCTATCATCTATCTATCTATCTATCTATCTATCTATCTATCTATCTATCTATCTATCTATCTATCTAAATAATATTGCATCTGCTTTTTATTTTCTATTGTTACCGCAATGAGTTTTGTGGTTAATAGGCCCCACTACAGAGCTCTGCGCCGGCCGCGCCGCCGCCGCCGACACTTTGTGGGCGCCGCCGCCGCCGATTTTTTTGAGTCGGCGCGCCGACGCCGCCGCCGCCGAAAATTTGTCGGCGCGCCGCCGATGCCACGTGGATTCGGTTGTTTCTTTTCGTTGTATTTTTCATCTCTTGCATGATTTCGCGAAAAATTGCTGCGTCAATGAAAATAGAATCTTTTTCTTATATACGTAGATTTTTCCTGGCAACACCGTTTTTGCATCAATGCTATGAAACCTATGATGCTAACTATTCGTTTGGACTTTTCGAACAGTGCGCTTAACGTTAAAACTTTTGAGGATTTTGTGATTTGATTTGAATTATGGCATTATGCAAGAGATGCTATGCCGTGTGTGCGTTCCTGCCTGATAGTCCGCTAGAATGGAACAGAACCGTCTGCCCTCTAGCATTAGGATACACGTTACTATTACGTTGCAAAGAGGTGGCGCTCTGCAATTTTATGTAGGCGATTGGTCGTGTCTACAGGCTTGTGATTCTCCATTGCCGGCCAGTTACTACCTAATTCCAATTTTTCTCGCCAGTATCAAACTCCTACGCTGTACGTGACCTATGTAAAATTGGAGATTAATTAATCTTTCGAGCATTAATAGGCTTTTCTATATGCACAGTGGAGTAATGTTAGGCAATTGGACAATAGATCCAATTTTGTCAACAATTTGAGCAACGTCTCACAAATTGGATCAGATTAGGAAAATGAAAACATTTTCCGCACAAAACAAGTGTAACTTAGGGTGACTTGGCCTGTTTAGATCGAAAGACTTGTAAATAGCAATTGGATTTAAAGAAGATGATAAAAGTTTCGCGTGGGAAGTCGTTCGGATTATTGGCCGATAAATCAAAAAGGTGGCGAATTCTGATCAAGTTTACTACTCAGTGTGCCTTGACAAGGGAAAATTAAAAACTGCATACACCCTCATCTGTTGATAAGATTGCATGATAACTCCAACTTTGTGGCAGACAAATATTTCTACGCAAACACGGTACGTACGTACGCACGTACGTACGTACGTATGTATGTATGTATGTATGTATGTATGTATATATGTATGTATGTATGTATGTATGTATGTATGTATGTATGTATGTATGTATGTATGCATGCATGTACGTATGTACGTACATGTATGTATGTATGTATGCATGTATGCATATAATTATCTATGTATGTAAGTATGCATGTATGTGTGAATGAATGTATGCATGTTTGCCTGCATGCAGATATGCAATCTCAGCCGGTCGCTTCAAGAAAAATGGGCCTCTAGAATTTTTGACGGGTCATAAGGCAGGTTAATAGTAAAATAGGCAGGTAGCGCCGCAGCTGCGCAAACAGTCCTTTAAGTGTTATTAGTAGGCTACGTTAGCTGGAGGCATGAATTTGAAAACGTTGTCATGTGTTTAACCAAGCCTTTGCAGAATTTTGTAATTGAACGTTAATTCAGGGAATAATTGTTTCTAATCAATATTGACTAAAGACAAGATAATTGCCAAAATAATGGCTGAACACTCTTATCTTGATAATATAGGATTCTTGTGTAACAACATTCGAAATAAGTATGCGACGCTGGAGCAGTAATTTCACGACGCCGCGCTGCGCCGCCGCCGCCGCCGCCGACATTTTGAGGGCGCCGCCGCCGATTTTTGTTTGTCGGCGCGCCGCCGCCGCCGACCAAAAATGACCGGCGCGCCGCCGCCGACACTCTCATGTCGGCGCAGGGCTCTGCCCCACTAGCGGGATCATTCCCTTCGGGTAGCCTATTGGTTCTGCCACACTCAGTATTGGTTGCTCACCTGCCCATATCATCGCAAATGTTATCTCGCAATCAATCTCTGTGTGTACTATCCTGTAAGCAAAATTGTCTGCTTGTCTTTGTTTTTTGGTGGATCAATAAACCAATTGAATTGAATTTATCTATCTATCTATCTATCTATCTATCTATCTATCTATCTATCTATCTATCTATCTATCTATCTATCTATCTATCTATCTATCTATCTATCTATCTATCTATCTATCTATCTATCTATCTATCTATGTATCTATCTATCTATCTATTTATCTATCTATCTATCTATCTATGTAATTTATATAGCGCCCCTTCAAGGAGTCTACTCAGAGGCGCTCCCGACCCAAGCCCGGTCAAAAAAGAAAAGTCTTGAGCAATCTATAGAAAGAGCCAGACATGTTCCGAGGGTGGGAACGCAGGTTAGAGGGAAGGTCATTCCAAGCGGAAGGTCCAGTGACCGAGAATGCCCTGTTCTGCCTAGTGGCAGTGCGGGCATAAGGAACCATGAAGTCAGCTCTAGAGGCCGAACGCAGAGATCGGCGACCCACAGCAGTTGAGGTCAAGGTGAAGAACTTACAGAGATAGATAAGATAAGATAAGAATATTCTTTAATATACCAATTGCTATCCGCATTTTGGTGTACATACAAAGTATAATAAACAAATGTACATAATTTCTATATCCAATCAGTGTCAAAGTGTTTTAGAATAGCATAAAATCCTAAGTCCAAATCCAATATAAATTTTAAAAAGAAGTTCTTTTAATGACGAACAATGTATTCTACACTTTGGTTTATATGGTATTATATTTAAATATGATAAAGCATCCTTGTTATAAATGATTTCCTCGTTAGGTTGTCCGCCCTAGGAATGATTCGGTCATGTAGTCTTGGCCTCATGGAATAAGGCTGGGGCCTCAAAGGTGGGAGGAGTGGGTTCAATACATGTCCTGGGAGGTGCTGTGCCCAAGACGTAGCGCCAAGCAAAAGAAGCAACCCTGAAATGAATGCGTGACTGAACCGGAAGCCAGTGAAGCCACTTGATGTGCTGCCAGTGCAGCTTGCGACACTGTGAACCATGAGATATTTCTAGAACGGTTACAAATACGCTTCGGGATCTCTAGTACCCTGTTCAATGGCTGAGATTCTTTCTTAGTGGGCGCTCCTCTTTTTGGTCCATGGGCCTCTAGGTCCTGTGCGGGTGGCGTACAGGTGTAGGTCGGAGTGTGGTAGGTGTCGTGGGAGTGTTGGAGGGTGAAGAAGGGGTGGGGAAGAACTTTTTCGGAAAACCAAAATTTAACGAATCACGTACCGGTCGATGTCGGAGTGTAGTAGGGTGTAGTGGGAGTTGTGGGGGCGGGGTGAAGGTGGGAAAAATCAATAAATTTTCGGAACGGAGGGAGGGACGGAGGGTGGAAGAAGGAACGGAGGGAGATAGAGATTGGCCAGAGACGGCCAAATCCTAAAATTCCCTGGCAGCGCCGGTGTCACGAAATAGAGTATCCCCCGTATTAATTGTATCTCCCCTAATTAAAAAAAGTTTTTAAAAAACGCTTCTGCGTGTATTTTTTTGCAAATTAATTTTCATCTGCTTTGCTTTGAACAATGACACTAACAGGTATGTTTATTCCTACTAGATAATTAATTTGTTTTGCCCTGTTTTCAGAGCATTTAAAACATTTAGATCTAAAACACATAAGAACACTCAGAGTCACTAAATAAATTCGAGTTGCCTTTATATGAGCAATGCTTAGGACACTTAAAACAATTGGAGTCACCTTAAATTTTGATTACAGCATAAAAAAAATTATCATGCGCATTTTTCAAAGAAGGGGATAGAATGGTTTATCCCCCCGGATAGCATAGACCGGTTAATTTAATCCGGGGGGATAGATTAATAATTAATCAATTATCAAATAAGGGAATTATTCATCCCCCCCCCCCGGGAAGCTTTCAGGGGGATACTCCGTTTCGTGTCACCGGTACCCCAGCTAGTTTAACAATATTAGAGAACAACGCTTCGTTACAACGTTTGCGAGATTACTCGTTAAGAAAATCGTCAGTCGCAAGAGAACCCTCAGCCAGTTATTCTAGCAGCTGTGCCTAAAGCCATGACGAGATCGAAATTGTTTAGCTGCAAGAAAGTGCGGCACTTTCCTATGCACTGGAGTAGTCCTACATGCGCAAGTCGATAATATAACGCAGAAATGATACTCAGGTGATACTTTTGCGATTACCATACTCATAGCGTCTTTAAATTAAAATCGCAAAGTTGAATCATCGCTAATGCCGTAATTTATCAATCGCAAAAGAACTTTTTCTATTCTTTAAATAGCCTACGTTGCCAATGCCAGTGAGTTTTATTGCATCCATAGCACCTGATGACTCAAGGCCGTAGCCAGGATTTGATTTCGGGGGTGTTTCACTCATCAATTTTTCTTCCCCAAAAAAACTGATGACCTTTTTTAGTCATCCGGAATATTTTGGTGGGTGTTTTCATGGTTTTATTTCATGGTTTTCACATCATGTGCTCGTAGATGCATTATATTATTTTTCACATTTGCCATTTCGGGGGGTGTTCAAACACCGGAAACACCCCCTAGCTACGGTCTTGTGATGACTCATTTATTGTTTGTTTGCGCTTAGATGCGGAAGTCCTGCAGTGAGCACAACCGCTCCACCAACCGCTCCACCAACCGCTCCACCAACCGATCCACCAACCGCTCCACCAACCGCTCCACCAACCGCTCCACCAACCGCTCCACCAACCGATCTAACAACCCTTGAACCATAGTAACCTGAGCATACCACCTATACTATTTATCCACCCACAACCACTAAGAGCATTACAGCACCACCTCACGATTTTACTTCTTTTCATGACGAACCTGACTACCATAATAATAACCTATATACAGTAGGCCCTACATGGACATTAACTAAGCGTCTTTATTCCGTTACCAAAACAGACAACCGGCTTGCTTCAGGCAGAGTGTTTCCTTGACGATTCTCTGCAATTCTAATTGATATTCTAGAATAAATTTTAGCAATTTATTTATCCAATATTATATCGAAAGCCTTGCGTGTCATAATTTCGAATTCATAGTTCAACCGCCTGTAAACGATGTTGCAGTCAGCAGTCGAATTGCAGTTACAAATAAAGATATGAGTTGAATCGCGTTGACGAAATCCAGGTTTTTCATATCTTTCTAAATAAGCATACAGTCGTGCATAATGCCTATAACAATAATTATGCACCAAAAACTAAATCCACCACGACCATCGCAAGAAAAGGACGCCTAGGTCTAATTTGCTACAGTCCTGGTCTGAACAACCATTCATTTCTTCAAGAATTTCTGAAGTCCCTCTTCAAGGTGTCCACTCAGAAGTGTTCTGGACGGCACAAATTACAGTTATGAGTTGAATAAAAAAAAATGCCCCATGCAGCTGATCTAGAATGCAGCAGTTCGAATTTTCTACTTATCTCTTTTAATCTCGCTGTCTTACACTGCTATCGACGAATATGAGCGACAAAATGAACGAACTCAAGTAGGCCTACATGCATCAAAGTTTTTCCCTCCAGCAATTTTTCTACAATTCTCATACTGATCATTATCTGTAGATTTATTTAAAAAAACGCCTCCCACCGTGCACAATATCAATAAAATAATGGAAGAATGTAGTTTATGTTTGAGCCTCTTCAAGATTACTACTCAGAGGCGCTCCCGACTACAGCACGGACATTGCGTCGGAGTTTCACGCTGAAGCGCACGGGTAATTGCGAATGAAGGACTTGCTCAATGTCCATACTCGGAGGCTTGAGGTGGATACGAACCTAGAATCCACCGGCTAAAAGGCATCAAACCCACCACTACTCCACAGCGTTCAACTCGTGGTAGTGGTTGTTTTTGTAGTGGTTGCAATATTAGTAATGGTAGTTGTAGGCGTCTTAGTTGCTGTTGTGGCAGCAGTAATCTCATTTGGCAGATTAAAAAGTTTCTGAAAAACTGATTTGAAGATTTGATTGTCGTTTCAGTTTATGTCACGGCAATCATGTGCACCCCAATATTTGTCAAAAACAGGCCAAAAGGAACCATTTCGGTCCACTATTTGCAGAGTTAGCCTACTCAAGTTACGATATGAACTCATGCAGACTATTCATTCATTCATTTAAGACATTTATATAGCGCCTCTTCAAGAGTATCTACTCAGAAGCGCTGCCGACCCAACCAAGGCTAAAGATAACAGTCTTAAGAGCAGAGTAGTCTCAATGGCTCTATGCATTCCACAGGGAGCCCATTTCAGGTTGCAGGGCCAACGACAGAAAAGGCACGGCGCTGCGTAATAGAAGTGCGTGACCGGGGGACAAGAAGCTCAGCCTGTCTAGAAGAGCGGAGTGTATATTGGTTACTTTTGAAATACAAATTTCTCTGCTAAACATATTCAGGACCAAAAGGTAGACACAAACAATTTCCAATCTTATTTTCGGTCATACAGACTCATAATAATAGGCCAATTATTTGATGCACCTAAACTTCTGAAGATTATTATAATTGTCGAGCAATTATCTTTGAAACGCGCAGAGACAAATTTGTTACATGCTCAGGATCCTATTCATTTCTTCAGGCGGCTTAGAGCTATCATCCACAGGTAGGCTAGATCCAATAAAAAAAACAGAATGTAAGCTTAGTTCAGCATCTTATTAAATTACATGTGAATTTATATTTCGCTAACCGCAAGTAAATGTTCTGCATTACGGCGATAATTTGGGGTTCCCCTTAAATATGTCAAGTAAAGCATGCAGAACAGGGTCACTCCTTTAGCTGGTGAATAAGGCAACGTGCGGGCACATCTCCATCTCCACGCATAAGCCGCTTTAAAATGTGTGACATGAATTTCACAGGCTCGCTTTGTCTCTTTTTCGCAATTGCTTAAAATTCATTGTATTTCCATAAATGTGGCTTCGTTGGCTTGGGTAGGGAGCGCCTCTGTTGAGTCGCACTTTATATCTGGTCATGAATTTTAAAAATTACATTAGATCTACTCAACGACTGAAAATGCAAACATTCAAGTGATGCGTCTTGGATACCAATAGCAAATGGCCAAGAATCTGTGCCTACCATGACACCACCTTCTACTCATCAAGATTCTGAGCCTACAAATTAACCAGTGTTTATTGAATCTATTTCACCTTCGCCAAAAACCAAGGGATTGAAGAAAGAAAACCCAGCCATCTGAGGTATTTGCCAATTCTACATGATATTTTATAAAAAATAAGTTAGGCCATCAGAAAAGACAGGAAAGACACAGATAAGAATAAGGCCTAACAGACAAAATCTGTTGCCATCTGTAAGGACACTAGATCTTCAGAGACAGTTGCAGGGAAAAAATAAAATGAAGGCACTAAATAATAAAAAGAAACTCACATGAAAGGGAAGAAAAGTTGGATGCTATGTCCTTGAATTTTAGCTAAACGAGAAAACTAAAAAGAAGCACAGGTTTGTCTGGAGAGGAGATGAAAAATGTCTAATGCGCGGTGAACGTTTTGGGGATAGTGCTACGTGGGAGAAATGGATATAGAGCAGGAAGTGTAATGGTTGGTGTCATGAAGAATGTAGGAATACAGATAGATAAACATCCAAGAAATTCGTGTGTGACTTTTCGTTAGCCTGTGTTTAAAGTGAAAATGACAATAATGACTTACAACTTGAGGTTGGAGTTTTTGCTTCTCGTGTTTCGATTTGCTTTGTGGCTCTAGAATCGTTTAGCTTTGATTCAATTTGTTTGGCACTCATGCAGTTTATTGGTTTAGTGAACTTTAGTCTAAAAATGTATGATTACAATACCACTTGTTTTAGTCATTTTGCATTGCTTCTAAGATGCCCATACCATGGGCATCTTGTAGTATAGGGTTCCTAAGACGCCAAGTTTGGAGGTGTCTCCTATTTTTAAACTAAACAATTTATTGCACTGAATTAAGTTCTATAGTTGCTGTCATTTGTACATTAATGATCACTCTTTGCATTAGGGTCAAACATGATCTTCTCTTGGAATCCACATAGAAGAAAAGTGCAATTTCCTTTAGCACGGGCATCTTGGAGCACTATCCCCCTTATATCAAAGTAACTTGTTTGCAACTCTAACAATGATCGCATAGCTTTGCTCGAAGATCAGCGTTGCTTGTCGTCATGTTCTTACATCGCAATAATTATTAAGTCTTGGATTTGTTGGTGGATAGCATTGGTGAAATTGTTGAAGCTTACAATGCTTAAGAAAACAGCCGATGCCTACTGAAGCGGATCAAGTAAAACAGCAGCTTGTATTAGACCTGGTGGAGGCTGCGATCAGGAAAGAGGAAGAGAGTCTTCATATACAAGCGTAGAGAGAACGCAAGGACAAAGCGCATTCTAAAGAGAAGGGTCAATTGAAGCAAATTTATTCATTTCTCATGTATTCATTTCTCCATTTCTATAGCGCCCCTTCAAGCTCTCTACTCAAGGGTGATAGGCCTACAGACTACAACGCGGACACTGCATCTGAGTTTCACGCCGAAGCGCCCGAGCAATTGCGAGTGAAGGACTTGCTCAAGGCCCCTAAACGGCGGCTTGAGGTGGATTCGAACCTGCAACCATTCGGCTGCAAGGCAACGAACATATTTATTAGACCACCGTTACACCCTCTCGGGTCGCAGGCCCACGCGCCAGGAACAGTCTCCCAGCAACTATCCAGGGAATCAATTAAGACTGAATCAACTTTAAAACAACAATTGAAGCTGCACTTGCTCTCGAGCTCATAACATTTACTCTGACAGTTGACAATAATATTGTGCGTGTAAAGCATCCTAGAAGTGGCTTGCTACTGACGATGCTATATAAATTATCTGTATTACAATTACAATTATAACAACTGTACCACGCCCCTCAAATGATCGAGACTGAACTATAGCTCAGTCCTATACAGCGAGGAACAAAGAGGTCTGCTGGATGGACGAAGTGGATAGTTGGAGGAAGCTGAGGATGCCGAAGTATAACATCAACCAGATGTTGGAGCAATATCCCGCTGAGCCGTCAGGATCGGAGTGAGTATCTTGAGTTCGATCACGGAGAGAATGCCAATTAAGTGCGTCAAACATAAAGTTGGAGATGCGAGAGTGCCTGAGAAGGTGGACTAGCAGCTGAGCTGTGCAAGGAGTGAAGCAATGATAGACAAGCCTTAGGAAGATCAATTAGAGGAGAATTGCAGTACATATGAACTAAGGCAATGAAGACGAAGGTGGAGATAGAACGACGATTGACCGTGAGACGCCTTAATGAAAAGTAGAGGAGCGTTTGGTATTGGAAATGTGCTCACTAATGTGCTCAGTGCGATACCAAGTACAATACACAGATCCCGTACACTTCACAAGATAGAAAATATCTGAAATTTCAGAGAGCACAACAAGGTCAAGCTTCTGGAGCAGCTGGAGTGCCTAACCAGATGAACTACATGTAGGTCTCTGAAATATTACGGAAGATGCGATTAGAGTACATCCAGAAGTGGAGAGGATTAATAAGAGATTTAATACACCCAATTAAAGCAACAATATTTATTTATTTATTTATTTATTTGCTGGTAATTTGATATAAAGCCCCTTTAAGGTTTACTACTCAGGAGCGCTCCAAGTCCAACCCCGAAATATGCCACATTATTGCCGCCATTTTGTCGTTAGTCGTGTCCGAACTTTTATGTCAATTCTTTCCAATTTTTTCTTCATTATAGGCCCAGCCTAATGATAGCTTCGTGTCCCATCATGTACAGTGTTGTACATGGATGCTGTGCCTATAGCGCCAACGATTTCTCTCATTCTGAATAACGGACCGTTGTATAACTTATCTGCTGTTACAGAAGATGTAGGCCTATAGCTGCACGTTCAATGCTGATGATCCCAAGCATGCCTTCGATGCGGCTTTATTGTCGATGATAGCTACTAGCGGGCTATAAACAACCGATTCTGCAACAATGTAAATTACGCCTAGCGACAGACTTCGAGATGGTCGATTTAATCTGCCAATGCTCCGCTGTGAAAGAAGATACATACATCAAGTTGAAAATTCCATATGGACAAGGCAAGCTTTATGGAGCGTGCTCTGAGTGAATCGACCAGCAGCTGCTGTCTACTACGCGCTTTCAAATGGCTGGGAAAATGCTTTCTGTCAGCGTCGCCTACAGTGCTTAGGCTATAATCTTTTCGCCCATAAATAATCAGTTGCAGTGCGTATTTTCCATGAATAAAGTTCTCGCGTATTGCATGCTCCGGAAGAGAAGTGATTTCACTAAAGGACCGTCCACAAAAGACAGGATTTGTCACTCCTCAACAGTGACGGCGACAGGGGGTTAGAGGGGCTAAGCCCTCCTAAATATGGACATCCGGGATTAAGCCCCCTAAAAAAGTCAGTTGGTTTTTTTCCATGTAATACTGAAATTTCGGTGTATGGAAGTGCAAATTTTCCATGAGATTTTGACCGATGACTAAAAATGTTGTTAGAATTTTTGGCGGACGAAAATGCCAATTTCATCCGCGAGGATTCAACCCCCCAAAAAACTCAAATCCTGGCGTCGCCACTGTCCCTCGATGGATCTTGTGTTGAGAACTCTGGATTAATCACTCATTTGACTGATGATATGAGAGCAAAAACATTTTGTTGCTGCTTCTTTCCTTTGGCTCGCTATAAATCACCATTACAACCTCAGATGACACAACATCGGGTCATCGACCGGAACATAGCTTTGATATTTCAATTCTGATTCAATAATGCATGCTACAATGAAACACAAAAGTAGCTACGTTTAAAACGTGAGCTTGATTAAACACGGCCTGTAAAAATCATTGCTTCTTTTAGGTCGCACCTGCAAGCAGAATTTATATTATTAGCTGAATTTAAGTGGCAGGCATTTTACAAGCGTTGGGATCTAAACTTTGCGACATGTGTGCATGAAATCGTTTCGCTCTAGTGATTTCTACAATATGTTGCAGCCTTTGGAGCAGACGGAATGCGCTGCTACAATCGCGATACGAATCCGACTTCCACAAGACAATGATACACATAGGCCTACTCGTAAAGATGCTTACTGCCTACACCATGCTTCTGGTGGCTCTGATTGGCTCTGGTATTCTACCATTGAGTTTTCATGCTAAGTCTAGCAAGTCCAGCATATCCGGAGACAGAAATCAAAAGGGCTACTGCAAAAACTCTGCTATAAGCAACAAGGCGGTTGAGGAGAAGATCAAGTATCTCGCCGGGTGCAAAGCAACTCTTCCATCTTGCGAGGTTAGAATAATCATTTTTCTGAGATGAACGCAAAAATGCAAGACACTATCGGTCGATTTTATTCCGCCTTTTTATATTCTATGCTATACCCGACTCATTTCGTGCAAATTTCCAATTTTCGGATGTTTTATTGCCTTCATAATATTTATCCCTTCCTCATCTGAGAAAACACCACATTGTACGATTTTATGTATAGCCTACATATCAAGTATGCCCCTTACCAGCTTCTGGATATGCCAGCGGGAAGGCATTATGCTGCAAATCAAATGCATTATTGCACACGCAATTATGTAATATAAATATCCTCTGTTTTCAGCGTTGAAGCTGCAGCGATGTGGAAAATTTAAATCACGTTGTCATAATTATATTTTTTTTTATTAAAGCGAGGATTTATCAGCAAGATTGACGTCTACAATGGCAACAGCAGAAAAACGACAACGGAGTTGACCTGCTCTGGCTGCGCAAGTCCTCAGGTTCCGATTGCCTGCTCGTCAGAGTGCAGGAATGTTCTAGACATCTTTCGCCACGACTTGGACAAGTTTTGTGAGGTTGCTTTCTCACAGTGCAAAAACATCACAATATACAGGTATCGATACCAGTACTTTTATTGTCTGTCTAGCAACTTTGCTATAAACTTCTGTGAAGTAAGGGGAAGAATGGATACTTCAAACATTCGAACCTGCCTTGGGGCAGAGAAGAAGAAGAAGAAAAGAAGAAGAAAATAAGTAAGTCAGTCAGTTATTTAATAAGTAAGTAGGCATATTACCTTAGCATATAAAATTGTCTTTGAAGTTAAAATAATTAGTTATTTCTGCGGAATTTATCAGATGTTACAGACATGTGATGCACGTGTGTAACTGTGTACCAAGCCAGCAACTTTCTTTTGATCTAGTAATCTTACTACAGTTCAGTAGTACGTCGTTGCTCTCTAATGTTATAGAAAAGTTAGTCTCCTGCCAGCTTGCATCATACCTGAGTCCATCAACCTGTTTCCTGTTATCCAGTTTGACTTTCTGAATGGTCATTATACCGAGACAGCATACCTCTTCTTCTCCTTTCCCCTGTCTACGGGGTCATCGATCGCTCTCAGCCCTCCTAACCCTCCTTGATGCTAGTGCACCTTGCGACACTGTAAACCATGAGATATGGTTTAGAAACCATACCTAGAAAGGTGGCATATATGCAACTCTGGGACCCTCTTCAGTGGCTAAGATTCATTCTGAGTCAGCGCTCATCCCTTTGGTCCATGGATCCCTTGTGTGCTTCCGTTCAATACCGACTTCCAGGGGCTTCATCTTGAGCACCTTCTCTTCGAAATCTTTGACTTTGCCCTTCGACTCCCACGCTGTAGGCTACTGGCCCGATTGTTAGTGTTAGATATTCCACATTCATCTCATTAAAACAGTTTGGCCTGGTCGTTCTGTTGTCTGGAGTGCCTCCAAGTAGTCCCAGGGCACTGTGCACATTCGCAGTGAATGAATAAACAATTACGCTGCTACCAAACTTGAAATTTAGGTGTCCAACTCCAATATTAAAAAATGAAACAATATGACAATATTGGAGGAAAACGTTTTGTCACAATGCTTGCGAGATTAACCGTTAAGAAAATGTTGAGTCAGTCAGTCGCCCTAACAGCAGCTATGCCTAAACGCCGTCATGAGGTCGACATTTATTTTTTTGAGCCAAGCTGTATTGCGACAAAAAAAATTCGAGGGCAACGGCCTCTGTTGCTATAAGCCTCGTGAAATCTGGATCCATCCATCCAGGTCGACATTTTGTAGCTGGAAGAAAGCAAATTCAGCACGGCACCTTCCAATTGCTTTGTATGTGCACTTGTTATAGCGCCCCTTCAAGTTCTCTACTCAGAGGCGCTCCCGAATGCAGAGCGGACACTGCATCGGAGTTTCACGCCGAAGCGCTGAGCAATTGCGAGTGAAGGACTTGCCCAAGGTCCCTACGCGGCGAGGTGGATTCGAACCTCGAACCTTCCGGCTTCAAGGCAACGACGCCACCACTACACCACCGCGCCCCACAAGTTACTGTAGTCTTACATGCAGTGCCACGAAAGTCAACATAAACACAGAAATGATACTCATCATTACTCATGGGAAACTTTTGCGATTACCATACACATTGCGTCTTTGAATTAAAGTCGTAAAGTTGAATCAGTTGCAGATTTCAAGATTCCGTAATTTATCAATCGCAGAAGAACATTTCCTGTTCTTGAAATAAGTAGACATTGCCAGTGGGTTTTATAGCGTCCATGACACAGTCTTGATGACTAATATTTTGGTTTATTTGCGCTTAGATGCGGCTCTCCCGCAATACCGACCACAGATTCTACATAAGCACCAACCACGTTGCTGATAACGACCACGACATCTACTGAAGAACCATCAACGACAACGATAAAGTTTCATTAACAAAGCCAGGAACCACCTTCAGTCTACTGGTCCTCCGCCCACAACCACTAAGAGCATTCCAACACCACTTCCCGATTTTACTCGTTTTCATAACGAACCTGACTACTATAAGCTTAATAATTATAGGCCTACAGACAGAGTATTTCCTTGCTGATTCTTTGCAATAATATTATTATTATTAATATCCTGGGTGACATTTTTTTTACAATATATCTATGATCTATCAAACATTTCGAAAGCCTTGCGTGTCATAATTTCTAATTCATACTTCAACCGCCTGTAAACGATGTTGCAGTCGAATTGCAGTTAAAAATAAAGATATGCGTTGAATCGCGCTGACGAAATCCAGGTTTTTCGAAGCTTTCGAAATAAGCACACAGACGTGCCAGGTACATAGACCTAATGCATAATAATATTCTATCAAAACTGAATCCACGATGAGTAACGTAATTTGCTACCGTTCTGGCCTGAATATTCGTTCATTTATTCAATAATTTCTTTAACCCCTCTTCATGGGGACTACTCAGAAGTGTTCTAGACTTTTTGATGAAAATTCATTCAGCGGCTGGAACTAGAGACACATTCAGCTGATGCGCTTTATAATAATTATATCCCGCTTTTGTGTCGCTCAGTAACAACAGCCTCGTTGTTGCTCGCTTCCAATGCGAATCCAAGCTTGCTCGAACAGAAAGTGGAAACAAAATATTCGGTTTTTATTATGGTGACACGGTTTAGCGTTGTTCTGGTATCCAATGCTTTGTGTGAATGTTGCATTGAAGGACAGCAGCTTTTCATGATCTGTGAGTTGGTGAACAAGTGATAAATGTGAGTGTGTGTGTTTGCGTGTGTGAATGAGTAAGATTATTGGATTGATTTGTAGGCAGTGTGTGCATGTAGACGGAATAGTGTGGATTCGGATTGAGTGGGAAGTTGGTTCGGTGAGTTAGCGAGTTGGCTTACGTTGGTTGGCCTGGAATGTAGTAAATGGCTTAGATGCTTTGCTCTTTGTGGGCGATTTTCGTTTGGTGACTGCATGGATGGATGGATGGTTTGGGGGGTTGGCCAGTTGCCGAGTGGTTGTACCGCTAGACCTGTAACACGGATAGTACGGATTCGATCCTGGTCCGAGGCGTTGGAGCAAATCCTTCACACGTTATAGCATTACAATGTATATTATTTTATAATTGCTGTGGCTCCGTCGAGGCGTTGGGACTTTGACCGTTATTATCGTTATATGAAGAAAGATATAAAATTGCGGTTGCATTGTACTGTATTGAATGAGTACGTTGGAAGTTTCTCAATTTTTTTGGATTTGAACCTGGCGAGGAACTGTGTCTTCAGTGTGTGTGTGTGTGTGTGTGTGTGTGTATGTGTGTGTGTGTGTGTGTGTGTGTGTGTGTGTGTGTGTGTGTGTGTGTGTGTGTGTAGGTGTGTGTAGGTGTGTGTGTGTGTGTGTGTGCGCGCGCGCGTGCGCGTGGTGTGTTTCAGTTAGTTAGTTTTGGAGCTAAAGTTATTTAAATGGTTCGTTAGCGAGTCAATGAGCTTTCAGACATTTAGACGTCACATGTTTTACTACAAAACCATAATAGAATCGTTGCTTGACTAAGGCCATGGTGATGCTGAGTGTCATAAAGACTGAAAAGTCAAAAAGGAAAACAGAAAAGATAAATTGAAGTGATGGTGCTATAGGCACAATGTGTAAAGCACCACTACAATTATAGCACTATAATTATATTACAAACATTACTGCAGCGTGTATTCAATGATAGGGCACAACGATGAGTCAATAGTATAAACAATTATAGGCCACAGCGTCCATGAACAATCTAATCGCCAAGCTAATTGGGGCAGATAGAATGTCGTGGTGCTTGATCTCTGTACTCAACGAACCACTATTATAGGATCGCGTAGAAAAGGTATTAGAACCTGTTGGTCGGTGGAAAGGCCGCTAATTAATATTTCATAAGATTGCGAGCCGCGAACCTGTACTTCATGTGGGTATCCATAAAATGACTGTATATAGAAAAGGCGCCGTTGAAAGGACTCCATTCTTTATACAACGACCACACATTGTTTCAGAACTGATTAGGAATTCTCCCCCGGGCATTATTAGTTTCAACTCATAGCTATTCAGACGAAATGTTTCACTCCTGCTAAGCAACATTGACGAAGCAAGGCTGCAACGAAAACGATGCCTAGCATCACGAGCAGCATGTGGCGAGAAAACCTATGTCTGCTCCTCATCTCGGCTGTTTTGATATATGTAGAAGTTGCACATTCTGCGAAATCTTTCAACTATACCCAAAATCGGAATGGAACAAAGGTGTGTGCATTAGATGAACCATCGATAGTGATTCCATTTGATCAACTTCCTTCTTTACCATCTGGATCCTGTTCACCTGCTGTTGTTCGCTGTGCCTGGAAGTGTGCACTGGATCCAAACTGCACGAATTTCAACTACAGAGAGGATGAAGGAAGATGCGAATTATTCTACTATGCGCCTAACAATTACACCACATCATCAGAGTGTTGTCATTTGCAGGTTAGAGATAGAGAGCGAAAATAATTCAAACATCCCGCTTGCATATTTGATTTCCTGATTCTTATAGGTTGATGTTTACATCACTACCATGGCAACGTCCTACTATCGTCCCGTGCAGTCAAGCTATTTCTATAGGCCCCCATATAGTGCATTATCTTGGCCACTCCAATTAGACTACGCCTATATCAACATTAGAATTGGCTAGCTTATTCTCCTACTTAAAGTGATAATTAAATAAGCTTAAGTCAAAAAGAGGCAGTTTATTTTATAGGCATTTATCGCCAGAATCCCATATTTTGTGTCTATGATGATTGAGAATCGACCTAATTGCTGCTCAAATAATGAAAACTAAGCGGCAATAAGTCCCGCTGTGAGGTAGTGGTTCTCAAACTGTGGTGCGGGCACCCCTGGGTACGCCAGGCATCGGTAGGAGCACCCGAAAAGATTCCAGAAAAATAGATTTTCTATGAGTTTATAGACTTTGTGTCCATCTTTCTTTGATCAGCAAAGATTTTAACCGTTGCAACGCAACAGCATAACATTGCATAGTATACGGTCTAGTAGGCCTATATGAGTTTAGTTATATGTTTTGAAAGAAATAAATGACGAGGTGGTTACGTTGCAACGTTGGAAATAAGTTCTAATCAAGGAAGGATGGACACAAAGTTCATAAACTCATAGATTATGTATATTTCTGGAATCTTTTCGTCTACTCCTTTAGACCAATTTATCTTTTTGTGGAAACGGTTACATGATTAGAACTGCACATATTTCAAATTTTGCTTCCTACGACACTAGAAGACTACGTGCGGTGTCACCAATGATTAAAATGATTGTTGATGTCGCTGCAAGCAGTGTGGGGTTTTGGAGGTTTTATGGCCCTTTCTGACACCAACCCAACAGTATTACAGTAAATAAAAAGGGAATAAAGTAACAAAAGGAATAAAGTAAGAAAAACAATTATAACTACCAGCAACTGTCTTGTTTTTTCTTATTTAAGTGAATAAATAACCCTCAAAAGAAAGCTTTGTCATAGGCCAATGGGGGGGGTTAACCCCCGAAACCCCCTTGTCTATGCCACTGACTGCAAGGGAACTTCGCGATGGCATTATGTTTCTGATCCGACCGTGCTGCGAGAGGGTACGTCAACATTCAATTATTTTACTTGGGGTAGCCTGCAATACAAGATACGCATTGAAAACAGATGCTGTAGCTGGTCTGCTCTGCGATTAGTTAGAAGTTAATCAAGCACTTGATTAAAAATAGATTTTTAAAAAAATATGGTTGTTTTTGTCTTTACACAGGTTAAAGGCGTGAAAAGTTTTCATATTGAAGGTAGGCCTAGTGGCTGTCTGGTTTGTATTAATCTGTTTGTATGTGCACTTGTTATAGCGCCCCTGCCTACATAACGGACACTACATCGGAGTTTCACGCCGAAGCGCTGATCAATTGCGAGTGATGGACTTGTCCAAGGTCCTTACGCGGCGACTTGAGGTGGATTCGAACCTCGAACCTTCCGGGTTCAAGGCAACGACGCCACCACTACACCACCGCGCCCCTAATCGTCTCGTTGGATTCTCAATGACAACACGGTCACACGGACGTCGTCTTATAAGCTAATGCTTCCTATAAATACTTGTCCTGTTGGTGGTGCCTACCAAACAAGGATTCAATAATTTATTATATCACCGAATAATATTAATTTGCAAGATATTGATACTTGATATTTACTGTAGCTCTTTTATTCGGCTGACGTGGGGTCCCTGTAATTGTGCACGATATTGAAATTTGATATTTATTGTAGCTCTCATTCGGCTGACGTGGGTGGGTCCCTTGAAAAAGTTCGTTCATCTGTCAGCTGCAATCAATCAATCAATCAATCAACAGTCAATCAATCAATCAGACAGTCGATCATTTTGTGTGTTGGGATAGGAGAAATAGAATGTCGGGGTTTTATTTAATGAAGCCCAGTCCTAACGCTTTCCGACCTCATCAGTATGACATTGTGTCTGTCTAAAAAATTTCTAGCTAAAATTAATAATAGAACACTTCATTACACTGCTCATAATTTGGGACAATGTCTGACAACAAAGTATTGAAGTACAGAGATAACTAATTAATATTTTAGGACTTAACAACTTATGTAGGCCTACGATGACGCTAATTATGCAAAAACATGGTTGGTTTGTATCCAATGGGCCTACCAAGAGATTGCCATTTTCGTCGAACGTCCTGTCACTCACCTTGCAATTCAAAGTAACTTGAAAAGAAAATGACCGAAAAAGAAACTACGCAATAATTGTAAATGTTTTAATTTGTTAAGGTAATGCACACATTTTAATTTGTTGCACGGGAGAGTTCAAAGAAACACGCGTGACATGTTCTATGCATGACGCTATCCAGTCTCTTTTAGTTTTGAACCAGCAAAGATACATCTTTACAATGTTACCTTACAGTTCATCAAAACACTTCTTGCATGCGGATCGCCGATACGAACGGTTGCAGTCTGCCGTTCCAGTACAAGTACAATGAATACAACCAGTGTGTGAACGTATCTGGAGTCGGTGCACGTCTGTGCGCAAGCCTCAATGGAACCCTGAACAATTGCACGTATCCTCAGGGTGGGTAAAGTTGTCACATTATCGTCCATACATCATCGTATGCACGTACTAACAATCTTATGCCAACGGATTTGATTAGATTTTAGGAGGCAGGTGCAAATAAGGCAATCTCACGATACAGCTTCTAATTTAACCGAACTGGGTTTTTCAGATGCAATCGGTAAGTTTTCATAATCACGAACGTACGTTCATATAATATATGTATGTACGAATGTACGTACGTACGTACGTACGTACGTACGTATGTATGTATGTATGTATGTATGTATGTATGTACGTACGTACGTACGTACGTACGTACGTATGTATGTATGTATGTATGTATGCATGTATGTATGTATATGTATGTATGTATGTATGTATGTATGTATGCATGCATGTATGTATGTATGTATGCATGTATGTATGTTGTAAAGGGTTCTACGGCCGTCTAAAGGGATGACTATCAAAGATAAGGCCCGAAATGATATAATAAACGTCGATTTATTCAATAGAGCAAGTTATACAATGAATTAACTACGTTACCGTCCAGACGATACGAAGAAGACCAGACCAGAGGTCGAAGCACGGCAAACCCACACGACAGCACGGCTAACGAAGCCAAGGAAGACGGATGAACAGCCAGACCACCAACAGGGCGAAGAAGGCGACGTAGAAGATGAACCCGCAGGTTAACTCGCATGACCGCGAGGCAAAGCACACACGACCAGTCTCGACGGGAGACGACCACCACGCTCAGCATACACCACAAGAGAGAGAGAGTAACCCACGCTACAGTTCCTTAAATAGACAGGGCCACTCCTACTACACCCACGTGCCCAGTCATAGAGAGAGAGAGTACGGAAGATCAGGAGGGCAAATGGCTACATATCCCCCACCCAACAGCATGAGGAATCCCGAGGGGATGACGAAATATAGCAGAAAGCACTACACCTAACAGTTCACACAGCAAGAATCACTAAGTACTATACCAGTACAAGTTAACGTACTCAGCAATTCCGCAACAACTAATGCAGCTCAACACTAAATTAATGCATCATATAACTGAGAGTTCGACCAATTATACGACTTAAGATGAAAGTTCAAACAATTATACGAAGCAAAATGAGAGTTCAAACAATTATACGAAAAAATGAATTTGGACACAAAACGTGTATCAAAAATGATCCAAATTGTACAAGGTCATTGGCCAAAGCCATACTAACTAACACAAGAATAAACGACTTCATATAACAGCAGAAACCCAAACCCCCAACAAGAACCCCCAACACCTTTGAAGATTCCACCACTTTTTTGGGAAAGTGTCTGACCAACGCACGAAGGACACTCACTGAAGTGTTCCTCGCACAAAATTTTCATTTCAGAAGTTCCCTGACAATCTTTGCACTGAATGACGATTTTCCACTGACAGAAGTTTCCATTACTGACAATTTCACATGACTGACGACTGCACTGCATCACAACAGCACCGACGCCTGACATCCTGACACGCAGTTCCTGGAAGACGACGAACGCACAGAGAGCGTCTCTGTTACGCCCTGATGACGCCGCAGTCAGAACCACTGCCAAGACACATTGACGTTGCCTCGACAGGATTCCACCCACGTCACGACTGCTTCCATGAAACGATTCGCAGTCCCGCTGAAGAACAGAAGTAGCCAGATGCCACTGCTCCCAGATCACACGTCGCAACATCCAGGTATGACTTTTAACACACCCGAGTGTCATCAGCGACGAACGTCCTATCCAACGGCCCCAACGACCAGCCAGATCCTGATCAGTGCCCAACGTGTCCCCGATCATCAACATCACGACACACGTCAGTAGAAGTAGTCTCAGGAACACGACCTGACGCCGTCCATGCTTCCACGATATCACTCGGACGTAGACGCTATCCACGATCCCCGACTCCAGATCAGCGAACCACTGCAAAGAAACTTGCACACAAGTCTGAGCTTTCATGAAATCTATTACATGGCAACTATCCGAAGCAAAGCCATAATGTGTCAACAACACAACACAACATGCAACTGTCACACATATCACCACCGTATGACACCACACAACCATCCATGCCACTCGAATCTCAACCCAGTAACATCTGATGTGCCAAAACACCATCTTCATCAATGTGTCTCGTATCTGCATCACCACAGAATCAACCAGCCACGACAACACAACATCAACTTGAAGACACCTAATGAAGGTAACAATGCACTCATGTACTGCAACAACTCGATCATACATCACTGAAGATGCAACACCATAACCATGTATCAGCACCTGATCAATCATCTCTGAAGACACCATACCATAATCATGTATCAACACACGATCACACATCACTGACGATGCAACACCAACCGGCTGAAACATAACTCTCGAAGCAGTCGAGTAAACGCAACACAACTGACATACAGATAACTCTGACGAAACATCATGCTCATTCAGACAATCATCCAAAGAATTAGTCACAGTATTTCTCACTGCACTAAACAGAAACATGTGAAAACGGACAATGTCATCCAAAAACAAATGCCCCATTCCTGCAGAATTCACCTCCTTGTCAACATGAACAATAACATCAGTCAACACAAGTTCATTCGACCCATGTTCACAAACGAAACAATGCGTAGCCAAGACACACTTGTTCACCTTAGTCATTCGTCCACACCACTCAACATTCATTGACAACAGTGCAACCGTAGACACCGTACAACACCAACCCATCATCCATCTATTCTCGTAGACAACAGTCGTTATCATAGCCTGCACAACCATAGTCTCATGCACACAATCCTTCAACAAGACAATAGACAACGGTGACGAATCACCCACAACAGTTGTCCCACTCAAATGCATCACCAAAGAATCATTCACGCTAGCAGGCGATGAATCAATAACAGTGACCTGCAACGCACTCGCCATTTCCACACCCAAGCTAGCTTGTAAGCGAGATTTCTTCAACTTCCTTCTAAGTTTACAAAACAATGCCCTCGCTCTTTTCAACTTAATGGCTCTCGTTACCCCATGCGATGAACGAGCATTTTCTATGCCCTGCGACTGAATAGGCCTATACTCAGTCAGCCCAGACACACACGCCTCCTCGCACACACCGAACTGTACATTGGTCTCAACGAGACAACCAATCTCAACAACAGAATCATTCAAGGCCTCGGCCAAACCCTGCGGCAAATCATACGCAGTACAGACAGAAACATCCGAATCATTGCTCCACGCTTCATCGCACACAGCACCAAGCTTATCGGCACTTGAAACACGCATACACGCATCAATGCACACATCTTGCGAGTCATTCAAATCTTGATACAAATCCTCGACAAAAGAATCATGCAAAGTACTTACACTACCATGCTCATCCAACCGTGTACTCATACCTAAGTCCACTACAGACACACCTTCCAACGAAACGCCTAAGTCAACAGACTCATCCGAACCATCCGAATCACAAATCACATCATGCACAAAATCAACATCATTCACACTGTCATACAACGAACCCAATACAGAATCATTCTGCACGTCGTTGTCTTCAAATAAATGACACTCGAACACATCGTCAAAATCATCGTCGAACACGTGCATCTGTCCCTTTGTCTGCATATCGTCACTGACATGATGTAAGTCAGCGCGAAACACAACCTCGGACTGAATAAGCAGCTTATCGTCTACCATGCATACAGAATCTACGCTATCACCTGACACACCTTCTTTAACTTCTGAGGAAAATGTCCCAATATTCTGACCCTGCTTTGAATTTTCCAAACGTTTTCTACGCACATTCTCTGCCGAAATTTTCAAAGACCGTAATTGATTTTCATCTGCCACTCGCTCTCTAGCAATGTCTTCCCAAATTTCCTTTTCAATCTGCCGACTTGCCACAGACGAAGTACAAATCCCATCCCTTTTTTCACTTTGAAACAGACGCTCAGCAAATATTCCAAATGCATCGCTGCCCCTATTTTCTGGGCTTAATTTCGCTTCCAATTTCTTCAATTTTCGCCTCTCTTTGCAAGCCACTTGCTTTGCTCGTTTCTCTTCGGAATTTTCCCAAAGTTTCATTGTCCTCAGAAATTACACCTAGGCAATTTTAAATTTCCTCTACTTCAGAAACACCTGGTAACGTCATATATCTTGCTGCACAAACGTACACCCACAATTTCCAAATTTCACGAATGTCCCCGACAGTCCACTTTAAAACTGTCAAAATGCGAAAACCGCAAAACTCAATAGCCCAGGCCCCCACAAAACGAAATGCGACTCCGCAAAATTTTCGACAAATATCGACAAATGCTCTCACACAATTTCCCGAAAACCAACCGGACTAACAAATATCCGAAATTTACCACCCGCAATATCGAGCAAAAGGACGGGCCCCCATCTGTAAAGGGTTCTACGGCCGTCTAAAGGGATGACTATCAAAGATAAGGCCCGAAATGATATAATAAACGTCGATTTATTCAATAGAGCAAGTTATACAATGAATTAACTACGTTACCGTCCAGACGATACGAAGAAGACCAGACCAGAGGTCGAAGCACGGCAAACCCACACGACAGCACGGCTAACGAAGCCAAGGAAGACGGATGAACAGCCAGACCACCAACAGGGCGAAGAAGGCGACGTAGAAGATGAACCCGCAGGTTAACTCGCATGACCGCGAGGCAAAGCACACACGACCAGTCTCGACGGGAGACGACCACCACGCTCAGCATACACCACAAGAGAGAGAGAGTAACCCACGCTACAGTTCCTTAAATAGACAGGGCCACTCCTACTACACCCACGTGCCCAGTCATAGAGAGAGAGAGTACGGAAGATCAGGAGGGCAAATGGCTACAATGTATGTATGCATGTAGCCTTTGCATGCATGCAATGCATGCATGCATGTATGTATGTATGTATGTATGTATGTATGTATGTATGTATGTATGTATGTATGTATGTATGTATGTATGTATGTACGTACGTACGTATGTATGTATGTATGTATGTATGTATGCATGTATGTATGTATGTATGTATGTATGCATGTATGTATGCATGCATGCATGTATGTATGTATGTATGCATGTATGTATGTATGTATGCATGTAGCCTTTGCATGCATGCAATGCACGCATGTATGTATGTATGTATGTATACATGTATGTATGTATGTATGTATGTATGCATGTATGTATGTATGTAAGTATGTATGTATGTATGTATGTATGTATGTTTGTATGTATGTATGTATGTATGTATGTATGTATGTATGTATGTATGTATGTATGTATGTATGTATGTATGTACTATGTATGTATGTATGTATGTATGTATGTATGTATGTATGTATGTATGTATGTATGTATGTATGTATGTATGTATGTATGTATGTATGTATGTATGTATGTATGTATGTATGTGTGTATGTATGTATGTATGTATGTATGTATGTATGTATGTATGTATGTATGTATGTATGTATGTATGTATGAGCACTTGTTATAGCGCACTTCAGATTACCACTATGAGGCTCTCCCAATCACAGTGCGGACACTGAATCGGAGATTCACGCCTAAACACTTGATCAATTGCGTGAAAAAGACTTGCTCAGTGTCTCTATGCGCAACTGCTTAAGGTGTATTCGAACCCGCAACCTTCCCGCTCGTAAGGAAGGCATCGAACATTCCTCTCTCAGATTTAAGTTTATCGATTTTTATAAGGACGCCTCTCAAAATTATCGAAACGTTGGTGTGAGAATTCGAGCGATGCATTGTGGAAGCAAGGTCCATGAAACTCAAAAGTATTCCATGTTTATTTACCTGGAATAAAATCTGCAAAAGAACGTGGATATTTAGGCCTACACTGTATCGTGCCTTTATCGAATGTTTTAACATTTTGCAGCAGACGACATCAGTGGCGTAGCCGGAAAATTTTCATGGGGGGGGGGGGGTTTATGGCCGGAAACCTTGTTTTTTGCTATTTTTTCTTACATAAACGGCAAAATAACCTTAAAAAACCTTTTTCCGGAGCCAATGGGGGGTTTTAACCCCGAAACCCCCCTCTTGCGTACGCCACTGGACGAAATAATAATGCTGCAGTAATTAACCATGGTGCATGTCGACAACACGAGGCAACATTCTGGATTATTATATTCTTAACAGGATTCGTTGCAAGGCAAGACGTTATCAATGTGACAATGGGAATTTCGGTTGTTCCTTTGCCGTGCATTAACAACTGGATCATCATAATGAACCGTTTCAACGGATCAGTGGATTTCAATCATTCATGGGCGGATTATAAGATGGGATTCGGTGACATTAGAACGTCAGAGTTCTGGATTGGAAATGAAAACATTCATCTCTACACAAATCAACCTCAAGCGTCATACAGGCTTCGTATTGAAGTAAGATAAGGATAGACGTTTAAAAATCAGTGTTCATTGGTTTTGAGATTAGGCCTAGCTATTTTGTTCCGCATTCCTTTTATCTTCGTATTATTTTCCAGCAAAGAAAGAGGAATTTATATAAATGTTCCTCGAATCTCAAAAGTCATTTGAGAAGTTAGGAATTGTTTTCTAACACCCGGGAATCGACTGAAAGATGACTCGTCGGATTTATAGAATAGAATGGACATTCTATTGCGTCACCAGTCAGGTCTCACATCATGCAATTTGTATTTGCGTATTTATATAGCGGCACTTTGGTAGAACCATGGAGGCGTCTCAAATGCTAAACAATTTGTGTTGAATGTCGTAAATCAAAGTGTAAACAGATTTAATTCTTCAAGTGTGATCCAAAGTTAGACCAACAAGTATCCTAGGTTGTATTGAATACAAGCCTAATATTTCCTAAAGGTTTCGATAAACGGTAAATCTACTTTCAACTGCGCAATTTCGATGAAGTTTATCACTTGTCAATCATTGTGTAGTTTTGAATTGCGCAATCGATGGCACTTATAGGACCTGTGCATGGACTGCTTTAACGGGGAAAATATCCCATACATGTATTATTCGCAGTTTCAAGGTTACACCAGTGGCAAATGGTTCTTTGCTGAATACGACACATTTTCGGTCGACTCAGAAACCAGAAAATACGTAATTCACTTGTCAGGATTCGTTGGGAACGTTGGAGACTCGTTCACCAATACTACAGTAAACTCTACATGTATGTCGTATCTAAATGGAATGAAGTTCAGCACATCTGACGCCGACAACGATTTGTGGTCTGGAAGCTGTGCGTCAAAGTTTACCTCCGGCTGGTGGTTCAATCGTTGCATGTGTTCCTGTCTCACTTGTATCTACGGTACATCGGACTTTTCATGGGGTAGCCTGAAAAAATATCAGCTGGAGAACAGTGGAAAGTTGCGAGCAGTCAGAATGATGATCAGAAGCAATTAACTTTGTATGAACTTCTTTCTCTTGCTCAGATTTTACATGTGGACAAATACTTGATCGCCATAACGACATTTCTCATTAGTAACTGTTAATCTTGATGGCATCTCATATTTAACTGGTTAGTTCAGACATTGCATCTGTTAAGGTTTCAATGATGTACATAGTGTGGCATCACATAACTTTATACTTACAGTTGCAATTCTGGCATCATGGGATGGCATTCGCATAAGCAATCTGGTGTGTGTGGGGTGGGTGAGCCACTTCTGAAATTAATTATCACAATATCAGTTGAGTCTTCGCTTTTGTTCATGAGTTGGTTGTGTTTGTGTAATTCCATGATGTACATGGTGTGGCGTCACATAAGTACTGTATATAATTACAGTTGCAATTCTGGCATCATGGGATGGCATTCGCATAACGATGGCCAACAGCACAAACGTCGTATGTGCAAAAACCAAAACTTTTCAGAAATAAGAAAAACCTTTTTTCAAGATACACGGTACTTTCTCATAAAATGTGAGAGAGCTAAAATGTTTGTTTTGATTCAGCAAGTGATATTGTCAGTGTCTTTTATCCAGCAGCATAATGAAAGGCTTTTAAAATGTAATTAAACGTCATATACGACATCTGTGCAGTAGATTATTTTTGACGGACAACCGCACGATCATCGTATGCGCAAGAACAAGAGCATTTAAGACGACAGAACAAAACTATCTGTTACAAGCATGTTTTTTTCATACACAGTGGCGGCGGTAGGGGCTAGGGGCTCAGCCCCCCCCCCCGCACCCACCAAATGCACAAATGTCGTATGTGGCAGAAATTACTGCACAAATGTCGTATGTGGCAGAAATTACTGCACAAATGTCGTATGTGGCAGACATTACGGTACAAATGTCGTATATATGGCAGAAATTACTGCACAAATGTCGTATATGTGGCAGATACGAGTCTATCCTACGCCGTTTGTGACCTTAACTTGCAGATACGACATTCAGATTCTGAACGATATCTTACTGCCTATTCATCGTATGTACATACAACCTTTGTGAGGCTGTGAAGAATAATTTTACGCATCGAATCGCGTCAAAAAGTGATTTTCTGAAAAATTGTAGATACGACGTTTGTGCTGTTGGCCATCGATAAGCAATCTGGCGTGTGTGTGTGTGTGTGTGTGTTTGTGTGGGATGGGGGTGGCCAGAGAGCCACACCTGAAATTAATTATCACATTATTAGTTCAGTTTTCGTTTTTGTCCATGAGTTGATTGTGTTTGTGTAATTAAAAAAATACGTTGGTCTGGAACATCACAGGAAACTTTACCTCAATGTAGGATACTGTGGTAGGTCGTGGTGGTTGTAGTTGTGGTTGTAGTGTTAGCGGTATTGGCGGTGGCAGTGGTAGTAGTAGAACAATTAGTAGTAGTTTAGCAGTACCAGACGAAGTGATTGTAACTTCATTGATCACAGATCGCTTAGAAAATCTGGTGACAATCAAATTCTCACTTTATAGGTTTCAATCTGTCAATTCCCAAAGAAACGAATTGGTCCAACTGTCAGAGTTGGACATGTGCACGCACAGTGTAAAGTTCGCTTAGGACATTAGGTAATAGAAACAGCTGCATTTTAACTGTTTGCGAAATGCAAAATAGGCTTATTTTGTAAATGATTAGTTTCCCTACACAATTGAGATCAACATTCCATTATAATTAATATTGTTTTAGATTTGCTTAAAACTTGCGCCATTGTGATTTAATTAATTTGTCAGGAACAAGCGGGCACATAATTATGGGTGAGTGATTGACTGAGTGAGTTGGTTAGTGGGGATAGAGTGCACCGGACGCATCGGATGGGTCAGAGGATTATAATACCTGAATGAACGTGAGTGCAAGAGTGAGTGAGTGAGAGAGTGAGTGAGTTAATAAAAGAGTAATCGAGTTAGTTGGTGAATGTTTCTGATGATCGTCAAGAAATTTAGCTTTGCATATAATAAACGATATAGGAGCAAGCCAATATAATGCAAAATGTCAATGAGAAAATAATAGGCAAGCGTAACAAGAAAAAACAATAACCAGGTAAATTGATACCCCAGCGTGTAGGCCTACTCACTTCAAAATTTACCAGTACAGCCCTGCCTCCCATATTATTTGGAATACGGTATTGCATTAAATGCGGCCAATGCAAACCACACTGAATGCCAGGTTCCCAACGTAGACGATACAATCATCCAGTTTCATTATCCAATTTGCCTTTGTCGGTGTGTTCTTCGACTTTATTTTTTTCCATCTTTATAATCAAGGCGACTAGCAACTGAAATCCTCTTGACAACATAATCCCCTGCAGAGTTCGAAAGAAAGCACAACGCTGTGCGAACACGCTACAGCAATAATATTTCTTCATCTGTAAAAAAGTACGCTCTGAAAAAAGAGTCCTATACAAAGATCAACGCTAAGAGGAGATTTTCCTTAATAGGCATACCCTGTTAACCAGATGCAAGAAGGAGATCCACAGATGTCTCTAAGATGCCTGCATTTAATCGACCAGCTGTCAACTATGTAATCGCAAATGGCTAGGACAATACTTTCTTTCCATGTAGCCTACTGCTTATAATCTTTTCGCCGATAATCACCTGCAGTGCGTGTTTTCAAATCCATCATGAGTAAGAATAGCTCACACAACTGCCATGCGTGGCCGCCCTGTGACACACCTCGCTACCCCGGAACATTGACATCACTGAGCGCTTGAATTGGCTGAATGAGTTAGAGATCATTGACGATTAAGCAACATCTGCTCATACAAGACAACTTGTTGCTTAGGCTAATGCATAAGAATTGATCGGAACAGACAAGCTGATCTATATGCAAAATATTAACAAATTGGATTTTGCATTTTTTTTATAAATGTTGTGTTGAGGACTATGGAGTAATCAATTATTCGAGAACAGAAATGTTTATTTAGGTCTCACTGCTTCCTTTGGTTCGCAATAGATCACGACTACAACTTCACATGGCACAATATCTGGTCATCGACTGGAACGAAGCCTTGGTGTTTGAATTCTGATGCAAAATTACATACTACAAAGGCAAACAAGAGTAGCTACGTTTAAAACGTGGGCGTGATTAAACACGGCCTGTGAAATCATTGCTTCTTTTAGGAAGCACCTGCAAGCAAATTTCTAATATTTTTAGCTAAAAATTAATTTGAGTGGCAAGCATTTTACACGCGTAAGGATCTAAACTTTGTGACAAGTGAGCATGGAAATCGTTTCGCTCTAGTGATTTACACAATAGCAGAATGCATAGTGTCACACTAATCATGGGCTCTATAAATAACCAACCTTTGGAGCAGACGTCATTCCCTGATTCAATCGCGATACGAATCAGATTCCCACAAGTCTATGGTATACATATTCGTAAAGATGCTTGCTGTCTACACCGTGCTCCTGTTGACTCTGATTGGCTCTGGTATTCTGTCATCGAGTGTTCATGCTAAGTCTAGCAAGTCCAGCGGATCCGGAGACAGAAATCAGAAAGGCTACTGCAAAAACTCTGCTATAAGCATCAAGACGGTTGAGGAGAAGATCAAGTATCTCGCCGGGTGCAAAGCAACTCTTCCATCTTGCGAGGTTAGAATAATCATTTTTCTCAGATGAACGCTAAAATGCAAGACACCATCGGTTGATTTTATTCTGCCTTTACCCACTTCATTATAATTGATTCATTTCCTGCACACTTACAATTTTCGTGTGCTGAATTGTCTTCACATCCATTCTTCAATCTTCATAATTATGAGAAACCCCACATTGTACAATCTTATTTAGCCTATAGGCCTACACCTATTTGCTATACATTCCAACTAGGCTATCTCCCCTTGCAACTTCTGGATAGGCTGGTGGGTAGTCTTTACTCTTTAAGCTTATGCAAAAAATCATTGCACAATTGCACAGGCAATTATGTAATATAAATATCCTCTTGTTTCAGTGTTGACTGTTGAACATGCAGCTATGAAAAATTTAAATCGCACTGTCACAATTATTTGTTAAAGCAAGGACTTATCAGCAAGATTGACGTCTACAATGGCAACAGCAGAAAAACGACGACGGTGTTGACCTGCTCTGGCTGCGCAAGTCCTCAGGTTCCGATCACCTGCTCGTCAGATTGCAAGAATGTTCTAGACATCTTTCGCCACGACTTGGACAAGTTTTGTGAGGTTGCTTTCTCACAGTGCAAAAACATCACAATATACAGGTATTGATACCAGCGTTTTTATTCTCTGTCTATCAGCTTTGCTATGAATATTTACAATGTAAGTAATGTAAGTAGGTAAATTGAGTTAGCATCCAATATTTTCTTTAAAGAATTGTTTATTTTGCGGGATTTATTAAATGCTTCAGACGCGTGATACACGTGTGCTAACTAGGGTCGGGAGCGCTACTGAATCTATGAGTGGCGCTAAATAAATGTTCAATTACAATTACAATTACAATGTACACAGAGCCAACAACTTTCTGTTGTGCCAATCATCATCCAACGTTTCGATAGCACTTCGTACCTCTCGAATGCTATCGCTTTCCAGCTTACATCGTACGTTGATCCCAGTAATCTGTTTCCTGTGAACAGTTTGACTTTATGAAATGTCATTATACCGTTTCCTTTCCCATGTCACTCTCAGCTCACCCTCCTAACTCTCCATTATGCTACCAGCGCAACTGGCGACACTGTGAACCATCAGATAATATTCTGACTTGATTTGACTTACTTGACTTATGGCCGTCCGGCGATGCATTCAGTACGCGTCAGCCGCTTTCCCATGGTAGCTCTCCACTTTTGTCTATCCTGCGCTACATCCGTCGCCTCCTGTATCGTCATCCCCACTGCTTGGCAGTCATCTCTTATCGTGTCGATTTGGTGTGCTTGCCATGGTTAAGTTTCATGATCCTTTGGGAATGTAGGGCGACTGATAAGGTCTCTCCCCTGTCCTCGGTTCAGATTTAGCCAGGTTGTTCCCTGTTGCCCGGGAGAGACGACGAGGACGTACTGAACCACCTCCCCAGATAATATTGTAGAAGGTTGCAAATATGCTTCTGTCTCGCTGGTATTCTGCTCAATGGCTGAGATCCTTTTTTAGTGAGCGCTAGGTTATTCTTTTTGGTCCATGGTTCCCGAAGTCCATGTGTGCTTCTGTTCAAAACTGAACTTCCTGGGCATAGTCTTGAGCACTTTCTCTTCAGTCTCTAACTATGGTCTCGCCCTTTCGACTCAAACGCTGCACTGGCCCGGTTGCTACTGTTCCTTAAGGTCGCACACCCACTACGCAGAACCATGCATTCTCGATATTGTTAAGACCCTCCAAGAACCCCAAGATATTCTACTCTCATCTCATTGAACCAGTTTAACCTGGCCATCCAATTGTCTGATGCGCGCCCAGAGGCACTGCGCAAATTCGCAATGAATGAATAAACAATTACGTTGCTACCAAGCTTGGTATTTAGATGCCCAACTACGACATTAAAAAAAGCAACAGTTAGACAATATTGGAGAAAAACGCTTCGTAGAAATGCTTGCGAGATTAACCGTTAAGAAATGATCAGTCGCAAGACGGATCATCGGCCAGTCGTCCTAACAGCAGCTGTGCCTAAACGACATCATGAGGTCGACATTTTGCAGCTGGAAGAAAGCAAATTCAGCGCCGCACCTTCATATGCGCTGGAGTGCTCCTACATGTAGGCCTACATGCAATGCTACGCAAGTCGATAACAAAACATAGAACTGATACTCGAGGATACGCTTGCGCTTATACCATAGGCCTACTCATTACGTCTTTAAATTAAAATCGAAAAGTTTACTCAGTCGCCGATTTCAAAATGCTGTAATTTTATAAATCGCAGAAGAACGTTTTCGATTCTTGAAGAACGTTGCCATTATCAGAGGGTTTAATGCATTCATAACACTTGATAGCCCATACTTCTGTTTCTTTGCCTTAGATGTGGCTCTCCCTCTATACCGACCACAGATTCTACCAAAGCACCAACTACGTTGCTGAAAACGACCGTGACTTCTACTGCGGCACCAACTACGACTGTAGCAACGACCACAACTTCTACCGCAGCACCAACTACGACTGTAGCAACGACCACAACCTCTACCGCAACACCAACACCGAATCCAACCAACCCCACAACGACTCCGATAGCGATCACAGCTTCCAACGAAACATTAACATACCCACCAACCGATTCATCTGTATTGAACCCTGAGCAAACTACCAATAGGCCTACTGTTCCTGCGCCCACAACCGCTATGAGCATTCCAGCCCCAGCTCCCGGTTTTACCCCTTTTCATGACGAACCTGAACCTGACTATTATTCTACATATGCAGCCTAACTAAGCGTCTATTAATTCCTTTACCAAAATAGACAACCCATCAAGCCCCAGAAGAGTACTTCCCCCAGGTTTTTTAAAATTTTCAAAACACGCATGCACTGCCATGCAGACATGCCCAATGCATAGCCTAAAATATTATATTAAAAGCCAAATCCACGACATGTAGCCTAAAGTCATCTGCTACCGTTCTGGTCTGAATATTTATTAATTTACTGAAGAATGTGGTTATCCACACTCCAAGGGGACTATTCAGAAGTGCTCTGGACTTAGCATGGCAAAAATTACAGTACTGTTATGAGTCAATGAAAAAATGTCTCAACTGATCTAGAATGCAGCAGTTTGACTTTTTATTTACCTCAAGAATCTCGCTGTCGTACACTTCTATCGACAAAAATGAACGAATAAATGAATGAATACAAGTGCACAGATCACAGTTTTACCCTTTAGTTATTTTTCTACAATTCTTATACTGAATAGGCTACATCGGTAGATTTATAAAGCGCCGCTCAGGCTCTCACAGTGCACACCATTAATAAAACAATAGAAGAATGTAGCCTATGACTGAGCACTTGTCGCAGTGTTTCTTCAAGATTACTACTCAGAGGCGCTCTCGTCTGCAGCGCGGACACTGAAACTCAGTTACACACCGAAACGCGCGAGCAAAAACGGTGGGTGACCTCTATAAAAGTGGTATAACTTTTGTTCTGTGTGAAATTTGTGATAAAATCTGGCCATCATGTGTAAATATGAATTGTCTTTAAGACTGTAAAATTTCATTTCGAAAATTCTTACTTTTGACCAAGATATTGGCAAAAAACCTAAGGGGTCTTTTTTGGCGCACCCTGTATATTATATACATACATACATACATACATACATACATACATACATACATACATACATACATACATACATTCATACATACATACATACATACATACATACATACATACATACATACATACATACATACATACATACATACATACATACATACATACATACATACATACATACATACATACATACATACATACATACATACATGCATACATACATACGTAACATAACATACATGCGTGCGTACGGGCATACATACATACATACATACGTACATGCATACATACATACATACATTCATTCATACATACATACATACATACATACATACATACATACATACATACATACATACATACATACATACATACGTAACATAACATACATGCGTGCGTACGTACGTACGTACGTACGTACATGCATACATACATACATACGTACATGCATACATACATACATACATACATACATACATACGTACATACGTACATACGTACATACGTACGTGCATACATGCATACACACATACAAACATACACAATGCTGAAGTGCCTTTCTTCAGGCGTCCATTATCACTTCAAAAGCCCATCTGAAACGTGTGTTTTGATTAAATCTGCCATAATAGATAGAACAAATCGATTTTTTCCGTCCAAGTCTCACATTGGATTGTAGGAGGCCTACTTTTGTGTATATAAGGACCACAATGCAATGGGAAACCTGAGCGTATGTATATATATATATACATATACATATTTGTGTATGTATAAAATAATTATAACGGCCACAATTGGTTCGATCAATAAAATCCCGATCCAGCGAGCTAATGGATGCTTACACAAGTTCGATTTCTGCGAAGACTAGGTGACAGGTTTAAAAGCATTGATGATTGATTGTGCTGCTGCTGGATCTCCACGGTTCTGCTACTGATATCTTGTCGACAATAAGATTTCTTCTCACCCTCTGCTCTATGTGTATATATATATACATATACATGTACATATACATATACATATGCATATAGATGCACATGTACATATACATATACATAATATGTATATGTATGTATATGTATATGCATTATGTATATTATACATAATGCATATACATATACATATATACATAGTGCATATACATATACATACATAGGCCTACATAATATGCATATTGCATATACATATATACGGGGTTTTTATCCACAATCACCTACTCACTCCCGATGTCTGTGCATGTGCTTCTAAGTGAGCTAATTTGTGTGTGTCTATTTATGTCCGTCTTTCTGTCATCTTGTTCCACGAGCACTCTCTATCGTTCCATAACTATACGTACGCATTCTGGCACCCTGTGTATGTCTGTGTTTGTATCTGTGGTTATTTCTCGGACCACTTCCGGCACTCTGGTTATTTATTATTTTCTTTAGCCTTCCCTGCTGCAGTGTTTTTCCACTTTGGGAGTGAGACTTTCACTTCGATAACATTCAATTAAGCAGAGAGTAATGGCAACAACTCAGAGCATGCCATCCTACAGGCTGTAATAGGTCTTTCATGCGCGCGTACCCAAGTGAAGTTCGTCTGTCAAATGCACGATTCGTTTCCCGTGCAGAAATGTACCAGGACGTTTAACCCTCTACCGCATGAATTTTTTTAAATATTTTTTTTTAAAACAAAAAATATTTTTTTCTGTTGGTATTAGGGTACACACTATGGGAAAAATGTTATCTAAACCAAAAAAAATTATTAAAGGTGAATAAATGACGAAAATGTATGAAATGCCAATCGGCATCTTCATGCACAATGTAACCAATCGAATGCATCTTCATGGGTCGGCAATATCTGCAAAATTATTATTTATTTTGCATAAATGTATCCACATAATGATGCAACAGCATGAAAGTTCATGTAAGAAAATGAAGCATACACTACAGAGAATGAACACGACCATGAAAGTACTCAGTAAATCTCAGCATAAAACCATCTTCAATGTCTTGTACTGCATTCTCCCTGATCGCAAGGGACAAATGCAGTTACACAAATAAATTACTGTTACTCCGTGTGAAACCGCTTGAAACAGTTTTTGTCCTTTGAAAAGCATAGACTTATGTTGCACTTTTCGCAGGAAACACGTGATTGTCCACTACAGCCGGGTAGACGGCAGCGCAGTCTTTTGACGGTCCAAGTTGGCCAGTGGCTGGTGTCGTCTGTGCGAACATCGGCAACTGGGACAGGATGCCTACGTCTTGCCTTCTTCGCGACCGATTGAAGTTCACTCTCCATGCTCGGTCGACCCGCTCTCTTCCTATTTGTGCCTTTATTAGACTTACACAAACCTACAGCAACACCAGAGATCGAAACACATTACTATGCATGCAAAATCTAATGTGCAGTATTTTTATCAAAGTTTTACCTTCATAAGAAATTATTCATATATCAGTAATACACATGAGACTAAAATAAAAGATTGCATTCACTCAACAGAACTGAACAACTCAACAACTGAAAAAGACAAATTCAATAAATAAAATATGATGAGAGAAATAATTCTGTGTCAGCAAGTAAAAGACAAATTGTTGAGTGAGACTATCACACTTGACTATCTTACCTTCTGCAATCTGAGCCTTGAATTCTGCCAATCTGAGAACTTCCGATGTGTTGTTTTGTTGCGAACGAGCTCGCCTGTACAGTAGCCATGCGTTCACTACAGCCATGTCCAGAAAATGGAAGAACAGTCTGTGATACCATTTCTTTGATCGAATGGTAATTCGATAAAGTCCCATGAGGCTGTCAAGCAAATCCACACCACCCATATGCTGGTTATAGATGGAGATTATCTGAGGGCAGTCAATTTCCTTTCTTGCTTTCTGTGCCGAAAACCATCGCATCACTTTTATTCTGGGCTCTGTGCCCACATATGTTGAAAGAAGATTGACGACTTTGTTGTCATACCACTGTACAAATGTAATGGTGACCCCATCTACATCAGTCGTGTACTCCGCCATGGATCCGCGGCCAATCTTCTTCAAATCTTTTTGAGATTTTTCTGAAAAACCCTGCAGCCTGTTCACTCTCACTGTCCCAACACTTTGTATAGATTGGTGTTCCAAATACACAAGCAGATCAATGCTAGTGAAATAATTGTCAAAGTACAACTTGTGTCCAACAGGTGGAATGGTCCTGGCCAGGCGCACTACGACGTTGGCACTTGGTCCACAATCCTTTTCTTTAGCCAGGACATGGTTTTCTTTACCCGTATACACTTCCATGTCATATGCAAAACCTGATTTACCGGAGAGTACCCAGATCTTGTAGCCCCACTTGTGTGGTTTGCTTTTGTTGTACTGCTTCAGTCTGCTGCGACCTTTGAAAGGCACAACTTGTTCGTCTACACACAATGACTCCTCCTTAGGAATTGTATTGAGACAATCACGAATCTGTGTGATTAGTGGTCTGATCTTATAAAGTCGATCGCCATCTGGTTCTGCAGCCGTATTATCGTTGAAGTGGATAAAACGCTTGATTTCTTCCCATCTGTTGACTGTCATGACTTCCGATACGTTGTTTACTTTGTATTTGGCATTCCAGTATCTTCTTGCACTGGGTAGTACGATCAGAGACATCCACATGGTTATGCCCAGAAACTTTTCTAATTCTGGAACTGTCAGCTTGATGGGTTTCTCAGGACGAGTTTGAACAGCGTAAAGGTTAGTCTGTTCAACGATATGCTGCTCCAGCGTAACCGGGAATACCTTCCTAAAAAACTGAATGGGAGTTTTTAATTCCACAACATCCGGACCAAGACTCACATCGCCGGAGAAGGGTGATCGCCTTTCTACCGTATCTTTAGAAGTTTTCCACAGAAGTCTGCGTTTCACTTTGCCTGCTCTAGTCTTGGATATCCCAGTGCTTGTTGTTGGCATGTTGAGGCACGGAGACTCCGGGCGCTCAAGGTCGCTGTGCTCTTCTGAAATTGCATCCCTGTCCACTGGTGGATTATGATCCTCATCATGCTCTTCTGAACTTTCATCCCTGTCCACAGGTGGATTATAATCCTCATCACGTTCGTTGTCTGATGACAACTGACTGTCATCACTCTCAACAGGAATTACTCTTCTAACCACCTTCTTCTTCGTCTTTCTTTTTCCATAAAACGATTTCACATTCATGGTAGCCATCTGGTAAATCAATATACATAACAAATTATTGCATTTATAAACATTTACCACTCAATATTACTACTAAATCACAATTATACCTGACTTATCCAACAATGAAAAAGTTCTGTTGAAACGGAAAGCAGTCATCAGCATAGTGTTTATGTTGCATGATGATGCCAATCGGCATACCATTTTTGTCATTCAATGTTACGATAGTCGTTTATTCTAACTCTACCAACTAAATTTTACCACAAAACACATTCAAAAAGGTTATTTGACGTAGTTTGAATTTTACCTGGATATGAAATCCAACAATAATGAAACAATGTGGAAAAATCTGATTTCGTTGATAAACACACGGTATTTCGAAAATATGTCAGAAATAGAACAAGAGCATAGATATATAAACAAAGACTAGATTTCACTTTATTATTATATCTACTATCCCAGAGATACGCATAGTGATGCCAATTGTCATCGTAGAGTTTATTAACAACGCATGGCAGAAATGATGCCAATCAGCATCACTATGCGGTAGAGGGTTAAGACATGTATGCTACATTGGATTCTTCAGCCTGGAAATTATAGGGCTGCAAACTTACTCTCGAATTAATCCATTGGAAGTGAAATCGGAATTCTCTAGAGATTCCACTCGATAAAGTCTCTGCATTATAAAGTATTCGACAGCTGGAAGTATGAAACCGTGTACATTCGTTGTGCTGCTAAACACACTTCTACTGACTTCTCGCGCGTTGAATTTTGCATGTGGTGCAATGATGCAGACGGGAAAATTTTATTTAACTGTACATGGGAAAGATCGTTGCCCCGATTCGTCTTCTACAAGGTTAATTGGGGTTGAACCAGCACGATCTCGAGTGGATTGCGCCGTTCGGTGCATATTAGTTCCGGAGTGTACCTCGCATGCCTATTATAGGAGCAAGAAACTTTGCTCTTTGTATGCGCCGACACCCGACAGTTTGCTACAAATACCCGATTGCTCGTTTATGTTGGTAAGATTCCAAGGAGTTATCTCCAGTAGGCCTAAGCTTCCTTTGTGTTTCTCTATAGCCTACTGTTGGTACAATTTTTTTCTGTGCATTTGAAGTAGGTCAGCTATCAACATGATTCCATATAATTATCTTAAAGTATAAAACTCAAAGTTTGTCCTTCTGTGTGTGGGATGCACCAATTTTGCCCGGAGGCCTACTCGGAAATTACAGCGATTCGTTTAAAAAAAAATTTGCAATCGATTCTTACCCACATTTGGAGTTAAACGCCACTATTTTCGGCTGCCAATTCACTTTATAAGTCCCGAGATGTCAACATTTAAACTTGCACACGATAAGCGATTCAAAATCCATTCACGTTGATCGCCGCCACAAGGCCTCCATTGACTACCAGAGAACTACAGCCAATGGCATGACGGTTTGAGGTCACGTGATATTTACTTCTATCGACAATATTTGCGAGGATTATTCTCGGCTTTTTTTTTCTGATCCACACGAGAAAATCATAAAGATCGCCATCCAAAAATCTTTCCATATTTTAAATTTCGCTGTTATAAAAACGATATATTAGACACGGCATAATTATGTTCACTAAACTCATGACGTCATTATTTTGAGCTCAAATCTTAACGTCACATCTCGCCAAACCGCGTAGCAAAAATGTTGTGGACGTAAATAATTCGAATATAACTGCAAATAATCGGAATAAAAAAGCGTAGATTTAAAAAACTTCCTTTATCTAAGTGGCAAAGAACAATTTATGAAAAAAGCACGTTGCGCTGAATGGTAGTATCTTTTCAGAAAAAGTCGTTTTTCTCAGTTACGTGTCGAATGGACTTAACGGGTTTTGCTCTTCGATTATCGACCAGACCTGTACACCTAGCGGAGAGGTTCGTTACTTCTCCTTAACGCGGGGGTCGATGGAAGGCGGGGTCAGAATGGTGAAGTCGGAACGGGGTCAGGCGTGGCTGGGGACAAAAACTTATATTTCCCGGGCAACGCCGGGTTATTCAGCTAGTATTATATATTCATATATATATATTTCGTTAATGCAAGAAAATGAAGTTGACATACCACAACTAATATTATTAATATTATTATATGAGGAAGGAAATGAAATGAAGTATGGCCTACCAAATTATATCTGCAGGCGTTGTATTGGCCAGTGTTTTTGCTGTTAAGGAGTGAACCTATAAAATGACTATAATTGACCGTTATGATACTTCAAGGGAATACAACCGTGGAGAATGTAGGATTGATCGAGCAAAAAAACTCGATGAAATGACAAGCGATTGGAAACGGGAGGAGTTCAGTTTAAAAGCTCTGCAAGAAGAAGGCTAGAATTATTCGTGTGATATTTAGTACATTGATCCGCAACATAAGCGTCAGACAAAAAAGCAGATTGTATTATCGGTCTAGAAACTCTAAACCCTAAAATGTAATTTCTCTTGATAGTTAAACCGTCCTTCATTTGCCGGGAGTGCCTCATTTAATTATTGAAGAGTCCCTACAATTTTTCTTCCGCATGTATATTTTCCGGGTAGGCCTAGAAGTCTAGAAAAATGCATTGGCAAAAGGATCATGAATAATTGTGGTATCTTTTTTAGATCCCGAGCGAGATATCAAGCACTTCTTTTCTAGGTAACCGGTTACATTGCTAATAAAGTTATCAAAGTATTGGCCAATACCCAAGCTAACTTGATTGGTTTGCGGTGGTGTAACAGTCATTGCCAATTCTAGACTAAAAAATGTTGAAACACACCGGCAGAGATTCGTTGTGCCAAATAGATTATATTTAACTACACAAATTTCGCAGACACTGAGTTGGGACATGATGGATAATGCTTCCTCTTGTCATTTGAATGTTTTTCTCTTAAATTAAGCACTGTCGTTCATACATTAAATGAATTTGTAAAGCGCTTCTTCAAGTGGTCTATTCATAAGCGCACACAACCCCAGCGCTGCCAAAAAGAACTGCTTTAAGATGTGGAGGAGTGTCTGAGGAGTTCTAAAAAAGGAGCGGAGCGTCAAGGGGCGGCCATTCCAGGTCGAGGGTCTTATTGTCCTTCCACCGAGAAGGCAGATTCTGCATAGTGGAAGTACAATCAATATGGATGGAGAGGATACTTTATTCAGCCGAACGAAGGCAGCGGGAAGGCTTGCTTCATATAAGAATAACATATTTGCGTATATTTTAGCAGAGCGTTAGAAAAAGCCATTCCGGAAGTTTATTAATAACGAATTTAAATCTTTTAATCAGAGACCACCAAGCAGTAGGTATAAATCACAAATTGCGCTTTGTAGTGCAACAGAGAACAACTTTGCGCATTGTCGATTCGAATGGTTGCAGTCTCCCGTTCCAGTACAAATACAAAGAATACAACGGATGTATAAACGTTGACGGAATCGATATTCCTCAGTGTGCCGTTCTAAATGGTACCTTGGTCGATTGCACATTTCCGCCGGGTAGGTTTTGCTGCACCTTGCTCAAATACATAATGATAATAAATTCATTCTCGAGAATTGGCTAGTGCACAGATATGGGCAATAATGTGTTATAGCATTTGCATTGACTCGACACATTAGACTAATTTTTCTACCCAATAGTAGTGTTCTCTCAAATGTACAGCAGAAGACAACATAATTTGAGATTGTAATTCGAAACATACAGGCAGCTGAACAAAACTAATTTTTATTTGCACCGTTTCCTGCGATGAATAATATTCATTTATATATATACTAGAATATATTATATTTTTCTACATTATATTATATTAAATTGTATTGTATTATATTATAATCTAAACAGGATACATTGCAAAACAAGACGTCATCAATGTGACGATGGGAACATCGATTGTTCCTTTGCCGTGCATTAACAACTGGATCATCATGATGAACCGTTTCGATGGATCAGTGGATTTCAATCGATCATGGGAAGAATACAAGATGGGATTCGGCGATATTAGAACATCAGAGTTCTGGATTGGAAACGAAAACATTCATCTCTACACCAATAAACCTGGAGCTTCTTACAGACTCCGTGTTGAAGTAAGATACCAAACTGTTTGATCCTTTGTACATGTAGGCTACTTGGTCATTCATGTTTCGAAATGCACATTAATCACTGAATACTCGCAATTTCACCAGCATAATAACGCTCCAGCAATGTTAGCTAACAATTAAGATAAGACAAGATAAGCAGTGGCGGCGCAAGGGGGTTACAGGGGCTAAGCTCCCTATAAAAGGCTTAGCCCCTCCTAAAAATAGGGCATCCGGAGTTTTTTCACATGCAAAACTGAAATATTTCCTCGATTTTCGACCGGATGACCAAAAAAGGTCATCGGAAACTTTGGCGGATTAAAATGGGAGCTTTTCATGAGATTTCGGCTGGATGACTAAAAAAGGTCATCAGAATTTTTGGCGGATGAAAAATGAAAAATTTCCTCCGGGAGGCTTTAACTCCCCAAAACTGAAATACTGGCGCCGCCACTGAAGATAAGAATATTCTTTAATTCACCAATTGCTAATCGCATTTTGGTTTACAGACATTGTACACTAAAATGAAATATAGTTAATTTGCATTATTCATTTCGCGCTATAGCATACAATCGCCGATTTTAGAACAACGTCAGAATCCAATTTATTCTTTAACATGCTATGCATAAGAATTTGCAAATGTAGGCCTAACTTTTTTAATCGGCATAAAATTACACATTAGTTAACAGTGGCGGCGCCAGGATTTCAGTTTCGGAGGGGCTGAAGCCCGCGGAAAAATTTTCCATTTTCGCCGCCAAAATTTCTGACGACCTTTTTTTTTTTTTTTTTTTTTTTTTAGTCATCGACCAAAATCTCATGAAAATTTTCCATTTTCGCCGCCAAAATTTCTGACGACCTTTTTTTTTTTTTTTTTTTTTTTTTTTTTTTTTTAGTCATCGACCAAAAATCGTGGATTTTCTATGTAAAATAATTAAAATGGCCATTTTTTGGGGGGGGCTTAGCCTCCTGCAGGGGGCTTAGCTCCCCAGCCCCCCCCTAGCGCCGCCACTGTTAGTTAATGTCATTCATTCCAGTTAATTACGCTTGTGAGAAAGGTGTTAAATGCCATTAGTGCAAAATTGCATTAGCTGGTGAACAGTGTGAGATGACCTCACTTGAAATATTTTTTACTAAACTCTACGATTCCCAGAATAGTTGCAGCAAACTTCAAGTAGGCCTATGTCATGAAAGTAGAGCTATTTTAGGTTTCGAGTTCAAGGAATACATGATTTCTTTTGAGTTATCAACTGCACTCATGCTTCAATAGTGTTTGAGTTATCAACTGCACAAATTTATTTAATTAATAGCGAGTTTCATTCCTTGCTTGAAAATTTATCTGAAGTTTTCAGTATTTACAGTTTCAAGGTTACACCAGTGGAAAATGGTTCTTTGTTGAATACGCCACATTTTGGATCGGCTCAGAAACCAAAAAATACGCCATTCACTTGTCTGGATTCGTTGGGAACGGAGGAGACTCGCTCACCAACACTTCAGTAGACTCTATATGGTATCAGAATGGAATGAAATTCAGTACATCTGACGCCGACAACGATTTGAAGTCAGGTGGAAGCTGCGCGTCGCAGTATGCATCTGGCTGGTGGTTCAATAATTGCTGGTGGTCCTGCCTAACGTGTGTATACGGTACAGCGGACTTTTCATGGTATACTTTACACGACTACAATATGGAGAACCAAGGAAAGTTAGGAGCAGCCAGAATGATGATCAGAAGCAACTGACTTTGGAAGATCGAGCTCTCTTGACCACGATTTTCATATTTACCGCCTATATCAGAAAAACCGTTGACTTAGTAATATAGTTGATTTTGAAAAAAAGGCATCAACCGACAGGAATATGCAATCAAGTCAATTAGGCCTATACTAAGACAGTTGTTTTATTCTAGACGTGCATATCAACCAGTCTTAGGTGGTTATGTGTGAAGTTGAATCAGAAATTAAAAGCGTAGAACGAACGACAAATGCAGTAAATTATTACTCTACTTTACTAATTCCAGCTTCTTTAATAATAACCAGTAGTAGTAGTAATCGTAATCGTAGTAGTAGCGGTACTCGTAGCAATAAAAATAATACTGGTAGTAGTGGTAGTATTAGTTGTTGTAGCAGTTGTACTAGTAGTAGTAATAGTAGTAGTGGCAGTAGTATAGTTAGTGGTAGTAGTAGTAGTAGTAGTAGTAGTAGTAGTAGTAGTAGTAGTAGTAGTAGTAGTAGTAGTAGTAGTAGCAGTAGCAGTAGCAGTAGCAGTAGCAGTAGCAGTAGCAGTAACAGTAGCAGTGGCAGTAGTAGTAGTAACGGTAATTGCAGTTGCTGTTTTAGTGGTTGTAGTAGCAGCAGCAGTCACCTGTGATATTCAAAGTTGATGAAATGTCACTACATTCACGTGCACACCAGCAGGTAAACCATTTCGGTCCCAATATGCAGAGTCAGTCAAGTGCAATGTGTGAATTGTGCACATGTTGAAATCAGTAGTTACTTATTAAATACTGCGCAAAACTTTATGTTTAATGTATTCTAGTCTATTAAACAAACATGATCAATTTACCCTTCAATTGAAGTCATATTTCAGATGCACATAAAACTTCCGCAGGTTACAATAATTTTCAATTAGTTGTCTTTGAGAGTCGCAAAGACAAGTTGCCACCTACACAATGCCGACTAATTTCTTTGCAGCAATAATCCACAGATTCCACAGGTGATAACGAAACACACAACAAAACAGGCTCTCGTTCATCATATATTTTAAACTTCATAATTATACTTCAATATTTCACATATCACAAGTGACCATAATAGAGTGCGGGGAATTGGTGTTCACTGATTATCAAGTACGAAAAAACAGGATCGGTCTTTGGTTGTTGAATGAGTCAGCGTGGGGGCCAATTTCTATCTCCATGCATATTTCAGATGGCCATAAGAATTCTGCAAGTTACAATAATTATTGGGTAGTTGTCTTCATGGGCGCCGACTCTGCGAGGCCCGTGAGTGCTCAGCACCACCAGAAATTGGCCATGCGAGGCCCGCCTATGCATGGGCACCACCAGAAATCAGCCAACAAGATGTGCTTTTATGACACTATTTTTCTGTTGGCATTGCTTATCTATAAAAATCATTGCATCTTTTACATATTTTCTTTTTTTTATCTCAGTTATCCTACTTAGGCCTACTATTATTCCAGTTTTACCCCGCCCGTTAGTCTGAACTCCATACGAATACGAGGAAAACCTCGAAATCCTGCTCATTCGATCCGCTTCAGTCAATTTTTTTTATTACGGACGAAGGCGACGATTTGAATGACTTTCTTTTTATTGTAGCGTATACATGCTAGATGCAATGATCCTCGCTGCGCGATAATCACCGCCCAGGATAAAAAAAAGCTGGATGTTGTTTTGTCTGCGTAAATTAACATATTAACAGCCCTGACTAAATTAATTGTCTATGATAACTATTTGAAAAACTATCTTCCACAATGTCAAAATTGGCTCACTAAATAGTGATTAATGTAGGCAGAATTTTTTTTATTTCTTGTGCAAAATTTGAGTCTGTTGAGTGTTGACCTAATTAGGGGAGAGTGCTCCAAGATGCCCATGCTAACGAAGATTGTGCTTTTCTTCTTTGTGGATTCCAGGAGAAGTACACGTTGATCCAAAGAGTGATCAAATTTTTTAAACAATTGGGAAGAACATTTTTGGAAGTATTAAATCGTATCTTTCAACAATGAAATAATGGGAAATTTTGATGAGATAACAGCTTAAAATGTCACAAATTCATGTTGTGTGGAAATTTTTTAAACACCTGCAAGAATGCTTTTCAAGTCTTAAACCACGACAATTTCGCAAAAATTGCAACCTAAGATGCTACCATCGCAGTGTGGCAAGAAATATTTCGAAAATGGTTAGGAGCACATCCCCTCCCCAAGTCCCTTCGGCCCTTCCCTGCTCGGCGATCGTCCTTTGACTGCGAGTTCGTCCCCTAAAACCATGAAGAAGTCTTCGCCTATGAACAGAGGTTATTTCAATAACTCTCCTATCAAAAAAGGCTCAAAAAATTTTCGCGCGCTCGCGCGCGCAGTATTTCAACATTCGTTTGGGCACTCACACTCTTCAGGTCAACTCGGCGCCTATGGTTGTCTTTGAGAGATACATGTAGCCTAACGAATATTTGCCGCCTCCACAATGCATATCAATTTCCTTGCAGCAATTATACACAGGCGATAATAAAACACCCAACAAAACAAGCTCCAGTTCATCACTTTAGCCAATTTTATGTACTTCAATATTTCGCATACTGAAAGTGACTTAGTGAACCGAGGATGGAGTGGCGGCATTTTGCGTTCGAACATGCCAAGAGGTAGAGAACCTGAAGAAGAAGTGATCATTATTGAGAACGGGGAAAATTCGGAGTTCCCCGATGTCAAGTAAGAAAGACAGACCATGATCGGTCATTGGTTGTTGAATGAGGCAACGTTTGCATGTATGTGCACTTGTTATATAGCCCCTTCAAGCTCCGTACTCAGAGGCGCTCCCGACTGCAGAGTGGACACGGTATCGGAGTTTCACGCCGAAGCGATGAGCAATTGCAAGTGAAGGACTTGCACAAGGTCCTTACGCGGCGACTTGAGGTGGATTCGAACCTGCAACCCTTCGGCTGCAAGGCGACGAAATACCCACTACACCACCGCGCCCCGGTGCATGAGCCGCCTAAAAACTTGTGACATGAATTAAAGAGCCCCGATTAGCCTCTCATCCTCAAACGTTTTAGGTCCATTGAGTGCAATCGATTATACCCTGAGAGGTCGGGATTCGGGAACGCCTATGGTGAATCGCTCTTCGTGTGGCGCTATAGAAAGTTGCAATTGGGTTTTAAATGCAAATTCATTCAGCGGTTGGAAGTTAAGAGGCATTCAGATTATGCGCATTATTTAAGTACCAGTATCTGGCTTTTGTGGCTTGCAGCGTCGCCCAAAGACAAAACAGCCCCGTCAAAATCGCTCAGCGACACAATAGCCCCGTCAAAATAATAATAATTGGTGCTAGCTACTAGCATGGCACCAGTATGATTGCTCGATCAGAGATTGGAAACATTATTTCAGGGTTTATTATGATAACGCGGCTTAGAGTCGTTCTGGTCACGTGTCCAATGCTTTGTGTGAGTGTTGCTTTTGATGGTCTGTGAGTTGGTGAACAATTGAGTTGACATTAATGTGTGTGTGCGCGCGCGAGAGAGAGAGAGTGTGTGTTTGTGTGTTTGTGTGTGTATGGGCGTGCGCGCGCGCGTGCGAGTGAGTAAAATGATTGCATTGACTGCATTTGTTGGCAGAGGAGTGTATGTATATTGCTTAGTTTGATGAGTTTGTGGGTGCAGGGGCGGATCCAGGGGGCCAATCCCGCCATGCCCCCCATTTATAAATTTCTCTTTTTTTGACCAGCTAATTTGCTCGGAAAGCAGACGTGCCCCCCATGAGTAGTTCCGTAGGCCTTTGCCCCCCCCCCTTTCGAAAATGTCTGCATCCGCCCTTGTGTGGGTGGGATAACGTTGGTTGGTCGAGATTTTCTCAAATTGCTTAGGTGCTCTGGCTGAATGATTTTCGTTTGGCTTCTGTGTGACTGGGTGGTTGGATGGGTTGAGAGGCTGGTGGTCGATTAGTAAGAACGTTGGCCTGTAACGCGTGGAACATGGCTTCAATCCTCGTCCAAGATGGCTACTGGGTAGGAACCTTGTAGAAGGTCCTTCATTCATAATTGCTCTGCAATGAAATTGCAGTTCTGCCGTCGAGGCGTGTGCGTCTTGAGCATTGTAAGACTGGTGATATCAAATTGCGGTTGCATCATATTGTATTCGGCCCCTACGTTGAAAGAATCATCTGTTAGGGTGAATTTAGGCCTGGCGACCGGTTGCGTCTTGACTGATTTAGTCAGTTTGTTAGTTAGTTAGTTAATTGGTTAGTTAGTGAGTTTTCCAGCATTTAGACGTCACATGACTCGTGTTTACTACTATCTCAAAAAATCGTTATTAGGCCTAGTCCAAGCTTAAATTATTCTAACTTTCGCTAGACTCGCTACACTGAAAAAGTCACGATAAAACCAGGTAAAATAAATTGAAGAGATCGAATTATAGGCACACGAGCACTATTTGCTACTGACAGGTATCAATTTCCGTAATAATTATCGGCGATCCCGGTTCTAGTTGGATCGATATCATAGACAATAGGCCACAGTTTCCGTGAACCATCTCAACCCAGCTTATAAAGGCAGATGACATCGTGTCTGGATCCTATTATATCCCTCGAACCTCTATGGTCGCAGAGAAAAAAAGGTATCAGTGGTACCAGTCCTGACGGTAGGTGGAAAAGCCTTTCGCTAGTCAGCATTATTCTATAAGCCTGCGAGCCGCGAATCTGCAATTCATGCGACTAGCTAAAAAGTGACAATCTATTCAGATGGAACATTTGATGCGACTACGTTCTATTGGCCATACAACGACCGGCCATAATTTCAATGCTCATCTGATATTCTCAGCTAGTCATTAATTCAATTCATGTTCAAACTTGACGGACCGATTTTATAATAATATTGCTGCCGAACAACATTGAGGAAGCAAGGCTACAACGAAGGCGTTGCATAGTTTCACGAGCAACATGTGGGACGAAAAGCTCTTTCTCTATCTCTTGGTTAGTTATAATAATTTGGAGGTCGGCAATTCTACGAAATTTTTCGAATATACCAAAAATGAATATGGAACAACGATGTGCGCATTAGACGAACCATCGATTGTGATTCCATTTGATCAACTTCCTCCTTTACCATCTGGATCCTGTTCACCTGTTGTTGTTCGCTGTGCCTGGCAGTGTACTCTGGATCCTGACTGCACGAATTTCAACTACAAAGAGGATGATGGAAGATGCGAACTATTCCACAATGCACCAAAATATTGCTTTACATCATCAGAGTGTAATCATTTGCAGGTAAGAGATAACGACAGTTACTGTAATAGGCCTCCTAGCAGACGCTCGCGTAGGCATTCCATGTCATGTTCCTATAGTTTCCAGCTAATTATATTTAAATCTGGTTAATCATTTTGATTAGTTCTTTTGCTTTTGATATCTTCCTATCTATCTCAAAAATAGATCGTATACGATATATATATATATATAGGTCCGTAGAATAGTATTATTATAATATAATAATACTCTAGTTTTGTATTAATTTTTGCATAGTCGGAGTCTCATCCATACAAAGTTTTCCAGCTAGCGCTTACACGTTGGAACATTGTCGGACTACAATGAACCAATGGTGGGAAATTTGTTCCGTATGATGGCTGCGTATTGGTCTAGTTCCTGTTCATATTATCAAAACTAAACGGCAATAAGTCACACTGTACAGGACTTTTTTTATTAAATTAAATAGGCCTAAGTAAGTAAGTGATTAGAGTCTATGGCCTTTATTGCTTCATTAGCAAACGCACAATGTGGCATAGAAATTTAATTGAATTTAAACACGTGGAAGTAATAATAAGGTACAGCAACATATAATTTTCGTTTATTCAACAATCCGGTTGACAGGCCGCAACCGGTTACAATGAACAATTACGCAGTCTAAACAATTCACAAGAACGCAGATCACAGAATGCACAAATCTTATCTATGCTATGTTAAGAAGAAAGAACGGAAAGCATTCTAGTAAAGAAATCCTTGTATTGCTGCGCGGCAGACCTGCTTTGCGATTGATTAGAAGTTAATCAAGCAGTTTGACCGAATCTAATTCTTAAAGATATTATGGATTTTGTCGCAAAACAGGTTAAAGGTGTGAAAAGTTGTTATTTTGAAGGAGATATCGCGTTGCACACTACCGCAGGTAAGCCGATTTCATATTATTTTACTGATTTCACGGCAACTGCTCTAACGACAACAGTACAGATCTACAGACAACTGGTCTACAGACAACTTGTTTTGATGAAATAGAAGCTGGATTTATGAAAAACGGTAGCACGACATTTAATCCCGCGACACTTAATACCGCGACAGTTAATCCCGGACTCTTAGTCCCGGCGACATTTAATCCCGGCGATTTAATCCCACTATATTTGATACCGCGACACTTAATACCTGTACACACGTGAGTACGAATAGTTGTACGACTAGCCTATTGTTGTCCACATAACCAATTAGCTAGTGGTTCGACTATTGCTGTACATGTTGTACACATAGCCAATTAGGTAGAGCAGCCTCTCTGTTCAGGTTTTCTGTTGTACATCTGAACATAAAACGATCATTATATATAAAGGATTTTAAACAGGATTTGCGAAGTTCAGTCTACGATAGGGCAGTGACATGGAGGCGAATTTCGGCAGCAGTAGCAAAGGCAAACAAACTGTGATACACGGAAATTACGAATACATTAGGGCTAAACATCGCGACAAGGCCAACGGAGCTATTTCTAAATCAAAAACAGTAAATTATTGCTGGGAATATTGCTTTTATGGAATTTAACTTTCTTTCAAATGTTATTTTTCTTTCCAGGTATTAAGTGTCGCGGGCTTAAATAGCGCCGGGATTAAGTGTCGCGGGATTAATTGGACGCTGGATTAAGTGTCGCCGGGATTAAATGTCGCAGGGATCAACCGTTGCGGGATTAATTTGTCGCGGGATTAACTGTCGTGGGATTAACTGTCCTGTACTAGCTGTCGCGGTATTAAGTGTCATGGAACCGAAAAAAAGTTAAATGGTCTTCTAGCTTAAATGGAAGCTGGATTGATGATTTTCATTCGTGTGTTTGAACATGCATCCAGCTTCTATTTCAGATCTAAAAATACATTCATCCAGCTTCTATTTTTCATGCGTTATTTCCGTCAATCCAACTTCTATTTCACCAGTAAAAGAACCTGGTGTCGTTAGGCGAGTTGTCGGTAGACCAGTTGTCGTGACACCTATTTTACTCATCTCGATTATTCTCAATGACAACACATTAGACATGCCTCCCATGAAGACTTTTTCTGTTGGAGGAAACTACCAACGAGGACTCAATTATTATTAGATCATACAATTGAGAATGCACTGTGACACGATACCAATAATTATCTGCGACAGCAAGATATTTAATGTTATGGCTAATGTGGTAGGCTACATGAGACTCTTTTACTCAGTCATTGAAATAGTTCGTTCATTTGCCAGTAGCAATACAACATCCACTTACCAGTTACAGGCCCAACTGCATAGCAAAGAGAGCGTGCGTAAGCACTGGGAATATTTTTTTCAATCTGGACAGAGACAATGAAAAGTAGCATTAATTACGCCCAATCTTGAAAAGTTTTAAATTGAAGTGTAATGTGAACAGATCATCTTGATCAGTTAACTTAGTGTGACTCCATTGTCCTGTCTAAGAGATTTCAGGTCATCTAACGCGCGCACGTGTCCTAAAAAGTTGCTAGATAAACTTAATATTTTTAAATCATTAGACAAGCAAAAGGGACAAAAGGAGCGGTGGTGTATTGGATGACACACTGGCATGGAGATCAGCGAAGCCTTCGTAGGATATGCGTGATTTATAGGCTGCTCTTAGCACCGTTGCATTGCAGGCTGTTGGTAGTTAAGGTTAATGTCAATAGATAACTGCATAACTGCTATTCACAAAAAGTGTTAAATAGCAAATTATCTTCGCACTTCGATTTTTGTTGTCAAACAATAGCCTAATAATAATATCTTTTATTCAACAATACGGTTGACAGACCGCAACCGGTTGCAGTAAACAGTTATGCATGTATGATTACGCTAATAGTCTTCTAGAAGAACCAGTAAGATTAAGTCTACAACTTTAAAGATGTTTACTTGCAGTTCAGAAACCATCTACTTGTATGCGGACCGTCGATTCGAATGGATGCAGTCTACCGTTCCAGTACGACTACGGAGAATACAACAAGTGCATGGCTATAACTGGAAGCGATGTCCCACAGTGTGCAACTCTCAAAGGAACCCTAAACAACTGCTCATATCCACCTGGTGGGTAGCCTCAAGTTGTCTCTTCGTCTACTAAATAGGCCTACGTTGAAAATATTAACGTAGGGTACTTTCAAGAAGTTTTGCGCTTACGGATTTATTTAGAGGTCACTAGGCAGGTTAAATTAAGGTTTCAGCTTTTCCTTGGAGTTTGGAATCTGAACAAATTGAATTTTTCGGTGGTCGTTGGTGAACTATCATAACCGCACTTATATTGGCTAAAACGGCATGGCCTATCTGGTATGAAGCAGTCGGAAATGCTGCAGGCCTCACAATAATATTCTAAAGCTGTGATCGCATCGTATGGTCTACAGTCTTTAGCAGAAATGGCATAAAACTGAGCAAGCGGCTCACCTAGTGGTTTGCATGGAAATCCTTACAACGTGGTTGGCCAATCAGATGTTCATCTAGTTTCATTAGGATACCTCTCCCTATTATCGAGGCCATGTTGACGAGTTCGAGCGATGCTTTGCGAAGGCAGGTACCGGGGCAACAGCGGATTTCCATGATAATTTAGCTGGCATAAAATGTGCACAAACATTTGAACTGTATGGTGACGTGATCTATTGTTCTCTAAGTTGTGCTGCAGAGCACACGATATTTTGCGATAATTTATTTAATATTATTGTTCAATACTGGAGGTAAATTATTACAAAAAGTTTTGATTATAATATTCTGAAAGGATTCGTTGCAAAGCAAGACGTTATCACTGTGACGATGGGAACATCGGATGTTCCTTTGCCATGCATTAGCAACTGGATCATCATGATGAACCGTTTCGATGGATCAGTGGATTTCAATCGTCCTTGGATGGATTATAAGATGGGATTCGGTGATATCCGAACATCAGAGTTCTGGGTTGGAAATGAAAACGTCCATCTATACACCAATCAACCTGGAGCTTCATACAGACTCCGTGTTGAAGTACAATACAGGATTAGTTTTAAAATTATTTGTGAATTGGTTTATAAGATTGATTGTTTTTATTCCGTCTTCAAAACGAATGTTGTATATCGTTATATGTCTGTAACATATTCCAGCAAAATAAAAGGAAATGGCATAATGTTATTCGAATCTCAAAAGTCATTTGAGAAGCGAGGAATTGTTTTCTAGCACCCAGGAATTCACTGAAAGATGAGTAATTGGATTTATAGAATTTCTTATGTGGACATTTGATTGCGTCACCAGTCAGGTCTTGCATCATGCAATTTGTATTTGTGTAAGCTTACTTATGTAGCGGCACTTTGGTAGAACCATGGAGGCACCTCCTATGACAAACGAATTGTGTTGAGTGTCGTTAATCAAAGTGTAAACATGTTTCATTAATAAAGTATGATCCAAATTTAGACCAACAAGTATCCAAGTTGTAGGACATGGTTCTAAGACAAAATGGTAGTGGACAAAATGGTATGGACAAAAAGGCACTGACAAAATGGTACGGACAAAACGTTATGTTTAAATGGAAGCTAGATGAGGGTATTTTATTGCTGAAATAGAGGGTGGATGGCTTTTTGGGTTCTAAAATACAGCTCTAGTGAAGAAAAAAAGATGCTGGATTGGCGAAAAAGAATGCTTGAGAAATGGAAGCAGGATTGATGTCTTTCATTTATGTGTTTCATGATGTATCCAGCTTCGATTTCAGGCATAAGATTTCTTCAATCAACCTCCATTTGTAATGCACCTTTCATTAATCCAGCTTTTATTTCAGCTATGAAAATACCCTTATCCAGCTTCGATATCTAAAGCGTTATTTTCAAAAAATCAGCTTCCATTTCATATGTAAAAATATCCATACAGAGCCTTCATCCAGCTTCCATTTCACATGCGTCTTTTCATTAGTCCAGCTTCTATTTCATATAGGCTATAAAAATTCACTAATCCAGCTTTCATTTCATCCATAGCATTTTGTCCGTACCATTTTGTCCGTACCATTTTGTCCACTACCATTTCGCCCGTACCATTTTGTCCGCTACCATTTTTGTCCGGTCACCGCAGGGCATGCAAGCCTAATATTCTCAAATGGGTTCGACCAACGGTAAATCTTGTTTCAAATGCTTAACTTCGATAACTTTTTTTACATGCCAACCATGTGTAGTTTTGAATTGCGCAATCGATGGCACTTCACTTATAAGGCCTGTGCATGGACTGCTTTGACGTGGAAAATATCCCATGCATGTATTATTCACAGTTTCAAGGTTACACCACGGGAAAATGGTTCTTTGCTGAATACGATACATTTTCGGTCGACTCGGAGGCCAACGATTACGCAATTCACTTGTCTGGATACGTTGGAAACGGTGGAGACTCGCTCACCAACACATCAGTCACGTCTACAGCGTATCAAAATGGAATGAAGTTTAGCACATCTGATGTCGACAACGATTTGTGGTCTGGAAGCTGCGCGTCAAGGTATCCCTCCGGTTGCTGGTTCAATGGTTGCTGGTGGACCTGCCTCACTTGTATTTACGGTACAACGGACTTTTCATGGTATTCCCTGAACGTCTATCAGTACGAGAACCGTGGAGAGTTGCGAGCGGCCAGAATGATGATCAGAAGCAATTAACTTTTTATGAACTTCTTTCCTTTGCTAAGATTTTACATGTGGACAAATACTTGATGACCATAGCGACATTTATCATTAGTGACTGTTCTTGATGACATCTCATATTTAACTGGTTAGTTGCATATTTTGTGGTGTGTGTTAAGAAAAAGACTTCATAGCTACTTATGGGGACTATTTAGGGGGATTTCCTCCCTTCTGGGTTTCCTATTGTGTCCTAATTCTTTATTATAGAGTTTTTCTTTAATCTCGCACTCCAAGTCTAAGGCTAACTGATCACACTGATCTCACTCAACTTTATAACCACTGGGCCTAAATAATCTTTTCATATTCCTTTGGGGTAATCCCAGTACAGACCCATTGACTATATAACTTCCGTTAACTAATTAAGTTTTCGCTTTGATTATTGCCTAATTAATTTGTGATACTGTCTTGTGATGCTTTGTGTAACCTTATTACTGCCTTAGTGTCCTTGATACACACGGACCAATAAAAAACTGATTTGATTTGATTTGATTTAAGATTTTCATGATGTACATGGTGTGGCATTACATAACTTTACAATTACAGTTGCAAATCTGGCATCATGGGATGGCATTCGCGTAAGCAATCTGGCGTGTGTGTGTGTCGGGTGGGTGGCGTGTGTCCAGAGAGCCACTTCTGAAATTAATGATCTAAATATTATTGAGTCTTTGTTTTTGTCCATGAGTTGGTTGTGTTTGTGTAATTAAAAAAATGCGTTGGTCTGGAACATCACAGGAAACTTTTCCTCAATATAGTCTACTATGGTGGTGTTCGTCGTCGTCATGGTCGTGGTGGTTGTGGTGGTGTTTGTGGTAGTGGTGGAAGTGTTAGTAGTAGTAGCACCATTAACAGTAGTTTAGTAGTAGCAGACTATTTGTTGTGATTGTAACTTCATTGATCACAGATCGCTTAGAAAATCTGCAGACAATCAAATTCTCGCTTTATAGGTTTCAATCTGTTAATTTCCAAAGAACAGAATTGGTCCAACTGTCAGAGTGGGCCGTGCACAGTGTAAAGTTCGCTTATAACCTTAGGCAATAGAAGCAGCAGCATTTTAACTGTTTTCGATATGCAAATTGGCCTATTTTGTAAACGAGTAGCTTCAAACTGTACTCAACTGACGATCAACATTCCAATATAATAAATGTTCTAAATGTGTTTAAAACTTGTGTCATTGTGATTAATTTTTAACATTAACTTTTCCTCAATATAGGATACTGTGGTGGTGTTCGTTTAATATGGTTTCAAATGCATAATTTCGATAAAGTTTCCACCTCCGTCCGTGACCTTGGCGTTGTGCTAGAATAGGAACTTAATTTTGTACCTCACATTAATCGTCTCAGTCGCTCTTGTTTCGATCAGCTGCGCCAGCTTCGCACTGTCGCTCGCTCTCTCTCAACTGGCGCTGCAACTACGCTTGTAGGCCTACATTTGTTTGTCTCAGCTCGTCTTGATTATTGCCTATCCATTTATGCTGGTTTACCATCTGGTCGATTATCTTCTCTTGACCGTATTCTGCGCGCTGCAGCACGCCTCATTGGTCATCTGCCCAAATTGGTCATGTTACAAATTACATGCTGGAGGTTCTGCATTGGCTCCCTGTCCGTCAGCGCATCGAATACAGAATCTCTTCCGTGATATGGCGATGCCAGCTAGGTCTTGCTCCATCTTACCTACTCGATCTTTGTCGGCCTATGTTAAGTGCTCTGACTGGTCGGTCCCTACGCTCGGCTGATAGGGAAGTACTCTTTGTTCCGTTTGCTCGCACCTCCATCATGCAGAGTCGTGCTTTTTCTGTGGTTGGCCCAGTGGTATGGAATGCCCTCCCACTTGAGCTGCGCCTGTTCCCTAGATCAGTCTCTGACACATTCTATAAGCACTTAAAAACTGCTCTGTTTGTCCGTACTGGAGTTGGGAGCGCCTCTGAGTAGTTTCCTTGAAGAGGCGCTATATAAATATTCGAATGAATGAATGAATGAATAATTGGCAAGAACAATCGGGCAAATATGGGTGAGTGATTGACTGAGTGAGTTTGTTAGTGGGGGATCTAGTGCACCGGACGCATCGGATGGGTCAGAGGCTTATACCTGAATGAACGTGAGTGCAAGAATGAAGACTTTTTGAAGAGTCAGTGAGTTAGTTAGTGAATGTTTCTGATGATCATCCAGAAATTTAGCTTTGCGTATAAAGTTATAAACGATAGGAGCAAGCCAATATAATGCTAAATGTCAATGAGAAAATAATAGGAAAACGTAACAAAGAAAAACAATGACCAAGTAAATTGACACCACCAATGACGGGCTCACGCACACGTGCGAGGGCCAACTTTCGGAACTCTATTCAGAGGTTGCAGATAATACCATGTGCGGCGTTGCATGGCCAAATTGAGTCGATAGTGCACATAATTATAGAGTGCAGAGCGACGCCAGAGTCGTTCACGTCAGTAATTAGATATTGATCACCATTGGAAGCTCATTGTAGTCGATTGCAACTTGGTTGAAAAGCCGTCCAACACAGGGTTGGTAAAGAAAAGGCCAAAGCTCGAGGGTACGTACCATACTTATTCTATTTTGTGAATGGTACGTACTCTACGTAAGCACTAATAAAACACGTTAGCCTCGTCATTGCTCATTATAGGAATGTTCAATAAAGCAAACAATTACAGCCAAGTATACAGCGTAGTGAATTGCTGCAACGCTATATTGTAGGTCTCCTACAATCCATCATACATTGCACTTAATGCACTAATTAATGTCAGTTAGTCGGCTCAGTTCTGCTGCAATGCCAAAAAGTCTAACTCCAAGGAAAAGGTTGAACAGTTGCATTCAATTAATTATAACAGAAGAATTTATCGAATAAAATTTACTGCTACGCTACCGGATATACCGATTTCAATTACACATAGGCCTACTGTTGACTGTAGGCCTATGCGTACATGTAGGTTATGGGTCCCCGGGTAAGCCATAATTTTTTTTCTCGTATGTACCATACGCACATTGTATTTTTTGAAAGGTAGGCTACATACTATTTTAACGTATTCTATTTTATGGTACGCGTATTCTCGAGCTATGGAAAAGGCATCAGACGAGTGTATGTAATAGGTCGAAACGTCACTCGTACTCGTATTGCTGCTATCATTCTGGGATGTGACTTCTGTTGTGATCTGTTATTCGGTTGCTAAACAATTAGGCTTGGCTCTCTATTCAACTAGAGAACACGACTAGCCTTATTATGCTCTGACATTGTCCACAAAGCTACGAAACATTGCCTCCATGCAGATACAATATTTTCACATAATAGTTTTCATAGGCGTAGGCCTATTATTCAGGGACAAGTTGAGTCGATAGTGTACTGTACATAATAAGGTGAAGACCGACGCCAGCATATTCAGTCGAAATCTTTATCGTTTTGAAGTAATCGCAGACAGGCTTCCGTCACAGTTGCACGGTATCCGCTGACAAGGCTAGACTAAAGCGCATGCAATGAATAAATTCAAGAACAGCACATGGAACGGAACACCATTTCTCTGCCTCTAACTTGTTAATTCTGATCTACGTAAAAGCTTCAAGATCTGCGAAATCTTTCCAAGATACCATAAATCTGAATGGAACATTGATGTGTGCATTAAGCCCACCATCGATTCTGATTCCGTTTGATCAGCTGCCTACTTTACCATCTGGAATCTGTTCACCTGTTGTTGTTCGCTGTGCCTGGGAGTGTACATTGGATCCAAACTGCACGAATTTCAACTACAGAGAGGATGAAGGAAGATGTGAACTATTCCACTACACGCCTAAAAATTGCACTACATTACCAGATTGTCATCATTTTCAAGTAAGTGATAACATAGCCTAAATACGGTTATATTACAAGAAATTCTCAAAAAATAAATCCCATATGATAGTTGCTAGAATTCATTCATTCATTCATCACTGAGATTTAGGCTACTTAGCGCCGGTGAATAAGCTGGTCTCCCTGACGTGGCTTTTGTGGGCGCTGAGAAATTCTCGAAGATTTACATTACATTACATTTACATCCTCGAGGTCACTACTCTGGATCGTTCGCGATCCATTCCCGGCTGAAAAGAAACGTTTTAACTTTTAAGGATGCGACAAAACTCCTCTGGGTATAATTAAGTAACTGTGTAGACCTAAACGATTAAATTTGGTAAAAAAAAGTACACGATAGATGTAATAGATCTATGCATGACATTCAAAGTCAGAGATCAGTGCATTTTTTTATTTGTTTATTTCTGTATTTTATTCGAAATCACCTATTCTGACAATAACTGATCAGCTAAATAGTTTACTAATTTTTGTAGTTGTTCACTGGCGAGTTAAATACCGTAGACATAGATACAGTTTTCCAGCTGATACGAATGTCGCGCGACGTTGGCAAAATCTTTTAAGAACTATCAGAATATATTCCCTGAAATTTGAATGTCTTGCTCTATAAATTTTCAAAGTCAACAATATTAGCCAACCATCAGCGTTGTGAACAAACTGATAATTATTATATGAGATAGAACACTGTATTGCATCAGAAAATTGTGACTATTTATAATTTGATTAATCTATTTGTTGATTTCAATATATCTCGTTCTTCTGTTTTCAAACAGGTCAAAGGTCTGGGAAGCTGTCAAACCGATGGTAATGACGCGTTCCTTACAATAATTTTGAATGCCATTCCATGTGCGGTGTGTCGACTGTTTTTTTTAAAGCCTATTTTGCACTGAAAATTCTGACACTGCTTGCTCTTGAAGAATTCCTCACAAAGACCTGTTCCGTTGGCAAAAACTGCTAATGCTGATGAATCAGTCACATCATTGATTACAATAGCAATTTCATCCAGCTAGGCTACTGTAGAGCTAAATAGGCCATTGGTGCTACCTATATTTTATAAGTATCTCTTCAGCCAATAAAAGAACATAAGCATCAGTTCTGAAACAAAATTTATGACGTGAACCAAACCACGACAACCAATTACACTTAGTTTGTCCGAGAATACATGTTTGTCACACGCATTTAAGTTAGTTCTGTCTTCCTGTCTTCGTAGTAAATAGACCTTTCCTACCCGTACAAAAAGAAGAATAAATTGCTGGCAAAATCGGGAATATTAATAAACCATAGGACTGTAGACTACTAAATATCTCAATGCGAAATAATAAATTTTAAATAATTCTGTTACACATTTGGTCGATTACACATTTTTATACGCAAACTACCTAGATATCAATTCGTTTTATATCAAAATATTGATAAAATAACTGAAACTAGCTAGGCCTACTGAATGAGACCAATGTTGTTAGTTAAAAATACGCACACTTGCATTATCGATTGAGAAGCTAAGGCAAAACTATAATAGCAATATTTTTGAAGGCTTTTCCTGTAAGTAGAAATAACGTTTTGCAAATTTTGTTTGACAGTTCATCAGATAGCAACCATAGGCCTACACACAAATAACTGCAGCCTTCCTTTTCAATACAATTACGAGACATACGACGAATGCATTAATGTTACTGGAATGGATGCTCCTCAGTGTGCCACTCTTAATGGAACTCTAACGAATTGCCTATTTCCATCTGGTAAGTTGCGATAACACTTTTTTTCAGTGATATAACTTTTCCGGTCATATCATCTGTAATAATAATTATGACAGGCCTACTCGTGGATTTCATTTGATCTCAGTAATCACGGGTGAATTGTCTCATTTTCCGAAGAAATTCCAGAATTAGAATACATAAATTTAAGAAGCAGCTGGTTGACTAAGTTTAGGCAATTATAGGCCTAGTTATCGTAGATAAAATTTAAGAAACGCTTCGTTGCAAACTCTTCAGTCAGGTTGAGGATTTCAATTTAAAAGCAGTATATGTTCGTGAACAAATAGAATGGTGCCTGACCATTGTCAGAAAAGAGACAAAGAATGGACAAGAAAATTATCTATCAACGACAGAGTAATCTTTTCGGAACCGCAGTCTATTTCTGTGTTTCCTCGCTGCCATAATACTGAATTACCTTCATTATTATGAAACCACACCGATGATACTTCTCTGGTGAGAGGTCATAACATGTCATTGTGAGCGAATAATACCGGAAATAGAAACAGAATAACCTAGGTGTTTGTGTTGGAATGTTTGCATACATGCGGATACAATTTTAGTCTAGACTGCTTAACTGCCGTCGTCCAACTGTTCTCTCAAACATGTCGTACATGATGACTATGAGAGTGTCCTGTTATAATTCACCAATGGACATAATTTTTATTTTTGATAAAGCGAAGTCATTAAGTTACGCCATAATACGTACGTACTGTTCAAATCAGGATACACTGCAAAACAAGACGTTATCAATGTGACAATGGGAACATCGGTTGTTCCTTTGCCATGTATTAACAACTGGATCATCATGATGAACCGTTTCGATGGATCAGTGGATTTCAATCGCTCATGGGCGGATTATAAGCTGGGATTCGGCGATATAAGAACATCGGAGTTCTGGATTGGAAACGAAAACATTTATCTCTACACCACTAAACCTGGAGCTTCTTACAGACTCCGTGTTGAAGTAAGATACCAAACTGATTGACCAACTGCCTTTGTACTTGGTCATTTATGTTCCGAAATGCACATTAATCACTGAAAATTCACAATTTCACCAACATAATAGCGCTCCAGCAATGTCATATAGCAATTTAGATAAGATAAGAATATTCTTTAATTCACCAATTGCGAATCGCATTTTGGTTTAGGCCTACAGACATGTACAATAAAATGAAATACAGTTAATATAGCCTACATAATTCATTTCGTACGTTAGCCTACAATTGTCGATTTTAAAACAATTTCAGAATCTAACTTATTCTTTAACATACTATGCATAGCAATTTGCAAATGTAGGCCTAACGTTTTTAATTCGGCAAAAAATTACACATTAGTTAAATCATTTATACCAGTCCAGTAAGTTACGCTAGTGAGAAAGGTGTTAAATGCCATTAGTGCAAAATTGCATTAGCGTGTGAACAGTGAGAGATAATCTCACTTGAAGTATTTTTGCTAAACTCTGCGATTCCCAAAATAGTTGCAACAAACTTCAAGTAAGGCCTGAAAGTAAAGCCATTTTAGGTTTCGAGTTCAAGGAATACATAATTTCTTTTGAGTCATCAAGTGCACTCATACTTCAATAGTGTTTGAGTTATCAACTGCACTCATACTTCAATAGTGTTTGAGTTATCAACCGCACTATTTTCTTTAATTAATGGCGAGTTTCATTCTTCGCTTGAAAAATTATCTGAAGTTTTCAGTATTTACAGTTTCAAGGTTACACCAGTGGAAAATGGTTCTTTGTTGAATACGCCACATTTTGGATCGGCTCAGAAACCAACAAATACGCCATTCACTTGTCTGGATTCGTTGGGAACGGAGGAGACTCGCTCACCAACACTACAGTAGACTCTATTATGGTATCATAATGGAATGGAATTCAGCACATCTGACGCCGACAACGATTTGAGGTCAGATGGAAGCTGCGTGTCGCAGTATCCCTCCGGATGGTGGTTCAATAATTGTTGGTGGTCCTGCCTAACGTGTGTCTACGGTACAGCGGACTTTTCATGGTATACTTTGCACGACTACAATATGGAGAACGAAGGAAAGTTAGGGGCAGCCAGAATGATGATCAGAAGCAACTGACTTTGGAGGATCCAGCTCTCTTGACCACGAGTTTCATATTTACTGCCTATAACAGAAAAACCATTGACTTAGTAATATAGTTGAATTTGAAAAAGGCATCAACCGACATGAATATGTGGTCAAGTCCATTAGGCCTATACTAAGACAGTTGTTTTATTCTAGACGTGCATATCAACCAGTCTTAGGTGGTTATGTGTGAAGTTGAACCAGAAATGACAAGCGTAGAACGAGCGACAAAATAATATAGTCAATTACGCTACTTTACTAATTCCAGTTTCTTTAATAATAGCCAGTCAGGGCTTAAAATGTGGCTGGACGGTCATGGACGGCGTCCATGCACTTATTTTAAAATCTGAACTAGGTGTTTGTGTTAGAATGTTTGCATAAGTGCGGATATTTAGACTGCTTAACTGCCGTCGCCCAACTGTTCTCTCAAACATCGACTGTATAGAGGACAAATGGGTTATGTCCACATTTTTTCAAAATCCATGTTTTTAGCGATTCTAATAGGTAATGGCATAAGGCTTCAGGGCACAATAGTCATATGTCCTGCTAACGTCGTTTTCATGGTGCAATACACAAGTTACAAATGTCGTATGTCCTCTTCGTAAAAATCCGCAGAGCACAAATGTGATATGTGGACATGCAACCTTTGTGCTCGGAGAAATACGGCCAATCAGCTATTGTTTACGCTAATTCAATGCAAGATGGCGTCGAGCAAGTCGGTATGCTAACGGTTCGGGTTTGTTATTTTAGTAAGTAATTAGCTTACTGTTATAAAGAGTTTATATTAAATGGACGTCATTATCTGCTCGTCGGTCTAAAGTGATCAAAGATGATTTTATAAAGTCAAGTCGCGATTATCAAATGTTCGCTTCACTTGCGAAGTCATCATCGTCAATGGCCTTAATCTCGAGTTCAACTTCACACACTGTGAATACCAATTGTAAGTTGACCCCAATATTACATCAGTATTTCCATATTTGACAAGCAGCGGTTTGTAAATTGCCTTTAATCGTAAATTGTGTTATGTTTTGGTATGGCAATAGACTACGATTTATTTCTCAGGCGTTTACCACGCTAACGGATAGGTTTAATATTTTAGAGTTCACCTGCAATGTGCAGTGCCAAGCCTTCTCAGAAATGAGTAATTGAACACAAGTCATATGTAAACTTTATCACAGAGATTGCTTAATGTCATCGATGTATTATATTCTTGCATCTTCCTTTTCCATTTTGTCTGTAGCTTTGTCTCTGGAGATCCCAAAACTAGTAGTAATTTTTATACTCTCTAGTCTCTATCCTATATTAAAATTATTATTTTTATTATTGTTCCAGGATACTTACAACAAAGGCAGACTGTTGTCGGAAAACAATAATCAAAAGAAGGATAAGAGCACAGTATACTGATTTGAAAGAAGGAAAAGATCAATAGACTGTAAAAAGGGCTGATTCAATTGTGGATGGGGGAAAGGGGACTTAGTTTTTCAAGTTTCAATATGAAGTCAGCAGTTTATGTGCAACATTGTCCAGGAATTGTTGGCTACTGGTTAGAACATCTGATAAGCATTAAACAAATGACCCATGTGTGCTGTTTATGGTGAATGGTTGAACCCAATACAGAAGGTTGACTATCTAACGTTCAGTAATTTTGCCAGAGAGCAAACATTTTCACCAACATTTTTTTTATCATTGACCATCTATCCGCTTGTTTGATTCCGTGAACCCATTAGACAAAAATCAAATCCAGTTTACTAGCACTTCTGTTTTCCAATGAATCGTTATAGGCCTAATAGCTAAATTTCCATGAGCTAAAAAACAACAATAATTTTATGTGTGACCTAAAACAGGAATTTAAGTATGTGACTTATGTAAAAACAAGTTTACATGTCCAGTTTTACTAATTTGCTAATTTGCAGGTTCACTTGACTCTTTTATGGCCCTACAAGACAGCAAACAAGCCCAGTAACCATGCCTTATTAATGATCTGTCGAATGTGATATGTCCATGTTACAAAGATTTTGTAGAGCACAAATGTCGTATGTCCATTTTTGGGCTCCCCCGCCCTACAAACTTCCTTTTTTCGTGTTATTCTCGTGTCACATCATATTATCGCTCTGCTTACTTTGTTCCCTGTTTAAGTACCTATTCAATGACACCAAGAAAGTATGATAATGTTACTTTGTTATATTTTTCATAAGCATTTGAAATTAGAAATTCAGTTTTCTCGAAATAATGAAATATGGACATAACCCATTTGTCCTCTATACAGTCGACATGTCGTACATGATGACTATGAGAGTGTCCTGTTATAATTCACCAATGGACATAATTTTTATTTTTGATAAAGCGAAGTCATTAAGTTATAATACGTACTTACTGTTCAAATCAGGATACACTGCAAAACAAGACGTTATCAATGTGACAATGGGAACATCGGTTGTTCCTTTGCCATGTATTAACAACTGGATCATCATGATGAATCGTTTCGATGGATCAGTGTCATTCAGTCGTTCTTGGGCTGAATATAAGACGGGATTCGGTGACATTAGAACATCTGAGTTTTGGATTGGAAATGAAAACATTCATCTCTACACCAATCAAACTGGAGCTTCATACAGACTCCGTGTTGAAGTTAGATGAACAAAACTTTAAATTCTGCATGATCAAATTTTTAGATTCCGCAACTGTGAAAAACTGTCTAGAAGTGCAGCAACATATAAAAATTCATTTTCCCGTACTGGTATTGGATGATAATTTTTGTATTGTCATGGTGTTGAAAACAATTGAGTATACCCAAGCTTACTTATTCCTACTTGATCATTTGCGAAGTCGCAAGATTTCAAAAACTGCCTATACTGCACCTTATTTCCTGCACATTGAAATTTGCAATTGGAAATTTTCATACAATCGAATTGGTTCAAAACGCGGTGAACAAAGTCTAGAATCGTTGTAAAAACTTATTTAGTGCTAAAAACATGTTGAAATTTGCATTACTTTTTAAACATTAAACGCTTTTCCAGACAGTGGGTTTTCTTCTTGTGAATGAAAATCTCTCCACATTTGTTCTATTAATAGCTTCAAGGTAACTCGACTGGCAAGTGGTTCTTTGCTGAATACGATACATTTTGGATCGACTCGGAAACCAACAAATACGCCATACACTTGTCTGGATTCGTTGGGAACGGAGGAGACTCATTCACCAACACATCAGTAGGCTCTAAATGGTATCACAGTGGAGTGAATTTCAGCACGTATGATGTCGACAACGATTTGAAGCCCGTTGGAAGCTGTGCGTCACAGTACTCAACTGGATGGTGGTTCAATAATTGCTGGTATTTATGTCTGACGTGTGTTTATGACACTCCGAACTTTTCATGGACTACTTTGAAAACCTATAAGATTGAGAACGAAGGAATGCTACGAGCAGCCAGAATGATGATCAGAGACAACTGAAGTGTGATGAAAACTTCTGGATATAACATTCCAAACTAGTCGCATTCAAACTATTATTGGCGAGCCATCGGCATAACAGTGGATGAAATCGCATTGTAAACTCCTGATTTAGGCCAACAGACAGAAGGTTGAGCTTATTGTTATAATTGATTGCCAGACAATGAACAAGCTTTATGGAGTCGATAGCCTACCCAATGGAAAGAATATCATTCGATAGCCAACCGAATTTATATCTAGGCCTAAGTAAAGTAATTCCATGAACACTAATCCTCTGAAACTCTGAAAATTGTTACTCATCTCACCATAAAAATTACTCTTCTCATTATTTCAATTATATTCCGGGCTAATAATATCACTGTAATTGCTGTTATTGTTAATATCATTATTAATATTGTTATTATTACTATTAATACTATTAGGCTACTATTAATATTACTAGGCCTACTACTACTACTACTACTACTACTACTACTACTACTACTACTACTACTACTACTACTACTACTACTACTACTACTACTACTACTACTACTACTACTACTACTACTACTACTGCTACTGCTGCTGCTGCTGCTGCTACTGCTGCTGCTGCTACTACTACTACTACTACTACTACTACTACTACTACTACTACTACTACTACTACTACTAATACTAATACTAATACTAATACTCATACTAATACTACTAATATAACTTATTATTATTTTTATCCCCAGAGGTATTTAGGGTCCCTCAAGGACTTAATTATTAATATTTAATTATTGCTATTAGTATTGTTGTTATTATTATCATTATTTTACCTTAGTATTACATAATATTATTATATGATCATTTTATTACTAAGTACTAAGTGAAATCCTTGGTAAATTAGAAACGCAATGGCAATCTTTCTATGGTCCAACCGTCCCACTTTGAACTGTATTGAGAATCCGACGACGTAGGTTATCTAAATGTAAATACACATGTCTAATTGCGACGGTATGATCTCATACAATCACAGACATCAAGCCATCACAGATATCAACATCTCCTGATCGGCTGAAGATCTTCAAAACCACTGACCTTTGAAATAATCTAACACCTGATATGTGTGCTCCGATAACCTTTTTGCATTTCTCGCATTTGCTATTGCGCCGCTTTAAGCTCACTACTCAGAGGCGCTCCAGACTACGGCGCTGACACAGTGACACTGTATCAGAGTTTTACGCCGAAGCGCACGAGCAATTGCGAATGAAGGAGGTACTCAAGGTCCCTACGCAGCGGATTGTGGTGGATTCGAACCTGTTATCCTTTTTTCGATCACCGAACCCACCACTACATTGCCGCGCCCCGGCATTTGTAAACACATGCGCCTCAAAAGATCAGGGCGGCAGTTTTATTTATCTTGTAATAGTAGTCGATGCCTGGATAGATTTGCTGTCTTAGTCTACAGGTAGCAAATAATGTTTACACGGTCATGTGGAGAAACAGAAGAAAACAATGCTGCCAATAAAATAATATTGCTATTCATTTCACATACAACGCCATTTTCAGCCATTTCGACTGAAGTCTGGTCTATTATGGTGTAGAACGACAATTGACAGAGCGTTCGCACTCTATAAAATTTATATCCCCACCGTCCAGCGGAACCTGTTAGCCTATAATGTGGCAGACTGTACAACGAGGAGTCTGGAAATTCTTTGATCTGCACCGTGGGTCCAGACAAGCAAATAGCTCTCGTCGGCAGATCGAAGCCTCGAAGTCCCACGTCGGTCACTATTGTTTTGCAGGTCTGCTTTATTTGTATATTCAGAACCGTTGTTTGCTTAGTAAAAGCAATAGATCCATTCAAACGACGTAGGTTCAAGTTCGTACTTGCTGCTTTTGAATATTGTTTCAGTGCGGTTGCGTAATGAGGCGCGTTAGACCTGCAATGATCACTCCATAATGAATACAACGATTCATATAAGCGTTCAGCCCTCATTGCCTTATTTATTTTCTTCACAGTTGCTTATTATCGCTGGCGATGCTAGACCTCAACAAAGCAATGCATAGACACATGATCAACACGTGGAAAGAAACTCTGCTTATTTTCCTCGTGGTTATATTGATGTATTATGTAGGGGCTGCAAGCTCTGAGAAATCTTTTGAATATACCGAAACTTTATATGGGACAGTTGTGTGCGCGTTAGACGAACCATCGATCGTGATTCCATTTGATCAACTTCCTGCTTTGCCATCTGGATCCTGTTCACCTATTGTTGCTCGCTGTGCCTGGCAGTGTACTCTGGATCCTGACTGCACGAATTTCAACTACAGAGAGGATGAAGAAAGTTGCGAACTATTCCACTGTACGCCTAGCAATTTTTCTATTGTTTCAGAGTGTAGTCATTTACAGGTAAGGGGTTATTCTCGCGAATTTAATTTGTTAAAATTCCCGTTCACAAAATAGGCAGAACGAAGAAAAGGTCGTGAACTTGATGTAGCTCCCGATAATATTGTATTTGTAGCGGGTTAATTTAAGACCAGCCACAATCAAGTTCTGGATGTTAGATTGGGGTGACCTGTACATTTTGTACATTTGCTGCTGCTATCAGCAAAAAAGACATTCCTTTTTTGATTTACAAAGCACGTCAATGGCAACAAATGCCAAATTCCAAATACTGACAACGGATTATTAATTTACCTTCAATACAATTTATTGTTTGCAGAAAATCATGTGAGATATGAGATGAGGTAGTAGGATAGACTGCTTTTTTTCTCACATGACAACTTTTATAGATCTATCTCTGTCTGTCTCACTGTCTCTTCGCCTCTCTCTGTCTGTGTCTCTATCTCTCTGCCTCTGACTCTCTCTCTCTGTTTCTGTCTGTCTTCCCTCTCTCTTCCTCTCTCTCTCTCTCTCTCTCTCTCTTTCTCTCTCTGTCTCTGTCTGTCTGTCTGTCTCTCTCTCTCTTTCTCTCTGTATGTCTTTGTCTAACACGGGAGATGTGAGATGAGGCAGTAGGATAGGCAACTCGTTTCCTAACATGGCAACGTTTATAGATCTATCTATGTCTGTCTCAGTCTCTCTGTCTCTTTCTGTCCTCTATCTCTCTTACTGTGTTTCTACCTCTGTTTCTACCTCTGTCTGTCTGTCCCTCTCTCTCTCTGTATGTCTCTCTCTGTATATCTCTGGCTGTCTAGGCTGTCTGCCTGTCTCTCTCTCTGTCTATGTGCCCTTTAACTTGCGCAGATTCAAGCGTGCTTAATTATAATCATACGACTGCTGCTCGTGACATATCATGCGATTCGCATTCGCAGATTTTCGACAATCGCTGGGATTCCATTGGTCTTCCTAGAATCAATGATGGATTTTTATAACGCTGAGATAACGTTGTTCTAAATGTACATGCAATGGCTGAGAGCAGTTCTGCTTGAATAACAATATTATGTTAGCTTACAGCAGATGCAGGAGGCCTAATTTTCTATATGCATATATCAAACAGTTTACGTGCTTAAATATTGTATATTTTATGATTTTTGTCTTGAGACAGGTCAAAGGTCTGAAAAGTTGTCGCGATGATGGTAAGTAGCCTAACACGTTCTTCAAAGTCGTCTGTAAACATCACTCATTTAGCTTGATCATCTCATTAATTTGCCCCGACATCCGATTCACTTGTCGAGATTTCATCTCACAATGTTTTTCATGTAGATTTTTTCTGTTGGCCCATTATATGCTTAAAAACTTCTCGTGGTTCTTAGGAACGCAATTCGTTATTAGGTTACAAGTGCAGGAAAAAGCATATCTCATGGAAACGTTGTGGCTGAGATTGTCAGAGAATTTCAACAGACACTCATAAGACTTCATGCAAAAAGTTTAGAAGAGCATAGATCCTTGTTTGACTGTTTGCGCTAAACACATTATGTGCGTTTACGATGCATAGACTATGGTTGACTCGTTACTATAAGTGGTAGGTCCAACGTTATGCTTGGAGATTGTCTACATTCCCCTAACGAACTTAAAAGCATTAAAATTCAGAGAACATTGAAAAGGCTGAGACAAAAACTACATAGTGTTTCTATTACATATTCTTTAGTATGCGTATTATGTTAGAAATTGCTGCTTGAGAGAATAAAATCAAAGACATAGGCTACTAGTGCATGCTCCTTGAAGAACGATTTCAGTCAGTCAATAAGGAACCAGCATAAAAGAAAATCACATCTTGCAGATTTTGACTTGCAGCTCATTTAAGCACAACTGCGTGTATGCGCATAGAAAGCAATGGTTGCATTCTACCGTTCCAGTACAAGTACAGAGAATTCTACGGATGTATTAACTTGCCTGTACTCGTTACCAGTACTCCTCAGTGTGCGAAACTCGATGGAACCCTGATCGATTGCTTCTATCCATTAGGCAAGTAAATCTTCATTCAGTAGATTATGCCTGCATATGGGATAACTATAATTTTTTTTATAGTTTTATCCTATCGGATTCTTATTAGCTGTAATAATTCAATTGTGACTGAGATATTTTCTCGTTGCAGCGCTTGGTCGATGCTCACAGGTTGACCGAATTCATTTCAGAAGCAGTTGTTAAATCAGTATATTAATCACATTGTAAAAAAATAGGCATGCACTAAAGCACACCTCCAAAAATCTTGTCGTAAATGCTGCAAGCTCAACGATAGGCTTAAGGCCATGATCGAATCGAATGGTCTAAGACCGTTAGCAGAAAGGACACAAAATGGACAAGAGGTTCACTTGATTGACCTACCAGAGTGCGTATAATCGTTTTCCATTTGGATATCACCCCTGTCTGGAGAAAACGTTTGATACGCAAGTTAACGATGTTCTGTGCGAGCTCAGGATCGTGAAAAGATACAGAATAGGGGGCCTACCTGTAGATAATCATCACTCTGATTAAACTCTTGACGAAAAGGCGGATTTTATCCGGCGTTGTGCGTTGTTTTTACAAATGTACTGTAGGCCTATAGTTGACATGATATTAATTTTTGCGATGCTAAATTTTTACCATTAGGCCTATGCATATTGACTGCAAGAAGTCTAAATGAAACTCGTATTAATTTGTTGTGGTCTATATTCCGGTACCGTATATTCTAAACAGGATACGTCGTGACACAAAGCGTTGTTTCTCTTCTCTTGGGAACATCCATTGTTCTTCTTCCCAGCATTGGCAACTGGATCATCATGATGAGCCGTTTCGACGGATCAGTGTCATTCAATCGTTCTTGGGCTGAATATAAGATGGGATTCGGCGACATCCGAACATCAGAGTTCTGGATTGGAAACGAAAACATTTATCTCTACACCAATCAACCCGGAATTTGCTACACACTTCGTGTGGAAGTAAGACAAGCCCTACAGGATTGACTCCTTAAACAAATGTTGAATTGATTTCTGAGAGTATTTTTTTTATTATTCGATCAATTTAAGCGATTTGTTCTTGAGTCCACTGTAGTGCATTGTTTTCTTGCAAACCATGAAAAATAGAAAAGTTCTTTGTCATGTTAAAGCAACACCTGAGAAGTCATAACGTGTCTGAAACTTCGAAAAACCTGTTTTTCAGCGCGAAAACCAATATACCATTTGTAGCCTAATTGCGAATTGGTTTCAGAAACTTCAAATAAGCCACTCTAGGAGTCATCTATGCTAAACAAATGATGTTAAATGTCACTAGTGATACTGTATGTATACAGCGTTCAATCTTATGTTGCGAGTCGGTTATACTCAGAACAAACATCGAAGTTACAAGAATCTCAAAGAGGCTCCCTGGTAATAATTGAGCAGCATTGTCGGATATGCTCAGAGTTCAAAACTAGGCTATGTGTGATAATTGTGTAGCCTATGTCACTGATTCACAGAAGATAGCGTAGGCCTACCTTGCTTTTGCATGAAGACTCAGGGTTGTTTGGAATTTTTAGAACTGCACAACCCCTGCTGTCCTTTCCCATCCTCCATGGTAAATTACTTCCAATCGGAGGACAATGACCTTTTTGCTAGTTTTAACTGTGCGGAAGTGTTTCTGCAACTGCACAAATTTATTTAGAACTGCACATTTTGTGTACAACTGCACATTAAAAAAGTCCTGTGAAGACTTATACTAAGCGTGCAGTATTTACAGTTTCAACGCAACGCGACTGGAAACTGGTTCTTTGCGGAATACTCCACATTTTGGATCGACCCGGAAGACAACGGATACGCAATTCACCTGTCTGGATTCGTTGGAAACGGTGGAGACTCGCTCACCAACAGTTCCATAGCTACTGGAGAGAAGCACAATGGAATGAAGTTCAGCACGTCTGACGTCGACCATGATTTGTGGAGTGGAAGATGCGCGGTTCTGTATCCTGCCGGATGGTGGTTCAATAATTGCTGGAATACATGTCTGACCTGCCTCTACGGCACACAGGACTTCTCGTGGTATACTAAGCTTGGTTATGATATCCAGAACCAAGGAATGTTGCGGGCAGCCAGAATGATGATCAGAAGCAACTGAATTTCACGGTGCCTCGCGCTTGGCTTTCGAGTAGCGCTTTAGAAATTTCGAGTTTACGATTATGATTACGATTACGAAGAAGTGTGATGGAGATTTATGGATTATCCATTTTAAACTAAAAGCATTTGATCTATGCCTACCACGCAGCAGTAATTGGGCCAACCCTGCAGACTCTTGACTTCTCATTGCATGGACGGTTTAGATTATCATTATAATTATTATTAACAACTTCCAGTGGCGTAGACAAGGGGGGCTTTGGGGTTAAAACCCCCCATTGGTCTAGGAAAAAGTTTTTTTATCCACATAAATAAGAAAAACAAAACAATTGCATGTAGTAACAATTGTTTTTCTTACTTTATTCCCTTTGTTGCTTTATTCCCTTTTTATTTACTGTAATACTGTTGGGTTGGTGTCAGGAAGGGCATCCGGCCAGGCAAACACTCCCCCCCCATCATAAATTCCTGGCTACGCCACTGACAACTTCTATGTCGTTTGGTGACTCTTGAAAATATATTCAATAGATAGAAGAATGGAATTAAGCCTCAGTTAAGGGAATACCCTAAACAGTAAAATTATTCAAACAGTAGGAAATGTTTTGATGGATGTGAAAACTGAACGTTAGGAGTATGAATATTTTCGATTGAAACAGAAACGACAAGAAAGGAACGAATGAGCAAATATTTATAGTGATTTGCCTTGGACCTACCTCACAGTTCCAGATTATTCATGCATAAAAGCGCTGTGCAAAAACTGTATCATATCGCGGTCGCTTTACAGCTTTAATCTTACTAATCACCAGAACTGTGCAGGTAGGCTACCGCAGTCTCTTGTTTTAAGAAGGTAGGGCCTACTTTAATGAATTTCACTGACAACTCTTATTCTTAATAAGACGTGGTATATAGAAATAAAAATAATTGCTCAATCAGACTCGTTCAGTTGGCAGAAACTACCAATACTGAATTATTCATTCATTCATTCGTTCGTTCGTTCATTAATTCATTAATTCGTTCATTCATTCATTCATTCATTCATTCATTCATTACGAGTATCTACATAGCGCCCATTTAAGGCGACTACTCAGAAGCAATCTACATGTAAACCCTAGCACGGTTAGAAAGAACAGTGTTGAGATGCGCATAGAACAGTCAGAGCGGACTCTGGGGGATAAGCGCAGCGATAGAGTAAGCCCGTTCCATCGGACAGGCACAATAATTTTGTTTGGCAAAAGGGACGACGAGAGCACCCTGCTCATTATAGAGCGAAGAGAGCGACGATTGGCGCACTCAGGGTATGCGGCAGCAGAGGTTCGCGAAGGTAGACCGGAGCGAGAATTAAATTCTCTTGGAAATCTGAGAGTGAAATTATCTAATGTAAAATAATAGGCTATATTTTCGAGAATTTTCTAAAATATATGTTCGGCTAGAAAAAAACTACTTAGATGTTGGCTCAATTGATATCAAACGATGCTAAAAGTAGGCTACTGAAACTGCTCAATGACCTTCTGGTTGTCTGTAATAGGAAAGCTCGCATTGCTGTTTGAGAAAGTAAAGGCAGAGACGCATCGCAATATTTTTGAATAGCATTCTCGCTCCTTCCAGACTTAACTTGCATGCAGTTTTGACAGTGAAGAGATTTTGAAACCCATCATCCTCAGCACATTTTGAATTTCTGTTAAGGTAATGGCATGGGAAATATTGATCGTCTTCAACCGAAACCCATTTGACGTTCCCAGCACGTGTAAGACAAAAACACAATTGCCTAGAATCAACATGGCAAGGAGAAGCTGAAACACGACCACGTAGGCTATCTAAATGTGGATGAAAATGCTTCTACCATTAAGCAGGATCTCAATTTATTCATCCAATTGTTCAACAGATTGATCAGTTGAGAATATTCAGTACCGACGGCCTTTTGAATGGATGTCATGCCTTTGTGTACGGGGATTTCAAAGACGAGTACCTTTAAAGCCTGGGCACTGGCTGCCTGGGACCCGTTTATTTGTCTTGTAATAAATTTGTATGTCGCCTAAACGAGCGTCAACAAATTTGCAGATGGCTGGCTAATCGATCTACCCGTCAATGTGAATAATTCAAAGAGGACTACGCCTCCACTAACATTTGGAAGGCCTACATTTGACATTAGGCTATTATTATAAACATGTGTTCAGTGACAGAAGGACAATTAGACAGACTGACAGAAGCCGATGGGTGGATGGAGAAACACTGTATGTCTCCCTGTTCATTGTTCAGTGATCCTGACTGGGGGCAGCAATGAAAGGTCCTGAAAGTCCGCAATGTAGGTTAATATTGTATGCTTATGCCTGCAGCGAACCTTGTTGTGTCGTATGTGGAAATTCTTCGAATGACCAGGTCGGTGGAGAAAGTTATTGTCGATTGAACAACACACCACGCACGTCGTCATTGTTTTTCAAACTTACTCAAATTTGTTGTCCAGATCATTTGTTGAGTAGTACAATAAAGCGCTCTATTCAAATGATACATATGCACTTGTGATGTTTGTGCTGCTAGGAAACGCAGTTTCAACCCTGATCGCGCTTGGGCTTGCCCCCTAATCAAATATAATCGTGCTGCTGGATGGATCCGATTTGACCAGGGTCTATGACAACAGAGGCCGTTACCCTGGACAGAAATTTGCTCGGCATATTACATCACTTAAGAGCTTTTTTATAAGAAGGAGTTCTGCTGTAATTATTAGTGCCAGGTCTACTTCACACATGCAAAGAACCGCTGGTCTAAGCAACATGGCATTGTTGAAAGAAATTCTGTTTCTTTTCATCTTGGTTACATTGATATATGCAGAAGTTGCATATTCTGCGAAATCCTTCAAATATACCCAAAATCTGAATGGAGCAGCGATGTGTGCATTAGACGAACCATCGATTGTGATTCCATTGGATCAGCTTCCTACTTTACCATCTGGATCCTGTTCACCTGTTGTCGTTCGCTGTGCCTGGCAGTGTACTCTGGATCCTGACTGCACGAATTTCAATTACAGAGAGGAAGAACAAAAATGTGAACTATTTCGCTGTGCGCCTTGTGATTATTCTATTGTGCCACACTGTTATCATTTACAAGTTAGTAACAACTTAAATAAAGATTTGTATAAATTTCCAGTCAACCTAATGATTTAGCAATGACAAATAAGGACATTATTAAGTCTACATGAATGTGATTATCTCTTTCTCTCTTTTTCGCGCGCTCTCTCTCTCTATCTCTTTCTCTTTCTTTTTCTATATATCTCTCTTTAACTTTCTCTTTGCCCCTCTCTCTATCCGTCTATCTCTTCCCTGCATATGTCTCTCTCTCTTTCAGATCGGTCTTAGAAAATCTATATTCAGAATTATTGTTTGCATTGCACGCTGCAACAAATTGGACCGTCTATGATTTTCTATCACATTTGATATCTTCGATTATAAATATTTTAAGTTGCTATTCTATATAAAATTATTCTGACCATAATTGACAAATATATTTACCGGCAATACATATTTTGGTATAATCTAATAGGCCTACTTGTAAAGTTGAAGCAACATCCAACTAAAGGATATTCTCAACCCGTACTCACACGCCGAAGCAATGTCAGATTATGTTTCCGCACGCAAGTGTTTGGGTTGCAACATTATCTCAATGTGTGTATGTGTGCATGCACGCGCATGTGTTCTCTGACTGATAGTATTTCTACTAAAACACAAATTAAAAGCGTGCGAGATCTTTATAGTGTGTGTGCGTGCGCGCGCGCTCTTACGTGTGTGTGTAGGTGTAGGTGTCTGTTTACAAGATTGCTGAATTAGGCTAAATTGTATAGCATGAGAAATGTGAAATTAATTAGAAGATCACTCACCTATTCGCTCGTATAATTACAATAAAACTGACTTTTTTAAACAGGTAAAATGTTTGAAAAGTTGTCAAATTGAAGGTAGGCTCTACGTTTTATTTTGCGTTCTTACAAGTCTTCAACATGCATTGCGAATAATTTATCCTTTTCGCCGTTCGTGCCAATTTTCACTAAAAACACTCACGCTGCTTTAGGGTCTGTTTTAACATAGGCCTATTTCTCCTGTGGATAGCCGTTTGTAATTATTAATAATTTTATTATAACAGGTAAGAATATAATAGAGCGAACAGCTCTGGAAATTAGGTAGACCTGACTTAATCAAACTCTCTTGATGTTGTGGGACGTAAAATCACTGATAGTTTTCTTTAACTTAACGATGGCGGACCGTTGGGAATATTCAGTGCAAGATTATTTCAGAACCATTGTCGTTAGACGCACAATATGCAACTTGCGCTCAGCTTGTCAAGCAGGAATTGCAAAGTCAACGCGGGGTATACCAGAGCAGAGTTCATATTATGATAACTCTGGAACCAGCGGGTATTGAAGTAAGCTGGCTAGCATATTCAGCCTTTTGAAATTAATTGAACAGAAATTTATCTAAAGGAAGGCTCCAATGACTTCCCTTTTATAGGAGCAAGTGCATGCGATAAAGATTCTGTGGTGTTGCAGGTTATGCTTGCTGTTAAGACTAGTAGCCTAGACCCATATGCATGATATTTTGTGATGCGTGCTTCAATGCAGGAAACAATGCAAAGCAAGAAATTGTCAATGCAAGTTTGGGGACATCGGTTGTTCCGTTGCCGAGTATTAACAACTGGATCATGATGATGAACCGTTTCGATGGATCAGTGGATTTCAATCGTCCGTGGGCGGATTATAAGATGGGATTCGGAGACATTAGAACATCTGAGTTCTGGATTGGAAACGAAAACGTCCACCTCTTCACCAATCAACCTGGAGCTTCGTACAGACTCCGTGTTGAAGTTAGATATTTGTGACCGTGCATGAGAAAACCCTCCCAAAGTCGGAAATTCCATAAAATGAGTTTATGTTTGTTTTAAATAGTACAGATATAGTTGATCAAATTGGTGAAAACCGTATATTTGCATCTTTTGAAATGAAATTTTTATGATTTTTTAGCATCTTGAGAAATCGTTTTAGGGAGAAATCGCCAGTTTAAAATTACATCCATTACATGAACCACACAAAAGTCAATAGATTTTTCATCAGAATTTAGTAATATGTTCTAAACTTACAATTTTCTGCTCTTTCCAATGGTGTCAACGGCTTTTCTTGGAAAATTAAATTGAAGGAATGGCACAGATTTAAATAGGAGTCTCCGCACAGTAGCGTGCATTTCGTTGAGTACTGGGTGTAGACCTTTCCGCTCGATTTACTCGGTTTCAATATTCGCGACTTTGGCCGGGTTTCTCATGCACGGTCACATTTATTAACTCTCTCAAAATTAACTGTTGTACATGTATTTACAGTATTTGAGCACAATGCTGTGTTCGTCATTTTTATGTTTAAGCCCTATGGCAAGTTGAAACCAAACAGACAAAAGACATGTGCCAAAATTTATTTGAAAACATTGGCGGTTCTATTCCAACGTTGTGTAAAGCTGAGAGCACAGTGTAGACGACGAGGCAGAATATCTTCGGCATTTTCAACATGAATATCATTTTACTCAAAATTTTACAGCTTGGACTAAAAGGACGAGAAAATGAGGCTCTTTATTTAAGGTGTGAGCCTCTTTCGTAGAAGTTGTATAGGTACGATATGGCGAATGAACCAGCAATGGGTGTGATTCTGCAAGTTCGGTAGGAAATAGCAAAATGTTTAACATTTTTCTGGACACAGTTTTTCCAGACGGTAACATTTCTTGTACAGTCGCCATCGCATCTACAATATTCCAGTACTATTACGTAGATTGTCTGCATAATTATAGGTACAAAGTAATGCTACTGGAGAATGGTACTTCGCAGAATATTCGACGTTCTCTCTTGACTCAGAAGCCAACAACTACGCAATTAACGTTTCTGGATACTGTGGAAACGCCGGGGATTCTTTGGCCGATCCATCACTTGCCCCCAAATGGTATCATAACGGCATGAATTTCACTACGTCTGACAAAGACAACGATAGACATCCAACTCAAAACTGCGCCAAATTTTATGCTTCTGGGTGGTGGTATAACAATTGCGCTTGGTCATGCTTGACCTGCAAATTCAACCAGTCAAGTTTTGTATGGCTTTCGATTCGCGGCCTTAATTTTGAGTCTGACGCAATATTAAAGGCAGCTAGGATGATGATTAGACTTTGGTCTACCTGAGGCAAAATAAAACATCTTACAGTGAGAGAAAGTCTGCGCCAACGAAACTTCCTTGTCGATAGTGTAGATAGTTTAAACAACGTGACAAGGTACAATTTCTGTCCTTTCTGAACCTGTAGCACAGAGAATGTTGCATTATCATCATGTGAAAATTAATCAGTGACTTGGGTAGCCTACTGTAACATAGGTGCAACGATGATGTAAAACACGTCAGTTTTGAACATTTTTCTATTTAGGGTTTGCCGGAAATGCTTCTTCTGGTTTATTTAGGCAGCATGAAACTTGTCTCAAGTGAAAACAAATGTGACACTAAATAAAATTCAACTCTGCTGTAGGCCTAGTAGGTGTAAACGTAACTTTGGACTAACCAGTCGTGTAACAATGTAACATGCCTTCAGCAATGTTGCGTAATGCGTAACTTCTCGTGATAAAATGAAAATGCACTTTGACTCTTTAGCGTCTGTAGTTTAAACACCTAGTGAATTTTCATGTGAGAATGTTAAAACATCCCGCTGTACGGTAGTTTCTAGAATATTCTGACAGTCATCGGTTTAGCTCGGAGTTTATACATTTTGTGACTTCGAAGAAAAGAGACCGGTGTCACGAACTAAAGTCTCCCTCCGATACAAAGTCTCCCCCGAAACAGAGTCTCCCCCTGGCTGAAACTCTGTATTGGAAGAATTTTTCTGAAGTAAAAGTATATTATATTTTGTTGCTGTATAATCTGGCAATGTAAACCAACCGTTTAGCCTGCTCATCTCTAAATTTGGCGCAACTGTAACCCATTTCACGCTCAACGGGGAGACTTTATTTCGTGGACGGCGGAAATATTCTCTCCCCACGGAGACTTTATTTCAGAATATACTCTCCGGGGACGAATTTATTCTGGAGTATATCCTCCGGGAGGGGAGAATCTGTTTAGTAATAAAGTCTCCGGGGGGAGACTTTTAGGGGTAGACTCTGTCACGCGACACCGGCATTGCTTATTGCATGGTGCGGGCGGCCTCAATGGCTGCGAGTAGAGGACAGTGCAGATGTGCCTGAGTGTCATCTGCATAGGCTACAGCTGGTGTAGCAAGTCGTAAGCCGTTAAGAGCGTGCCAATGTCAGAAGTGCAGAGCAACAACCATCTCCGATGTCCTCAATTGATCTGCTTCCTTCCTCACCATCTGGATATTATCTTATCTTTTCTTATCTTATCTTATCTTATCTTATCCTATCTTATCTGACCATTTATAAAGCGCTTCTCGCAGCAAGAGTCTTTCAGTAGCGTTCCCAGTGCGTTTAACTCCGAGAAAAAAGGCAAGATTTTCGACGAGAGAAAGACGAGGATACACTGTCAGAGAGGATGGCAGAGTGAACTGATGGGGGAAGCCCATTCCATAGCGAGGGACCAATGCAGGCAAATGATCTGGATTGAGCCATGGCAGTCCTGACTCGGGGGACAAAGAGGTCAAGCCGATCAGAGGACCTAAGAGAACGCAGCGAAGTGGCAGAAAGGGGGCGATGTATCTGATCGCACAGATACCTCGGGGCAAGACCGAGGATCTTGTTAGCCTATTGTCGATCGCTGTGCCTGGAAGTACAGTACTCTGGATCCTGACTGCACGTATTTCCAGGTCTGTTTTAAAGAAATTTTTAGAACTGCCCAACCCCTTCTTTTCATTCCCATCTTCCATGGTAAATATTAATTACTTCCAATCGGCTGACAATGACCTTTTTGCTAGTTTTAACTGTACAGAAGTGCTTCTACAACTGCACAAATCCGTTTAGAACTGCAAATTTTGTGTACAGCTGCACGTTAAAAAAAGCCCTGCGTATTTCAACAACACAGAGGATGAGAGTCTTTTGAGAGCAGGTGCGAACTATTCCACTATACGGCTAACAATTGCTCTAAATATTCTTAGACTGCGAGAGTGCAATCAAATGAAAGTTAACACAAATATAACTACCACAAACAAATTAATTTTGACAACCATCGTAGGCAGTGTTTAATCTAGACGTCTCTGGGGGGGGGGAAAGACATTTCCCCCCAGAAAAATTTGACGAAATGATATTGGTTTTTAGTTACTGTTTTCATCAAAATGTTGTCTTACATGAAGTGTTATAATATACCGTGATATTATTTATTATTATATGATTATAATGACATTATTTACTACTATAATAGGCCTATATGATACTATCATGTTAAGATGACAAATTAAAATGCAGCCATTGCAAAGTGGAAATTCAAAAATTTTCTAATGGGTCACTGAAAAAGTACAGCTATTTTGTTAAGATGACACCTTAAAATGCTGCTATTGCAATGTGAACATTCAGAAAGTTTCTAATGGGTCACTGAAAAATTACAGCTATTTTGTAAAGATGACCTCTTAAAATGCTGATATTGCAATGTGGAAATTCAAAAATTTTCTAATGGGTCACTGAAATAGTACAGCTATTTTGTTAAGACAACACCTGCTGCTATTGCAATGTGGAAATTCAAAAATTTTCTAATGGGTCACTGAAAACGTACAGCTATTTTGTTAAGACAACACCTTAAAATGCTGCCATTGCAATGTGGAAATTAAAATTTTTTCTAATGGGTCACTGAAATAGTACAGCTATTTTGCTAAAATGACACCTTAAAATGCTGCTATTGCAATGTGGAAATTCAAAAAGTTTCCAATGGGCCACTGAATTAGTACAGCTATTTTGTTAAGACGACACCTTAAAATGCTGCCATTGCAATGTGAACATTCAGAAAGTTTCTAATGGGTCACTGGAAAAGTACAGCTATTTTGTTAAGATGACACTTTAAAATTCTGCCATTGCAATGTGGAAATTCAAAAATTTTCTAATGGGTCACTGAAATAGTACAGCTATTTTGTTGAGACGACACCTTAAAATTCTGCCATTGCAATGTGGAAATTCAAAAATGTTCTAATGGGTCACTGAAAAAGTACAGATATTTTGTTAAGATGACACCTTAAAATGCTGCCATTGCAATGTGGAAATTTAAAAAGTTTCTGGTGGGGTGGGGCACATCCCCTCCCCATACCCCTCCCCGTCTCAGTGCTACGCGCATCACGAGCGTCCTTCGGACGCTAAATTGTCTCCCCAGAAACCTCAATTCTCCCCCCCAGAGGAGGGGGACTAGATTAAACACTGCATCGTAGGACAGTTGCTCGTTGATCAACGTAACATGTTATTAACCAGAGTGTAATCATTTACAAGCAAGTGATAATGTAAATTAAGTGGACTGCATAAATTCCATTTCTGAATTCCTGCTTGCCTGTCTGTCTGCCTGTCTGTCTGTCTCTCTCTACCTCTATCTCTCTCTTCCTCTTCCTCTTCCTCTCCCTCTCCCTCTCCCTCTCCCTCTCCCTCACCCTCTACCTCTCCCTCTCCCTCTCTCTCTCTCTCTCTCTCTCTCTCTCTCTCTCTCTCTCTCTCTCTCTCTCTCTCTCTCTCTCTCTCTCTCTCTCTCTCTCTCTCTCTCTCTCTCCCTCTCTCACGATTACGGAATATACTAGGCTATACACCAACTTTAGCGGTATATACAGGCATAATTGGGCCTACAGGCTGAAGTATGTCGTCAAGCATGAATATACGTATGTGCATACTGCATACATGTAAGTTGCCTATGAATGCAAGACTGAAATGCATGAAAGCATGCATTTCAGTCTTGCAGACATTCCTATTTAGACACATTAACACTAGATATACAAATATTAGGCATACTTCTCCACAAAACACACATGCTTACGCAGTTGTTCAAATGTAAATGTAAACGATCTCATGATATGAGATATCGGTCACACAATAATGGCCTCTAGGTCTATTGATTTTCGCCCTTTTGATTGCGGCCAGTTGATAGTAAGCACCTCGTCGCTGCTCTTTTTCCACAACCGTTGCCCGATGAATTTTTGTCCCGTTCTGTCCCGAGATTCCATGCATCTATTCAAACATGCATACTATGAGCTTACATGCGTTATATACTCCGAGTCGTAACATCGTATTCCATTGTACTGTTTCCATTGTAGTGTCTGTTGCTCATGCATACACAATTTATTATTACAGATCAGTATGAATATGAGTTTGTAAAGACCATAACACTATGTTTTGACAGCCGAAATAACATAAATTCATGTTCGTACACAATTATAGCGACCAGCCATTGACCGAACAGAAATGAATAGATGAATATTTGGCTAAGAATCAATATGGCCTCATAGCACTGTCGGACCCATAATCCAGTAGGCTACACAGCATGTTTATTGTGGTCGTTTGTGGGGCGCGGTGGAGTAGTGGTGGCGTCGTTGCCCTGAAGCCGGAAGGTTCGAGGTTCGAATCCACCTCAAGTCGTCGCTTATGGACCTTGGGCAGGTCCTTCACTCGCAATTGCTCAGCGCTTCGGCGTGAAACTCCGAGGCAGTGTCCGCTCTGCAGTCGGGAGCGCCTCTGAGTAGTGAGAGCTTGAAGGGGCGCTATAACAAGTGCACATACATAGGGGAGAGTCGCCATGAATGGACCACCTAAGGCAAACTTAGGTTTACTGCATAAATGCTACTGAATTTCCAAAAGGAAAACATGCCACATGCTTGGTTGATTGTTCATCTATGTTATTAATAAGCAAAAGACAGAAAATATTCGTGGATTTCTGAGAAATAACTAAACAAATCTGTACCCCTAAAAAGTCCAATCAAGGCAACCTGCTTCCTTGAATGGACCGCATGGTGTCCTTGATTGGACCATTTGCCATGAATGGGACACAATATTTTAAAGACGTTTTTAAAAGGTAATTTTACCCAAAAAGCAAGGGAAACGCTTTAGAACACTTAGTGTCTAACCATACAGTTAAAAATATCAATGCACAATTGGAGTAGCTGAAGTCAACTTAATATATGACTGGCATAACCTCTGCCTGCAGACCAATTAGGAGTACTTTGCCATAATAACCAGTGCAGGTCTAAATATAGACTATATAGACCTCTATATAGTGAAATAATATGGCCTAGCTAATACTGGGAATAAATGATTGTGAAGTCTTACATTAGCACTCCGTTAAATCTATTTGAGTATATCTAATACAAGAAGAATTGCACGCAGTTCGCACAGAGGAACATTATCTTCATCTATAATAGCAGTGTATTGCTTCAGAGCAAATGTTATAAAACTATTAAACCTACAACTGACATTTATTGCATATTTTGAAATTATTCGTTCTATGCCTGTCAGAAGCATCGCCAAATCCCATGCCACACTGTCGACTATTGTTCGATAAAACATACGCCAAAAGAGGGTATTGCAATTGGTTAAAGAATCACAACAGGACATTGCAAGTACCGGTGTCCTTAAATGGACCACGTGCACCCAATAACATTGCAAGTACTGGTGTCCTTAAATGGACCGCACCCAAATTATCGGTCCAATTAAGGGCACTTAAAGTGGTCCATTTCAGGCAACAAGGACTACTTCTACTCACACTGTGATAGTTTAACAGGTGTCAGTCTTAGCGCTAAACCGAGTATTGTTGCTTAAACATGAAACCTAGCTATGATTAAAACAAACGTGACTGCAATTTTTAAAGCTTGCCTAAATTGCCTACACTCATTGTCAGGTAGGGCAAAAATTAGATCAAGACTATGTGAAAAATAGTTTTTACCGCAACTAAATAAATGCTCAGAATTCCGTAAAACTGATTGCGGCGGTACGATCAATATTCAATCGCGCAAGAATACAACATTTGAAAACCAAGCAAAAAATGCGTCTAGGGTGTTAAATGGCTGCGGTCCAATTAAGGCAACGGTCCATTCCAGGCAACTCTCCCCTACATACATACATGTAGGCCTACATACATACGTTTTTGACGAGAGAAAGCCTACAGCTGTATTATAATAATTATACGGAGACAATTGAGGTTTGATGTTCAGAAGCCTACTAAAATGTAGATAATTGCACACGTAACAAGATTTCTAAAATGAATTATTCTGAAATAATAGCCGCTATCACCCATTTATCCAGGAGCGGAAACAGAAATTTCCGGGCAGCCAAACGTTTGGACCTTGAGTCGGGAAAAAATCTCGTTCATCTTTTGCTGAAAAATCTTGTGACCTTTTTAGTCACTTAATCATCGACGAAATCTTTTCTTCAACATGTACCATTTTCCCAAGCCAATGCTAAATCATTAGTTCCTACCTTTCTCGCTCCGTTGCTCGGAGGCTTGTTGGAACCTGATGGGGGGTTCACGTCTCATGCCCATTTCTGGTGGGGTGGGCCATGGCAGGATTTGACCCTGGATCCTCTCCTGCATTTAGCACAAGTTTAGGTACATAGGTTACCATAAACAGCGGGACTCTCCGGTTCCTTCTAGGTTTCCTTTTGGGTCGAACAGAAGTTTTTCTTTTGTATGATATGGTGTCGCTTCGTAAACTTTTGGCTCAATAAACTAATGATTGTTGAAAAAAGCGTGCAAGTAAAGTTGTTGCCAGATACATCCTTCAATAATTGGCTTCTCTAAACAAGTTGTGTGAATAATGAGTGGTGAGTTATATTTTACCTGGTGCTTGAGTGAGCGAGCGACGAGAGAGTGTGTCAGAAGGTGAGCAAGTCAAATTTGAACGAGTGAGTAAGCGAAGGAGCGAACGAGTATAGGTTATCATATGATGGAGTCATTTTTTCGTTGAGTGAGTAAACGATCGAATGAGATCGTTTGGGTGATGAGCCAGTTGCAGAATAATCACGCTTCTTATTTTGATTCTTGGGTTCTTAGTTTTTGTAGTGATGCAGACACTAAATTCGCTATTGAATTGTTACCTGCCAAGGCCTATAATTATAATTATGATGCTAAATGCTCGTAAACAGAATAATGTCTACGAATGAAACAGCGAGCCGCTACCTTGAAGATGTCACAGAAGATGTCAGCTTGCGCAGACATCATGACTTGTGAAGCCATGCCTTGAAGATTCATATCCTGAACTTGCGTTAAGTCAATACTGAAGAGCTATGAATGGAGACGGCGTCCGCGGTACACGATTAAAGCCATTAAGCGTTACACGATTAAAGCCACTACTTCAATAGACGAAACTCATTGTGATAAAATGTCGTCCCACCTGAGAGTAGGGCCTACCTCGAACCGCCAGACATAGGCCTACTTATATTGTAGGCATAATATGCATGCATTGTCAGTATACAGGCCTACGTTGAATTATCGCACTCGTATCTTATTATCCGTCTCAGAAGTCTTTTAACTGACTATACCTGATTTTTTGCGGTGTCACGAAATAGAGTATCCCGTACTGATCGTATCCCCCAGTTGAAGAGAAGCTCGAAAAGCCACTACCGCGAATATTTATTTGTGCAAATTAATTTCCATCTGCTTTGTTTAGAAAAAAACTCTAACATGTAGGTTTATTCCAACTAGATCATTTTGCTTTGGTTTTAGAGCATTTAGAATATTTAGAACACTTCAGAACACTTAGAGTCACTAAATAAATGCGAGCTGCTTTCCTCTGAATATTGCGTTGGACGCTTAAAACTATAATTATTAGAGTCACTTTAGATGTTTATTACAGCATAAATTTTTCAATTATACGCATTAAAAAATAGGCATAGAAAGGTTTATCTTCGCGGATAGTCTCTCCAGGTATATTCCATCTGGGAGGATACATTAATTCATACCCGGATAGGTTTGAGGGGGGGTAGAATATCCTGCACACCGGCAATTAGCCAATTACGCGGAGAGTTTTCGATTCAACAGTCGTCATTGTATTTGCCAAGTCAAAATACACAGGTAACATTGTTTCAATGCTATATTGCGTACTCACTCACTCTCTCCCTTCCCCTCTGCCTCTGTCTCTGCCTGTGTCTGCGTCTGTGTCTCTGCCTCTCACACAAACGCTCTCTTGCTCGCACTACCAAACAAACGCGCGCTCTCTCTCCAGACAATAAACAGCTTCGTATAATGCTACAGCTATCATTGCAAGGTTTCCTCGACTCTCGCCGAATATCGTTGACTAAGCTAGACTACAACGAAGGCAATGCATAGCTTCACGAGCAATATGTGGAAAGAAAATCAATTTCTTAGTTTCTTGTTCATTTTAATACACGCAGAAGTCGCAAATTCCGCAAAGGCTTTTGAATACACCCAAAATCTGAATGGAGCAGCGATGTGTGCATTAGACGAACCATCGATTCTGATTCCATTTGATCAGCTTCCTCCTTTACCATCTGGATCCTGTTCACCTGTTGTTGTTCGCTGTGCCTGGCAGTGCACTCTGGATCCAAACTGCACGAATTTCAACTACAGAGAGAATGAAGGAAGATGCGAACTATTCCACTACACGCCTAACAACTGCTCTACATCATCAGAGTGTAATCACCTACAAGTAAGTGACATCGTAAGCGATTCAGGCATTCCAAATATCTGTCGACATAGGCCATAGGGGTTTAATTTTAAGAAAGTTTTCGTATTTGTAACACACCATGTTCTTTTCAATCACAAGTGTCACATAATATCAACATCATGTAAGCCTAATCTTTCTGTAGCACATATAATACATTGCTGCTAGATGTACATGTATACACGGTTCATATAGTTTTGTATTTTTATGAAGTCAATTAGAACAAATATCCATAATTTGACATTTTCCAACTGGCTTAATTGAGTTGCTGGAACAAACTGTAGGCCCTACATTATTTTAAGAGTAGGTCAAAAATAATTATCACTATTCGATTAAACAAATCGTCCTCGAGAGCATTGGAATGAATAGACTCTGCATAGCCTGCAACCTTCGACTTTACTAAGAAATTTGGGACCATCATTGCGTATGCTTCCTGCCTTCTCTGATTACCCAGCGGATTTTCTACTTAGGCCAACGTCATCTCTGAAACCGAGATCTTTGGGGCAGAGTGGGTGAAATGCGGTGAGCGAATCATCCCGAGGTCGAGAATAGGTCCAGCCAGTAAATGTCGGGCACGGTGGCCGTGTGGTTCGAGCCGTTGGCCTGTCACGCGGAGAGTATAGGTTCGATCCTGGTTCGAGGCGGTTATTATGTAGGGTCTTTTAGCAAGTACTTCACTCGCATTATTATTGCTCTGCAGTATAATTGCAGTTGCGCTGTCGATGAGCCGTGGACACTTCTGAGCTTTTGCTATAATGGCGATATCAAATTGCTGTTGTGTTGTATTGTATTGTGAATATATCTTTTTTTTTTATTCTGTAACAGGTCAATGGCATGAAAAGCTGTCATGTTGAAGGTAGGCCTGATATGTATACATGCGTTTTTTTACATTGAACGGTAAGCCTCTTTATGCGGTGTGTTGAATCGGTTAGCATAATGAGCATCTTAATCTTTACTTAGGCCTACACCACTAGCAATGATTAAGGCTGAACTTCATGATGAATCTCGCAATGACTTGTTCTATTGGCAGTAGGTTTAACTATGATTTTGGAAGTGCACATAATAGGTTACATGCATAGGCGTAGGCTACGGGAGATTTCAGCAGGGGGCAAGGATTTAACTTCTGCCCGAAAAAATTCCTGAAATCTCGTGGAAAATAAACTAGCCTACTTTCTTCCGGAAAAAGTTGACCTTTTTTCAGTCATTTCGCGGTCTGCTTGCCCGAAAAACATACTTGCCCTAAAAGTTGAGGACCTTTTTTAGTCATTTTCCGGTCTACTTGCCCGAAAAACACACTTGCCCGAAATTGCCCGAAAAGTTTATGACTTTTTTAAAGTCATTTCCCGTGTCTGCTTGGGGCATTTGCCCTCTGGACCCCCGCCTCGTACGCCTATGGTTACATGCTAATTATATGCAGCACGTACAGAGTTAAATATTGTGAAAGCTGTTTTTGTGTTCGAACTATGATGTAGCGATGAAAGGTGCTACCATTATATTTGATGAATTTCATTGGCTCTTCTCCGAGCTGGCATGCAATTGAAGCCCTTCACTCTGATCCTGAAGACTCAGTGGGTCTTGCACCAAAATAACACCGCAGAAGCAGAAAATTGAAATGTTGATCGTTTTAAATTTGAAGAGTAGACTACATTATGATCAATGAAGTAAAACAGAAACATCTCAGAGCTACTACTGCGGCTCTCTTTAATAGGAGAATACACCAGTCTGCAACTGTCACTTCAAACTTGAGAAGTTGCGGCAAAAATTGTGATCAAAAGTCATTTTGTTAATTAGGCCTACTCACAGAATAGAGGACGTGTCCCATAAATTTTGTTTTGTAGTTCAACAGACATCAACAACTTGCATGCAGACCGTCGATGCGAATGGCTGCAGTCTACCGTTCCAGTACTTATACAAAGAATACAACGAATGCATTAATGTGACTGGAATCGATATTCTTCAGTGTGCAGCTCTCAATGGAACCCTAAACAACTGTTCATATCCATTTGGTAGGCAGCCAAACGTTGTTGTTGTTGTCTAGTGCATAATATTCCGCAATACGATAGTCTATTCGTGGATTTAGTCAGATTTGACTATAGAGATAGGTAAATTTGCGAGCTTGGCGAGGTTCGCCGTGGAGCTCGGAATCAAACGCGAATCGTCATATTCCGCAACAGCAAAAACTCTTAAAATTATTATCATAATTATACAGCGTCCCTTCAACGATGCCCACTCCGATGCACATGACTTTGTGATGCATCGTCTATCTAAGAAAACAAAGGAACACGGTCGAATGAAAGGAAGTTCTGTCGGAGGAAAAGAAGCTTTGAAGAAAACGACGAGGGTTAAAATAAAAGGTTAGCCTACTTCTCGGCAAGCCATTCCTCATGATGAGTACAAATGACCTTTATTTCATTATGATGCAACTTTGTCTTTTGGAAACGTTGCATGAGTCATTGAGTCACACTTTGGAAGGACTCGACCGGTAGCGGACACTATAATACATAGATGATTGGAATTATGCATTGTATGCAAGTGCAGAATTTGTTACACTACATCTCGCAATAAACTTTCAACAGCTCTGTAGATGATGCAGTAGCCTATGTTCTTTAGAGAAGATTGATTGACAGCAAGAAATCTAATGGCGTAATTTTTTTTTATTATAATTTAAAACAGAATACGTTGCAAAACAGGACGTAGTCAATGTGACAATGGGAACATTGAATGTTCCTTTGCCATGCATTAACAACTGGATCATCATGATGAACCGTTTCGATGGATCAGTGTCATTCAATCGCTCATGGGAAGATTACAAGATGGGATTCGGTGACATTAGAACATCAGAGTTCTGGATTGGAAATGAAAACATTCATCTCTATACAAATAAGGGCGGAACTTCATACAGACTTCGTGTTGAGGTAAGATACAAGATTTGTTGCTTACAGAAGTAAACTTATTTATCGCATATTGAAGTGATTTTTTAAATCGACCTTAATCAGCAAATTTTGAGGATATTCGTCTGTAATTTTTGCTGCAAAGAAAGAGAAAAGAAAAGCAACTTAGACCTATCATTTTTCTGCAAAATATATAGAGTTTTCAAATACTATACCTTTTCAATGCTATTCAGTTTTAGATGGATGGTTTTAACTGAGAAGCCGGGCGGATGGTGTGTGATTTCGTTTGGGGAAAAAATATTTAGTCAGATTCTAATTCGGGGGTGCATTGGATAACACACTTGCATGGTGATAAGCGGAGCTTATAATTTTTTTTAGATTCAAGAAGTCCCAACAGGAAAGAAATGCTTTCTAGGCTGCTAATAACAGGGGCGGAACTTTTCGAAGGGGGAACCAAAATTTTCGGTCTTGAGACAGGGAAAATATTTCGTCTTTTGTCGCCGAAAAATCTTATGACCTTTTTTCTGTCATATGTCGAATTCGCATAAAAAACCAGTTTATCCGCCAAAATAATTGATGACCTTCTTTAAGTAATTTAGTCAAAATTTCGGGCGAACAGATATCATTTACCAGAAAACCCATTTCTATTTCCCTCTCACCCCAAAAATAAGTGATGACCTTTTTTTAGTCGAGCAGTGTTCTTAAACCCCCTGTACCACGGACATCGTGAGGGAGAGAGCCTACAAAAAATAAAGAAATTTTTTAATGGGGGCCAATGCTTGATTTGCCACCTCATGGATCTGCCTCTGGCTAATAGCGCGGATGTATTGCAGGCTGTATGTTTTTTTAGCATATGCGTAGGTGACATTTCGGCAGTGAGGGGGGAGAAAACTATGATTTTTGCCCGAAAAACTTTTATCACAATTATTTTAAAGATTGATTTTGTAAACATCCGCCCAAGATTTTTCGATTTCCTCGTCCGAAAAATCTCACTACCCTTTTTTAGTCATCCGCCCAAACATTTTCCGATTTCCTCGTCCGAAAAATCTGAGGACTTGTTTTAGTCATCGGCCCAAAATTTTCCGATTTCCTCTTGAGAAAAATATAGCTGTTTTACCTATGTGCTCCCGAACAAATCCTCCCGTACCTGTTTGTGTTTGCCTGAAAAATATTAACCGAAATTTGTTTCCACCCGTGCCTCTTTTGCCCGAAAAACACATTTGCCAGAAATTCGGGGGGCATTTGCCCCTATGGATCCCGCCTCCTACGCCTGTGTTTGTTAATAGTTAAATTGATGCTTCTATTGAGATAACTGTATAAATGTACACTGTAGCCAGTTGCTTTCTGTCAACCGGATTGTTGAATATAGACTAAAAACAATTAATATTAATTATTGTATCACTGTAAATATTATTTTCCATTGCATGGTTTTTAGTGTTGGCCGCGTAAAGTTAAATTGTCGAAAAGATTTCTTGCTTAATAGAAGTCGGATTGGTGACAATAATTTTTGCTTTAATAGACGTGATGTTGATGACAGAATTATTTTATAAATTGGAGTTTGATTGATAACAGGTATAGGCTAAGTGTAATTTAAATAGAATAATATGTATCGCTGGATTAGAGTTAAAGTTGCTTCATTCCTGAACTGCTTCTCCACCCACAGTGACTTACGTAGTTGTCCTAATATTCCTAGTTTCAAGGTTACACCAGTGGCAAATGGTACTTTGCTGAATACGACAAATTTTCAGTTGACTCGGACGCCAACGCTTACGGAATTCACTTGTCTGGATTCGTTGGGAACGCTGGAGATTCGCTCACCAACACTTCTGTGAAATATGGCTTATATCATAATGGAATGAACTTCACTACATCTGACGCCGACAACGATTTGTGGTCTGGAAGCTGCGCGTCAAGGTATCCTTCTGGATGGTGGTTCAACAATTGCTGGATGAGCTGCCTCACTTGTGTCTACGGTTCAGTGGACTTTTCGTGGTATAGCCTGAATGATTACCAGAACGAGTACGCTGGAAAGTTACGAGCAGCCAGAATGATGATCAGAAACAACTGAGTCTCAGAAAACGTCAGCGTGATCAAGTGTCATAGGTCACAAATTTCAAACTGGTCACACTTTAATGACATCAGCGTAAAGGCAATCGAAAGCGAGAAACATTTCAAATTATAATTAGGCCTATCAAAAATATTTTCTGTGATTGTATTTGTGCATGGCTCTATTTTAGTGTACGAATCAAGGTGGTAAAGTTACTGGGAACATTTGTTGATATCTACAGAACAGTTTAAGATAAATTTGATGAAACGATTTCCATCTGATTAATTCCTACGACACTTCTGTAATTCTGACCTTTGACATCGGACTAATTACAAGCTATAATATTCAGCTAAGCAATATAATAGCAGTAACAAGACCCCAAATGTGGGGGGAGACTTTTAGAGGGAGACTCTGTCACGCGACACCAGCGTTGCATGGTGCGGGCGGCCTCAATGGCTGCGAGTAGAGGGCAGTGCAGATATTTTCATTCATTCATTCCGAAAACTTATATAGCGCCCCTTCAAGAAGCCTACTCAGAGGCGCTCCCAGTCAAGTCACAGCTAAAAAGATAGGTCTTGAGCAACTTGTAGAAAGCAGGAAAATTATTCCGAGGTAGTAAGCGTAGTGCAAGCGGGAGCCCATTCCATGTGGACGGGTCAACAAAAGGCTCGATGCTGTCTGGTAGCAGAGCGGGTTCGAGGGACCAGCAGCTCTCCATTGGTCGAAGAGCGTAAAATTCTACGGGAGGCTACGACAGAGACAGGGCGACAGAGATCAGATAAGTAGGAAGGCGCACTACCAATTAAGGACCGCCAGACAAGTGCTGCTATCCTGTACGAGATGCGCTGCGGGACTGGAAGCCAGTGCAGAACATCACGCATGTAGGCAGAAATTGGGGCAAATTTTGGGATATGACCAATAAGCCGAGCAGCAGAGCGCATGACCCGGTCAAGACGCCCTATTAAATATCACACAGATATGACGTGAGTGTCATCTGCATACAGCTGATGTAGCACGCCGTAAGCTGTTAACCCTCATCCGAACAAGCTAAAATGCAACTTAATTTGAACAAGGGGGGGTCTGGCCAGACCCCCCGTTTTGATGTGGGTTTTTCATTGGAAATAATAATTTTTATGTGCCAATTTTGTAATATGATGTCAGAGTAACTCAAAACAACAATGTTTCAGTCTCTTTATGGAATATAAATAAGTTTTATGATGAATTTGAAATTAAATGTTTAATTACATTAATTGTCACGGTTTGTCGTACATGTTCATCGTCGCAACAGTAGTCTATGTATAAAATTTGGAAATAAAAATAAAGAAACCAATATTTTAGTAAAATTAGTACTGAATGCTCTTATGATCAGAGTCAGCATGACTGTTTTCTAAAAAATATCTATAACAAATACTGGAATAGGACTAAACCTAAAATGTAAATACGTAAGCTTATCATACATAATCCGTTAGCTGTTGCTTTCGGGTTTGTATGTCGAATGATGATGTCTTTCATCTCGGCTTTTATAAAACTGTCAAAACTATCTTGAATATTCTCAATGTAGGCCTATCCGTATATTTTATTCCACATCTTCTTGTACTGCACTGTGCAACAGAGCACGTCCTATTGGAATTGCTTTTGACCGCCAAAAACTATGCGGATCTTTACTTGTATTATTTTAGGTCTCTCGGCTTCAATAGTACAGACAATTTCGTCATCATTATCTTCACTATCAGATCCAGTCTCATCATCGTGTTTATCATCATCTTCAATTTCAACATTGTCTTCATAAGAAACATCTGAATGTTGTTCTTCAGGCATTGGCATCTCTTCGTATTCATATTCTTTATTGTTGCTCTCACTGTCCAAGCTGTCATCATTGTAGTCTCGGCCAGTATTATCTTCAAAATTTCCATATCACTAAACCGATTTGGTCGTTTAGATGTGCTAATTGTAGCTCATTAATATAGGAACAAAGTCATAAAAGCAATCTGAGAAAATATCACTCCTAAAAAAGTTATGCACCAATTATATGGAGGGGGGTCTGGCCAGACCCCCCCTTGTTCGGATGAGGGTTAAGAGCGTGCCAATGTCAGAAGTGTAGAGTAACAACCATCTCCGATGATCTCAATTGATCTGCTTCCTTCTTCACCATCTGGATTTTATCTTATCTTATCTTATCTGACCATTTATAAAGACTTCTCGCAGCAAGAGCCTTTCAGAAGCGCTCCCAGTGCGTTTAACTCCGAGAAAAAAGGCAAGATTTTAGACGAGAGAAAGACGGGGATACACGGGGATACACTGTCAGAGAGGATGGCCGAGCGAGCTGATGGGGGAAAGCCCATTCCATAGGGAGGGAGCAATGCAGGCAAATGATCTCGATTGAGCCATGGCAGTCCTGACTCGGGGGACAAAGAAGTCAAGCCGATCAGAGGACCTAAGAGGACGCAGCGAAGTGGCAGAAAGAGGGCGATGTATCTCATCACACAGATACCTCGGAGCAAGACCGAGGATCTTGTTAGCCTATTGTCGATCGCTGTGCCTGAAAGTACAGTAGGCCTACTCTGGATCCTGACTGCACGTATTTCCAGGTCTGTTATAAAGAAATCTTTAGAACTGCACAACCCCTTCTTTTCTTTCCCATCCTCCATGGCAAATAATTACTTCCAATCGAATGACAATGACCCTTTGCTAGTTTTAACTGTACAGAAGTGCTTAGAACTACTGCGCAAATCCGTTTAGAACTGCACATTTTGTGTACAGCTGCACGTTAAAAAAGCCCTGCGTATTTCAACAACACAGAGGATGAGAGTCTTTTGAGAGGCGATGCGAACTATTCCACTATACGGCTAACAATTATTGTTCTAAATATTCTTAGACCACGAGAGTGCAATCATTTGCAAGTGAAAGATAACACAAATATAACTACCACAAACGAATTAATTTTGACAACCATCGTAGGACAGTTGCTCGCTGATCAACACGTAATATGTTATTAGCCAGAGTGTAATCATTAACAAGCAAGTGATAATGTAAATGAAGTGGGCTGCATAAATTCCATTTCTGTCTTCCTGCTTGCCTGTCTGTCTGTCTCTCTACCTCTATCTCTTTCTTCCTCTCCCTCTCCCTCTCCCTCTCCCTCTCTCTCTGTCTCTCTGTCTCTGTCTCTGTCTCTGTCTCTGTCTCTGTCTCTGTCTCTGTCTCTGTCTCTGTCTCTGTCTCTGTCTCTCTCTCTCTCTCTCTCTCTCTCTCTCTCTCTCTCTCTCTCTCTCTCTCTCTCTCTCTCTCTCTCTCTCTCTCTCTCTCTCTCTCTCTCTCTCTCTCTCTCTCTCTCTCTCTCTCTCTCTCTCTCTCTCTCTCTCAGAAGGTGAGCAAGTCAACTTTGAACGAGCGAGTAAGCGAAGGAGCGAACGAGTAGGTTACCATATGAATGAGTCATTTTTTCGTTGGGTGAGTAAATGATCGAATGAGTTCGTTTTGTTGATGAGCCAGTTGCAGAATAATCACGCTTCTTATTTTGATTGTTAGGTTCTTAGTTTCGTAGTAATGTAGACACTAAATTCGCTATTGAATTGTTGCCTGCCAAGGCCTATAATTATAATTATGATGCTAAATGCCCGTAAACAGAACAATGTCTACGAACGAGATAGCGAGCTGCTACCTTGAAGATGTCACCGAAGATGTTAGCTTGCGCAGACATCATGACTTGTGAAGCCATGCCTTGAAGATTCATAATTATCCTGAACTTGCGTCACGTCAATACTGAAGAGCTACGAATGGAGACGGCGTCCGTGGTACACGATTAAAGCCATTGAGCTTTACACGATTAAAGCCACTACTTCAATAGACGAAACTCATTGTGATAAAATGTCGTCCCACCTGAGAGTAGGGCCTACCTCGAACCGCCAGACATAGGCCTACTTATATTGTAGGCATATATGCATTGTCAGTATACAGGCCTACGTTGAATTATCGCACTCGTATCTTATTATCCGTCTCAGAAGTCTTTTAACTGACTATACCCTGATTTTTTTGCGGTGTCACGAAATAGAGTATCCCGTACTGATCGTATCCCCCCAGTTAAAGAGAAGCTCGAAAAGCCACTTCCGCGAATATTTATTTGTGCAAATTAATTTCCATCTGCTTTGTTTTGAAAAAACTCTAACAATGTCATGTATGTTTATTCCAACTAGAATACTAGATAATTTTGTTTTGGTTTTAGAGCATTTAGAACACTTAGAAACTTAAGAACACTTAGAGTCACTAAATAAATGCGAGCTGCTTTCCTCTGAATATTGCGTTGGACGCTTAAAACTATAATTATTAGAGTCACTTTAAATGTTTATTACAGCATAAAATTTTCAATTGTACGCATTAAAAAAAATAGGCATAGAAAGGTTTATCTTCGCGGATAGTCTCTCCAGGTATATTCCATCTGGGAGGATAGATTAATTCATACCCGGATAGGTTTAAGGGAGGTAGAATATCCTGTCACACCGGCAATTAGCCAATTACGCGGAGAGTTTTCGATTCAACAGTCGCATAATGCCTCGACGTCATTGTATTTGCTAAGTCAAAATACACAGGTAACATTGTTTCAATGCTATATTGCGTACTCACTCACTCTCTCCCTTCCCCTCTGTCTCTGTCTCTGCCTGTGTCTGCGTCTGTGTCTCTGCCTCTCACACAAACGCTCTCTTGCTCGCACTACCAAACAAACGCGCGCTCTCTCTCCAGATAATAAACAGCTTCGCATAATGCTACAGCTATCATTGCAAGGTTTCCTCGACTCTCGCCGAATATCGTTGACTAAGCTAGACTACAACGAAGGCAATGCATAGCTTCACGAGCAACAATATGTGGAAAGAAAACCAACTTCTTCCCCTCTTGCTTATTTTGATACACGCAGAAGCTGCAAATTCTGCAAAAGCTTTCGAATACACCCAAAATCTGAATGGAGCGGCGATGTGTGCAGTAGACGAACCATCGATTGTAGTTCCATTTGCTCAGCTTCCTGCTTTACCATCTGGTACCTGTTCACCTGTTGTCGTTCGCTGTGCCTGGCAGTGCACTCTGGATCCAAACTGCACGAATTTCAACTACAGAGCGGATGGATCAAGATGCGAACTATTCCACTACACGCCGAACAATTGCTCTACATCATCAGCGTGTAATCACCTACAAGTAAGTAACATCGTAAACGATTCAGGCATTCCAAATATCTGTCGACATAGGCCATAGGGGTTTAATTTTAAGAAAGTTTTCGTATTTGTAACACACCATGTTCTTTTCAATCACATGTGTCACTTAATATCAACATCATGTAAGCCTAATCTTTCTGTAGCACATATAATACATTGCTGCTAGATGTAGCCTACATGTATACACGGTTCATATAGTTTTGTATTTTTATGAAGTCAATTAGAACAAATATCCATAATTTGACATTTTCCAACTGGCTTAATTGAGTTGCTGGAACAAACTGTAGGCCCTGTATACATTATTTTAAGAGTAGGTCAAAAATAATTATCACTATTCGATTAAACAAATCGTCCTCGAGAGCATTAGAATGAATAGACTCTGCACAGCCTGCAACCTTCGACTTTACTAAGAAATTTGGGACCATCATTGGGTATGCTTCCTGCCTTCTCTGATTGCCCAGCGGACTTTCTACTTAGGCAAACGTCATCTCTGAAAGCGAGATCTTTGGGGCAGAGTGGGCGAAATGCGGTGAGCGAATCATCCAGAGGTCGAGAATAGGTCCAGACAGTAAATGTCGGGCACGGTGGCCGTGTGATTAGAGCGGTTGGCCTGTAGCGCGTAGAGTATAGTTTCGATCCTGGTTCGAGGCGGTTATTATGTAGGGTCTTTTAGCAAGTTCTTCACTCGCATTATTATTGCTCTGCAGTATAATTGCAGTTCCGCTGTCGAAGCGCCGTGGACACTTCTGAGCTTTTGTTATAATGGCCAGGGGCGGATCCAGGGGGGGCCAATCCGGCCATGGCCCCCCATTTAAAATATGCATGTGACGTGGCCCCCCATTTGGTTTCAACAAGGCATTAAATAAATATAGTAGGAGAGAAAAACAGGACATCAGGCCCCCCTATTACAAAATCGCACGGGACTTGGCCCCCCCCCCCCCCCGTCGATTCAGCGGCGGATGTTTCCCCCAAAAATTGGTCAGTGACTAAAAAAAAAAGGTCATCAGTTTTTTCGGCGGATGAAATGGTACTTTTTCCTGAAAATTTGGTCGATGACTAACACAATTTTCTCCTGTCCCACAAGACCAAAAATTTTGGCCCCCCCTTCGAAAATTCTTGTATCCGCCCTTGATAATGGCGATATCAAATTGCTGTTGTGTTGTATTGTATTGTGAATATATCTTATTTTTTTTATGTTCTGTAACAGGTCAATGGCATGAAAAGCTGTCATGTTGAAGGTAGGCCTGATATGTATACATGCGTTTTTTACATTGAACCGCCTTCTTTATGCGGTGTGTTGAATAGGTTAGGATAATGAGCACCTTAATCTTTACTTACACCACTTACAGTGATTAAGGCTGAACTTCATGATGAATCTCGCAATGACTTATTCTATTGGCAGTAGGTTTAACTATGATTTTGGAAGTGTACATAATAGGTTACATGCATAGGCGTACGGGAGATTTCAGCAGTGGGGGGGGGAAAGATTTAACTTATGCCCGAAAAAAATCCTGAAATCTCGTGGAAAATAAGATACTTTCTTCCGGGAAAAGTTGACCTTTTTAGTCATTTCCCGGTCGGCTTGCCCGAAAAACACACTTGCCCGAAATTTCCCGAAAATTTTATGACCGTCTTTAGTCATTTCCCGTGTCTGCTTGCCCGAAAACCAGTTTTGCCCGAAATTGGGGGGGGGACATTTTCCCTCTGGACCTCCGCCTCGTACGCCTATGGTTACATGTTAATTATATGCAGCACGCACAGAGTTAAATATTGTGGAAGCTGTTTTTGTGTTCGAACTATGATGTAGCGATGAAAGCACGGTGTTACCATTATATTTGATGAATTTCATTGGCTCCTCTCCGAGCTGGCATGCAATTGAAGCCCCTCACTCTGATCCTGAAGTCTCAGTGGGTCTTGCCCCAAAATAACATCGGAGAAGCAGAAAATTGAAATGCTGATCGTTTTAAATTTGAAGGGTAGGCTACATTATGATAATTGAAGTAGGCTATTAAAACATAAACTTCTCAAAGCTACTACTGCGGCTCTCAATAATAGGAGAACACACCAGTCTGCAACTGTCACTTCAAACTTGAGAAGTTGCGGCAAAAAGTGTGATCAAAAGTCATTTTGTTAATTAGGCCCTACTCACAAAATATAGGACGTGTCCCATAAATTTTGTTTTGTAGTTCAACAGATATCAGCAACTTGTATGCAGACCGTCGATGCGAATGGGTGCAGTCTACCGTTCCAGTACTTATACAAAGAATACAACGAGTGCATCAATGTAACTGGAATCGATATTCTTCAGTGTGCAACTCTCAATGGAACCCTAAACAACTGTTCATATCCATTGGGTAGGCAGCCAAACGTTGTTGTTGTCTAGTGAACAATATTCCACAATACAATATTCGTGGATTTAATAAGATCTGAGTATAGAGATAGGTAAATTGGCGAGCTTGGCGACGTTCGCCGTGGAGTTCGGAATCAAACGAGGACTCGTTTTCTACAAGCATTGCGTAGACTGTTGCATCGTCAACGCGAATTGTTATATTCCGCTACAACAAAAACTCAATGTAAAGAACGCATGTATGCATATCAGGCCTACTTTCAATATGACAGCTTTTCATACCATTAACCTGCTACAGAATAAAAAAAACCATAAGATATAATTATTCACAATACAATACAACACAACAGCAATTTGATATCGCCAGTTTAACAAAAGCTCAGAAGTGTCCACGGCGCATCGGCAGCGCAACTGCGATTATACTGCAGAGCAATTATAATGTGAGTGAAGTAAAAAAAAACGAAGTCTGTATGAAGTGCCACCCTTATTTGTATAGATATGAAGGTTTTCATAATTATATAGCGTCCCTTCAGCGATGCACATTCAGATGCTCATGACTTGGTGATGCATCGTCTATCTATGAAAACAAAGGAACACGGTCGAATGAAAGGAAGTTATGTCGGAGAAAAAAAATAGCTGTGCCGAAAACGACGAGGGTTAAAATAGCAGGTTACATGGCAAGCCATTCCTCATGATGAGTGCAAATTGACCTTTATTTCGTTATGATGCAACTTTGTCTTTTGGAAACGTTGCTGGAGTCATTGGGTCACATTTTGGAAGGACTCGACAGGCAGCGGACACTATAATACATAGATGATTGGAATTATGCATGGTATGCAAGTGCAAAATTTGTTACACTACGTCTCGCAATAAACTTTCAGCAGCGCTGTAGATGATGCTGTAGTCCATATTCTTTAGAGAAGATTCAATGAAACTCACATTGGCAGCAAGATTTCTAATGGCGTCATTTTTGATTATAATTCAATACAGAATACGTTGCAAAACAAGACGTAGTCAATGTGACAATGGGAACATTGGATGTTCCTTTAACAAAAGCTCAGAAGTGTCCACGGCGCATCGGCAGCGCAGGTTAATGGTATGAAAAGCTGTCATATTGAAAGTAGGCCTGTGACCGAGTTTTGACACTTGTTTTGTGTTCTACTTTTCATCCGGACACAGTGTAGTTAAAATTGATACTTCTAATTATTGAGATAACTGTAGGCTATAAAGTAGCCGTGCATCAATAACTGGATCATCATGATGAACCGTTTCGACGGATCAGTGGATTTCAATCGTTCATGGGCGGATTACAAGATGGGATTCGGTGACATTAGAACATCAGAGTGCTGGATTGGAAACGAAAACATTCATCTCTATACAAATAAGGGTGGCACTTCATACAGACTTCGTGTTGAGGTAAGATACACGATTTGTTGCTTAACAGAAGTAAACTTATTTATCGGATATTCGAGTGATTTTTTAAATCGACCTTAATCAGCAAATTTTGAGGATATTCGTCTGTAGCCTAATTTTTGTTGCAGAGAAAGAGAAAAGAAAAAAACAACTTATCATTTTTTTACAAAATATTTAGCGTTTTCAAATACTCGCTTCTTTTTCAGTGCTAGTCAGTTTTAGATGGATGGTTTTAACTGAGAAGCCGTTGTAGTGCGATATAGTCTACTATCCGGCAACAAATAATATCCGGCCACGCCCACTTCTCTGCTAGGATGCAATCTCGCATGACTTACGTGTATATAGATTTTAAGTGAAATTCAGCTATATATGGTGCTCGAAATGTCCTCTTTCTTCACGGACACACGACCGTAGACGTAGACGCTACTGTTTGATGGTCCGGTCGATGATCACCTGGTCAAACAGCTGCCACTCTTCAAACAGACCTGCCCTACGCCCTACGGTTATCAATGTCATGAAAACGATTGAACGAAAAACGCGCTCTTCCAGTACATGTACTCTGGATCAAGGTCTGGACTGCTGGACGGCCACAACTGCGGGTAATGAAGCCGAGTGTCTCCCGGGACATCTATTGATCTACTACGTCTACGGTCGTGTGTCCGTGAACAAGGAGAACATTTTGAGCACCACTTTCACTTCCTTTAAGGTTTTCCATGTTTTCCATGTTGGAAAGTTCAATTTTTCGGTGCTGCATTTTAAGCGCTCATAAAATTAATTTGAAAAACTCACGATATTTATAATCGGTTCTAGGATCTCGTGTAAATATGGTCGGTGTTGCTGTGCTTAAAATTTCAGACAAAGCCTAAAGTTTTTGACCGAGTTTTGACACTTGTTTTGTGTTCTACTTTTCATCCGGACACAGTGTAGTTAAAATTGATACTTCTAATTATTGAGATAACTGTAGGCTATAAAATGTACACTGTAGCCGGTTGCGGTCTGTCAACCGGATTGTTGAATAGACTAAAAATAATTAATATCAATTAATGTATCACCGTAAATGTTATTTTCCATTGCATGGTTTTTAGTGTTGGCTGCGTAAATTTAAATTGTCGAAAAGATTTCTTGCTTAGGCTAATAGAAGTCGGATTGGTGACAATAATAATATTTTTGCTTTAATAGAAGTGATAGGCCCTATTGATGAAAGAATTATTTTATAAATTGGAGTTTGATTGATAATAAGTAAGTGCAATTTCGATAGAATTTGGATTGATTAAAAAACAGTTATTGCTCAGAAAGAAGCTGGATCGATTAAACGAATTCTTGCTATAAATCAGTGAAGTTGGAATGTGAGAAGGATAGATGCCAAAGGCAGAAGTCGGATTGATGACAATTATTTCGGTTTTCGGCGACGAATTTAGAACGCCAAAACGATGGATAGTGTTAATTCCATAACTTTATATCCATATGGAAATTCGTATAATTATACTGGTTGGGTTTCTTAGTAGCTGCCCTATCCATCTATCAACTCGTTAATGTCAATCATGTCTAAACCGATGACTTGCTATTTCAATTCTTTAGGCCACTTACCGCATAAGTTCATGGTAATGGCTGGTTTAATCTACCAATTTAGGCAGAGTGATCTAACTGATAATGAATACTAAATGCCTTTCCACTTTGTGCTTCCGCCAACACGCGTATCGCGACAACGGGGCAACTATTATAATATCCAGCGATACATTATGTATCGCTGGATTAGAGTAAAGTTGCTTCATTCCTGAACTGTTTCTCCACCCACTTACGCAGTTGTCGTAATATTCATAGTTTCAAGGTTACACCAGTGGCAAATGGTACTTTGCTGAATACGACACATTTTCAGTCGACTCGGAAGCCAACGCTTACGCAATTCACTTGTCAGGATTCGTTGGAAATGGCGGAGACTCGCTCACCAACACTTCTGTGAGCTTTGTATGGTATCACAATGGAATGGACTTCAGCACATCTGACGCCGACCTCGATTTGTGGTCTGGAAGCTGCGCATCAAAGTATCCTTCTGGATGGTGGTTCAACGATTGCTGGATGAGCTGCCTCACTTGTGTCTACGGTTCAGCGGACTTTTCGTGGTATAGCCTGAATGACTACCAGAACGAGAACGCTGGAAAGTTACGAGCAGCCAGAATGATGATCAGAAGCAACTGAGCATAGGCGCAACCACCCTATGGGACCCACGGGACGCGTCCCTCCAACTTTTGAGTGGTCCCCTAACTTTATTATTATGGTCCCCCCAACTTTTAGGACGTGATTCATTATGGTCCCCCCAACTTTTACAACGTGATTGCACCTATGCAACTGAGTCTCAGATAACGTCAGTGTGATCAAGTGTCATGGGTCTAACATTTCAAACTGGTCACACTTTAATTAATGCCATCGTCATAACAGCAACTGAAAGCGAGAAACATTTCAATTTATAATTATCTATAATTGTTTAATAATATTTTCCGAAATTGTATTTGTGCATGGCTCTACAGGGTGCGGCCGAAAAAATTACCCCATTACGAAAATCGCGTTTTCTCAAAGACCGCTGATTATTTTGTTATAAAACTTCGCCAGTCTATTTGACACATATCTATCTACAACTTGGCTAAATCTAATGAAATTCGATTCATGAACACCAAAATGGTGCAACCCTGAAGTGAAACAATGTTATTTTCGTTTCAACAGACATTTAGTGACAGCAATAACAGCAATAAGTAACAAAGTAGCGACGCAAGCAGAAATGTAACAAAGGGCAAGGTTACTTATTGTTATTGACAAGATTAGGCCAAACTGTTAAGTTTTGTGCAGTGAATGTTCGAAGTGACCACCGTTTGCCTTTACGCAAGCTTGCAGACGTTTTCGAAAGCCCAGAACAGATTTCTGAATGGTCTCAAGTGGCAAGTCATTCCAGATGATTTGCAGCGTAGTTTTCAGTTCAAAAATGTTCTTTGGCTTTGTGGGAAGTTTGTTGTAAGTCTCAAGCATTGCACCCCAGACAGCAGAGTCGAGTGGGTTCATATATGGGGAATTTGGCGGCCATGAATCCTTGTCGATGAAGCCCGGACAGTGACTTGTTAACCAATCTTGGGCCACCTTGGCGCCGTGATCGGGCGCTCCATCTTGCTAAAAGTGAACTGATTTCCCAAGACAGTGTGACAGTCATCGACAAGCTTAGGCAAAAGATTCTTCACGTAGTACTTAGCATTGACTTTGGCCTTCTCGTCAATGAAATGCAAGCGTCCTTTGCCCTCATAGCTGACACCTGCAGAAACCATGGTGCTGGGAGAGAACTTGGCTCTCTCGACCAACAGGCGGCTGGGCTTTTTTCTTCTTCGCCCAGACCCGGTTGTTTTGAGTATTAATGTGTGGATTGATGTAAAAGATCTTTTCATCGGTGAAGAAAACCTTATTATGGCACACTGCAGGCAACTTTATGTAAAATTATGAGTTCCCATTTCGTGAATGCCGTGTTAAATTGAAAAAATGCAGTTCTTTCTTCTGCCTGATGTCATTATCACAAATATAAAGATACTGACATAAAATTTTCAAATAATATGCAGAAATAAGTTGCGAATAAGAATGAAAATATTTGTAAGAAAATATTCAGCGGTTTTCGAGAAATCGCAATTTTCGTAATGGGTTATTTTTTGGGGCCGCACCCTGTTTTTTAGTGCACATAATTATCAAGATGGCCAAGATCTTGTGAATTTTTAGAATTCTACAGAACAGTTCAAGATAACGTTGATGGCAAGATTTCCATCTGATTAATTCCTACGCCACTTTGGCAATTGCTACCTTTGACATCGGACTAATTACAAGATGTAGTTCAGTTAGCCTAAGCAATAGGCCTATGATAGTAATAACAATAGGCCTAATGAAAATAATGGTAATAATGATAATAATGTATTGATGATGATAATAATAATAACAATATTAATATTAATAATAATAATAATGATAATAATAATAACAATATTAATATTAATAATAATAATAATGATGATGATGATGATGATGATGATGATGATGATGATGATGATGATGATGATGATGATGATGATGATGATGATGATGATGATGATGATGATGATGATGATGATGATGATGATGATGATGATGATGATGATGATGATGATGATGATGATGATGATGATGATGATGATGATGATGATGATGATGATGATGATGATGATGATGATGAAGAAGACGACGACGACGACGACGATGAAGGTGATGATGATGACGATGATGATGATGATGATGATGATGATGATGATACAACGCTACGACGCAGTTGCCTTTAGGGCCACTTTCGCCGATCAAGACATAGAATATGAATAGGTCCTTTCCAGACTGTGATTTTATATTAGGCGGTAGAGAAGTCCGTAAGGGATCCTGTATACCTCGGGGCAATTAAAAAAATAATGATAATGATAATAAAAAAATAACAATAACAATAATTATAATAATAATAATGCGACAAATATTCAACCCTTTCGGTCACCCACGACTTCGTACCCGTCGCCATCGAATCGCTGGGCCCCGTCAATATGACAGGACGCGAATTCTTGACGGAGTTGTGGTGCCGCATGACCGCCGTTTCTAGAGACCCTCGTGAGACTTTGCACTTGTTCCAACGGTTATCTATATGCACTCAAGGATTCAGCGCCATAGCATTCAGGGGCACACGTTCACACAACCACCCGAGGTCGAGGACAACCAACCAAGCTAACAATAAATGCATTATACATTAGTTTTAGTATGCAAATTGTGGGAAAACAATTAGCACATTATGCTAGTATTTTGCTAGGCGTTCACTGTTCTTCAGGCAATGCCAGTTGGTGTTGCACAGTTTGAATTGGAAATAAATGATGGTACAATAACAAAAATAATAATTATAACAACATTATTAACAATAGCAATAATGATATAATCGACTGCGTGATAAAATATTAATAACAACGTGTGTGCTCCATGTTCTTGATATGACCACTCCAGTTTAAGAATTGCTCATAAATATCTTAAACTGAGGTATTACAGATACCAGTCGTCATTTGCAAGGCTTTCGATGCGCGGACTTGTGTTTGAGTCTTGCGGAATATTAAAGAAAGCTAGAACGATGATTAGACGTTACTGTCTGTGAAGTGAAATAAAACATGTTACTGTTAATTGTAAAAGAAAGTCTGCACAAGGACACAACATGTTTCGATGGTTTAAATAGTTTACACAACATGCATGGCACAGTAACAAACCTGTAGTTACTGAAACTGCAGCCCAGATAATGCTTTACTGCTTAGCTTGTCGAAATACATGATTGGCCTGCGTAAGGAGATGGAACGTTGATGCAAAACCGTCATCACTGTGTTTTTGTCTCTCCAGCAAAGATATTTATGGGCACTCATGATGTGATCGTAGCCAAAGTTTCGCCACACCTATCCCACTGAACGGAGTTAACGAAGTTACACACGAACTTGATATAACGTTACATTAGGCAAGAAAATCGGCAACTCTTTTTTGTCTATGTAAAGAAGCTAACTCCGCCATTGGTCGCACTCTGCCAGTGCCAGTCCCAAGCCTGGATAAAGGAGGATGGCGTCGCTAATGGTCTTTGTTACCACACAGTGAGGATAACCCTTACGTGGTTGCTCAAATGTAAATGTAAACGACCTCATAATATTATGAGATAGCGGTCACACAATTATGGCCTCTAGGTCTATTGATTTTCGCCCTTTTGATTGCGCCATTTTGATTGCGCCCTTTTGATTTGCGCACAGTTGCTAGTAAACACCTCGGCGCTGCTCATTTTCCACAACCGTTACCCGATGAATTTTTGCAACTCCATTTAACGTCCCGTGCTGCCCCGAGATTCAATGCATCTATTCAAACATGCACTGGGACATAGAAACTATAAGCTTACATGCGTTATTTACTCCGAGTCGCAACATCGTATTCCATTGCAGTGTCTGTTGCTAATGCATACACAATTTATTATTACAAATCAGTGACTATGAATATGAGTCTGTAAATACCATAACTCTGTCTTGCCAGCAGAAATAGCACAGGCCTATAAATTCATGTTCGTACATAATTATAGCGGCCAACCATTGACCAAACTGAAATGAAAAGATGAAGATCTGGCCAAGAATCAATATGACCTCATCACCGTCGGACCCATAATCCAGTATACACCATGTTTAATGTGATCGTTTTTGACGAGAGAGAGGTATTATATCATACGGAGATAATGAAGGTTTGACGTTCAGTACTACAATGCAGATAATTGCACACGTAGCAAGATTTGCAAAATGAATGAATCTGAAATAATAGCCGCTATCACCATTTGTCCAGGTGCGGAAACAGAAATTTTCGGGGCGGCCACACTTTTGGACCTTGGGTCGGGAAAAACTCTCGTTCATCTTTTGCTGAAAAATCTGATGACCTTTTTTAGTCACTTACTCATAGACGAAATCTCTTTTTCAACATGTACCATTCCCCAAAGACGATGCTAAATCATTAGTTCCTACTTTCCCCACTGCGTTGATCGGAAGCTTGTTGGAACGTGATGGGGGGCCACGCCCCATGCACATTTCTGATGGAGGGAGAGGCATGGACGGATTGGACCCTGGATCCGCCTCTGCATTTAGCTCAAGTCTAGGTAAATAGGTTACCATAACCAGGGGGGATCTCCAATTCCTTTCGGGTTCCCTATTGTGTCTAACAGAGTATACCTTTTCTTTTGTATGACAAGTTGTCACTTCGTAAACTTTTGGCTCAATAAACTAATGGCAGTTTTAAAAAGCGTGCAGGTAAAACTGTTGCCAGATACATCCTTCAATTGAATAATGAGTGGTGAGTTATATTTTGCCTGATGATTGACTGCGCGAGCGACGAGAGAGTTTGTCAGAAGGTGAGCAAGTCAAATTTGAACGAATGAGTAAGCGAAGGAGCGAGCGAGTAGGTTATCATAATTTATGATTGAGTCATTTTTTCGCTGAGTGAGTAAACGATCGAATAAGTTCGTTTGGGTGATGACACTGATGAGCCAGTTGCAGAATAATCACGCTTCTTGTTTTGATTGTTAGGTTCTTAGTTTCGTAGTAATGTAGACACTAAATTCGCTATTGAATTGTTGCCTGCTCAGGCCTATAAAGATGCTAAATGCCCGTAAACAGAACAATGTCTACGAATGAGATAGCGAGCTGCTACCTTGAAGATGTCACAACAGCTCAGCTTGCGCAGACATCATGACTTGTGAAGCCCTGCCTTAAAGATTCATATCCTGAACTTGCGTAACGCAACGTCGATAGTGAAGGGCTATGAATGGAGACGGCATCCGCGGTACACCATTAAAACCATTGAGCTGTAGGCCTACACGATTAAAGCCACTACTTCAATAGACGAAGCTCTTTGTGATAAATGCCGCTCCACCAGTCCTGAGAGTAGGACCTGCCTCGAACCGCCAGACATACTTAGAGTTGAATATATGCATTGTCTGTATAATAGGCCTACGCTGAATTATTGCACTCATATCTCATTATTCGTCTCAAAAGTCTTTTAACTAACTTAGCTTATACACGGATTTTTTGTTGCGGTGTCACGAACAGAATATCCCCGTATTGATCGTATTTCCCCCCAGATGAAGATAAGCGGAAAAATGTCACTTACGGGTATATTTAGATCTATTTGTGCAAATTAATTTCCATCTGCTTTGTTTTAATAATAATAATATCTTTTCTTTAATTAAACGCCTGCAAGACGCACTGGGCTTTACATTTACAAATTATGCAGTAATCTTAATTAAACTTAACTACTAACTGAACAGACAGCTTTGTAATTACACGGCGCTTATATATAGTAGTCTAGAAAGCAAATCCGCCCAACGGGGACTCGAACTCACTACCTCTCGCACTCTACGCCACCGTGTTATCCATTGCGGGACCAGCCCCCCCCCCGGTAAAAAGCATACTCTAAAAAGACATACTCTAACATGTATGTTTATTCCTACTGGATAATTTTGTTTGCTTTGGTTTTAGAACATATAGAACATTTAGAAACTTAAGAACACTTAGAGTCACTAAATAAATTCGATTTGCCTTCCACTGAGCATTGCTTAGGACGCTTAAAAACAATAATTATCAGTCACTTTAAATGTTTACTACAGCATAAACTTTTCAATTATACGCATTTAAACAAATAAAGATAGAAAGGGTTTTCTCCCCGGATACTCTCTTCAGGTATATTCCATTTGGAATATAAATAGTCGGAATGAATGAATTAAAGTATAGATTAATTCATACCCGGATAGGTTTTATGGGGATAGAATATCCCGTCACACCGGCAATTACGCGGAGAGTTTTCGATTCAACAGTCGCATAATGTTTCGACGTCATTGTATTTGCCAAGTCCAAATTTACTAAAGGCAACATTGTTTCGATGCGAAATTGCGTACTCATTCACTCTCTCCCTTCCCCTCTGACTCTGCCTGTGTCGGTGTCTCTGTCTCCGTATATTTCTGTCTCTCTGTCTCTCTCTGTTTCTCTTTCTCATACCCAAACGCTCTCTCTCCCTCTCCCTCTCCCTCTCCCTCTCCCTCTCCCTCTCCCTCTCCCTCTCTCTCTCCCTCTCCCTCTCCCTCTCCCTCTCACTCTCACTCTCTCTCTCTCTCTGGCACACACACACAAACGCTCCCTCTTTCCAGATAATAAACAGGTTCATATAATATTACAGCTATAATTGCAAGGTTTCCTCCACTCTCGCCGAATATCGTTGACTAAGCTAGACTGCAACGAAGGCAATGCATTGTTTCACGAGCAACAATATGTGGAAAGAAAACTCAATTCTTCTCCTCGTGTTTATTTTGATACATGCAGAAGTCGCAAATTCTGCGAAAGCGTTCGAATACACCCAAAATCTAAATGGAGAAGTGATGTGTGCATTAGACGAACCATCGATTGTGATTCCATTTGATCGGCTCCCTGCTTCACCATCTGGAATCTGTTCACCTGTTGTTGTTCGCTGTGCCTGGAAGTGTACATTGGATCCTGACTGCACGAATTTCAACTACAAAGAGAATGAAGGAAGATGCGAACTATTCCACTACACGCCTAACAACTGCTCTACATCATCAGAGTGTAATCACCTGCAAGTAAGTAACATCGCGAACGAATCAGGCATAGGCTTATATGCAATTTTTTTAACACGGGGTTTCAATCTAATGACTATTTGAGCTGAAAGCGCGAAATCATCCTACTAATAGACCTTATCGAGTTCATTGTGCAAGTAAGTATCCTCGTAAACGATTCAGGCATCCAAAGTTGACATAGGCCATATTGCATATGAGTTTAATTTCAAGAAATTTTTCGTATTTGTAACACACCATGTGCTTTTCAATCACAGGTGCTACATAATATCAACATCAGGCTAGCCTAATCTTTCATTAGCGCATTTTTTAGGCCTACATTGCTGCTAGATGTCGGCCTATACACCGTTCATATAGTTTTGTATTTTTATGAAGTCAAGTAGATCTAATATCCATAATTGTGACGTTTTCCAACTAGCCTAAATGAGTTGCTGGAACAAATTGTAGGCCCTACATTATTTTTAGAGTAGGTCGACATAGTTATCACTATTCGCTTCAACAAATCGTCATCGAGAGTATTAGACTCTGCAACCTTCGACTCCGGGAAACATAGAAATAAAGCACACACATTATTGAATTGCAATGGACACCGAGTAAGAATTGTTGTGAAGTAAACGACACAACCCAAAGTATTATCATAGTAATTGAAACACTGCAAATGCACAGGATTCAGGTTACTGGCAGCTAGTAGGCCTACCATGCAAGGATTCAATATTAACGCGATTCCTGGCAAATTTGTTTTAGAACCTCTTCCTAATTGCCTCATAGGCCTACGATTTATTTCTTGCAACGATATGACCACCTCTAATCACCGCTCGGTGTCAATTAACTATACAAGCTTTCCAGGGCATTCAATGAACCGGCACACGGTGCCACAACACTTCTGAGTCTGAAAGATTCGATGCCATCCTTCAACTCAATCAATCATTCATTCAACGAATCTCATGAATTTATATAGCGCCCCGTCAAGATCACTACTCAGAGGCGCTCCCAACCCAGGTCTGTTATTAGTTTGAGTGATACTTTACTAAGAAATTTGGGACCATCATTGGGTATGCTTCCTGCCTTCTATGATTACCCAGCGGACTTTCTACTTAGGTCAACGTCATCTCTGAAAGTGAGATCTTTGGGGCAGAGTGGGCGAAATGCGGTTAGCGAATCATCCCATGGTCGAGAATAGGTTCAGCCAGTAAATGTCGGGTACGGTGGCCGTGTGATTAGAGCGGTTGGCCTATTCGAGGCGATTATGAAGGGTCATTTAGCAAGTACTTCACTCACATTATTATTGCTCTGCAGTATTATTGCAGTTGCGCTGTCGAGGCGTGGGCACTTCTGAGCTTTTGCAAGAATGGCGATATCAAATTGCTGTTGTGTTGTATTGTCAGTGCCGGTGTCACGAAATAAAGTCTCCCCCCGAAACAAAGTCGCCCCCCGAAACAGAGTCTCCCCCTGGCTGAAACTCTGTATTGGAAGAATTTTTCTGAAGTAAAAGTATATTATATTTCTTGTTGTATAATCTGGCAACGTAAACCACCCGTTTAGTCTGCTCATCTCTAATTTTGATGCAACTGTTGCCCATTTAACGCTGAACGGGGGAGACTTTATTTCGTGGACGGCGGAAATATTCTCTCCCCCCCGGAGACTTTATTTCAGAATATACTCTCCGGGGGCGAATTTATTCTGGAACAGATCCTCCGGGGGAGAATCTGTTTCAAAATAAAGTCTCCGGGGGGAGACTTTTAGGGGGGAGACTCTGTCACGCGACACCGGCGCTAGGGTACCTGAGGCCCCCCCAAAGAAAAACTTGAGGCCCTCATACCTTAAACTGTCATCTCAGCAAACTTTCTCATAATATAAGTGCTGAAAGACATGGTGTAAGACTTCAAATTAATGTCCCCTCCCATTTGTTAAATTTTTTGGAATTTCCATGCTGTGATGGTAGAATTTTAAGCTGTCATCTTTACAAAAAATTGCTAGTTTTTCAATGCTGTTGGTCGTGGTTTAGGACTTCAGAGTGCCCCCTCTCCATTGTTTAAATTTGTCCGATTTGCCAACTGTAATGGTAGCATTTATAGGCTGTCATTTTAACAAAATTGATCACTATTGATGGGCAGTGGATGCTACTTATGAAACATTTCTGAAATGTTTGGGATACAAGGATTCCGTCACAACCACAAATTGTGGGGTCGTGCCCTTGTCCACACCCCCAAAGTCTCCTCTTTGGTTGAAGGACAATGCTCTATTGGTCTGCGTAATATTATTTTGTATGCTTTGCGTTAAAACATAATTCGGTGCGTGGTTTCAGGAATAAACAGTTACGAAAGGTATCATTATACCCGCTATATTTGAAGCCCCTTGCAAACTTGAGATCAGACACATACCAAGGACATCTGAGACCCTACAAAGGCTTTAATGTTTGGGCCTCACGCAGGTTTTATTTTGAGACCTCATCCAATTAGCAATTAGAATAAGTTACAATTTATAAACGTTGTGTTTGAGAAAGTGGACGAAATTGCCCGAGTTAGTTCAAATGGCTTTATACTTACGCCCAAAATCAGCATGATATTTGCATTAAGTCTGCTATGGCAGTGCCATATATTTGGTTAGTTGAGGCATGCACCAGACCGGATCTGTACAGTCACAAATAGGCATAATGACCAGCTAAACTTGGGGCACCTTTCAAACTCGGGGCCCCCCGGCCGGGGGCACGGGAAGTGCTAGCGCCGGCACTGTGTATTGTATTGTAAATTATATATCTCATGTTTTTTTAATTTTCTGCAACAGGTGAATGGTATGAAAAGCTGTCATATTGAAGGTAGGCTTAATATGCACTCACGCGTTCTTTACAGTGAACGGTAAGTCTTCTATATGCGGTGTGTTGAATCGGTTAGGATGTTGCACACCTTAATCTTTGCCACATCACTTACATGTACATGTATAGTGATTAAGGCTTGTATCCCGTAAAGACTTGTTCTGTTGGCAATTGGTCTAACTATGATTTTGGAAGTGCACATCATCGGTTACATGCTAATTAGAAGCATCTTGTACAGAACTAAATATTGTGGAAGCTGTTTTACGTTGGAGCGATGATGTAGTGAGTAATGAGCGGTGTTACGTTTATGGTTGATAAATTTCATTGGCTCTTCTCCGGGCTGGCATGTAATTATTGAAGATCCTAACTCTGATCCTGAGTCACGTCTCAGCGGGTCTTGCCCTGAAATATAACACTGGAACAGCAGAAAACTGAAATGCTGATCGTTTTAGAATTGAAGGGTATATGATCACTAAAGTAGGTCACTGCAACAGAAACGGTGTCACGACAACTTGTCTACAGATAACTCGTCTACCGACTCGTCCGGACAATTCGTCTACCGGCAACTGGTCTGCAGACAACTGAACTAGGCGTTTTAAAAATGGAAGCTGGATGCTAGTTTTTAAGGTGAAATGGAGGTTGGATTGATGAAAAAACGCAAGACAAATGGAATCTGGATGAAGCTGGATTGACAAAAATAACGTATGAGAAATAAAAGCTGGGTGAATGTATTTCCTGATCTGAAATATATGCTGGATTGATGAAAAAGGCTTAAGTAATGGAAGCTAGATGAGGTTTTTTTATATTTTAAATAGAAGCGGGATTGATGAAAATAACGAACGAGAAATAGAAGCAGACTTAAGGTATTTTTAGTTCTGAAGTAGAAGCTGGATGTAGGTTGAAACACACGAATGAAAATCATTAATCCAGCTTCCATTTAAGTTTAAAAAAACATTTTCATAAAACCAGCTTCTATTTTCATCAATACGAGTTGTCTGTAAACCAGTTGTCGTGAGACCAGTTGTCCGCAGACCAGTTGTCGGTAGACCAATTGTCGTGGAACCAACAGAAACATCTCAACGGTACTGTTGCGTCTCTCCTTGGAGAATAGGCCTACAACAGTCTGCAAATGTCAATTGAGAAGTCAAGGCAAATACTGTGATCATAAGTCATTTTGTTAATGACTCGCAAGGTAGAAGACGCGGGCCATAAATTTTGTTTTGTAGTTCAGCAGACAACAACTACTTGTATGCAGACCGTCGATTCGAATGGCTGCAGTCTACCGTTCCAGTACTTATACAAAGAATATAACGAATGCACTAATGCAACTGGAATCGATATTCTTCAGTGCGCAACTCTCAATGGAACCTTAAACAACTGCTCATATCCGGAGGGTAGGCAGCCAGACAATCAGCTTGCGCCTGTCTAGTGACTAATATACTGCAATAGGGATTGCAATTCGTGGATTTAATCAGGTCTTATAAGGAATAGGTAAATAGACAAAGTTCGCTGCACATGGAGCTCGGAATTCGACGGGGACTCGTTTTAGAAGCATTGCGTGGGCAAAAATAATATCGTCAACGCACATTAATTTTGTTATATACCGCTACCACAAAACTCTTCAAAGACCATCATTATCATAATTATATAGCTTCCATTAAAATTAATAACGCACACTCAGGTGTGCATGTAATGTATCGTCCATCTAAGAAAAGAGAGGGCCAGAATCGAATGAAAGGACGTTCTGTCGAAGAAAAAATAGATGTGAAGAAGAGCAAGAAGGTTTCATAGCAGGACCAGGTTACTTGGCAATCCATTCTGGCATGATGAGTGCAAATGACCGTTATTTCGGTATGATGCAAATTTGACTTTTGGAGACGTTGCCGGAGTCATTGAGCCACATTTTGGAAAGACTGCCATGGATCTGAGCCGGGCACTAGTACATAGATGATTGTGATGATGCATTGTAGCCTATGTATGTGCAAAAATTTGTTACACTATGGCTGGTAATAAACTCTCAACAGCAATGTATACGATGATGTAGCCTATATTCTTTAGAGCAAAATTCAATATACCTTTCATTGAATTTTCTCTGATCTATTTATTTATAGAATTTATCTCATTTACTTAATTTTTATTGAATTTTCTCTGTCAATATGCCTTTCATTGACAACAAGAGTTCTAATGGCGTCATTTGTGGTTATAATTCAATGCAGGATACGTGGCAAAAGAGGACGTAATCAATGTGACAATGGGAACATCGAAAGTTCCTTTACCATGCATTAACAACTGGATCATCATGATGCACCGTTTCGATGGATCAGTGGCTTTCAATCGCTCATGGGCGGATTATAAGATGGGATTCGGTGACATTAGAACATCAGAATTCTGGATTGGAAACGAATACATCCATCTCTATACAAATAAGGGTGACACTTCATACAGACTTCGTGTCGAAGTAATATCAGAGATTTATTTTCTTGCTTTTGGGATATTAAAGTGATTTTTTTATATCGACCTTAATCAGCAAATCTCGAGGATATTTGTCCGTCATTTTTTGCAAAGTAGCCTAAGAGATAAGAAAAGCAATTCGTCACATTTTGTGAAAACTATATCCCGTTTGCAAATACTGGCTTCTCTTTCACTTCTATTCAGTATTAGATGGATGGGTTTTAACTGAGAAGCCGGATTGTTGATGGCATGTATTGTATAGTTGGGCGCATGTGCTCTCGTATGAGGCAAAAATATTTAAATAGATTCTAATTCGGGGAGGGGGCCGTGGCGCATTCGATTACACACTTGCATGAAAACAGTGGCGGCGCCAGGATTTTCGTTTTGGAAGGCTGGATTTTCGGGAATTTTTTTTCAAAATTTTCCATTTCCGCCGCCAAAATTTCTGAGGACCTTTTTTTTAGTCATCGACCAAAATGTTGAGAAAAATTTTCCATTTCCGCCGAAAAAATTTCTGAATTTCTGACGACCTTTTTTTAGTCATCGACCAAAATCTTCAGCCTTGCGCTTCATTTGGGGGGGGGGCTAAAGGGGGTAAATCGTCCAAATATTTTATTTTTACATGGCGAAAAAATAGATGGCCTTTTTTAGGGGGGGGGGCTTAGCCCCCCAGCCCCCCCTAGCGCCGCTACTGCATGGAGACCAGCGGATCTGAGCTCGATTCCATAAGCCCCGTAGGATAGGCGTCAAGCCGCCTCGTGGAAAGCACGTCTGTTAGCCAATGTATTGAAGGCTGTCGGTTCTGCTAGTAGTAAATATTGATGGTTATTAAGATAACTGCATAATTGTACATTGTAAACGGTTGCGGTCTGGTAACCGGATTGCTGAATAAACGAAATACTATTAATATTAATCTGTAACAGTAAATTATTCGATGGGTTTTAGCGATTGCCGCAGATCGTCGAAACGTATTATTGCTAAATAGAAGTCGGGTTGATAATAATATATTTTCTTTATTTAATAGAAGTGATATTGATGAAAAGATTATTACATAAACTGGAGCTTGATTGGCGAGAAATAGGCTAATTGTAACTTAAATAGAAGTTGGATTGATGAAAAACAGATAGACCTATTGTTTAAAACGAAGCTGGATTTATTGAACGAATGTTTGCCTTAAATTAAGCAAGCTGGATTGATGAGACGGATACATGCCAATTATAAGAAGTCGGATTGATGAAAAATAATTATCCTGTTTCCGGCGAATAATTTAGAACGCCAAAAAGATGGATTACGAAGTATTGATTCCACAACTTTAGAGCCATATTCAAATCCAGTGATTCCGTTAAGGTCTGAATTCTTGGAGTCATGGACACATCACATCAAAAAAATTGGAGTCCACACCAAATGGATAAGAGTCATGGACTCCACACCCATCCATTTTTGGAGTCCCATCGGGCCATAGTAGGCCAAATGTAAAAAATTACGAACGCGACAAAGGGCCCAGCCATTAGGCCTATTATTACGTAAGCTACAAAAATTAGTGTTTTTGACCCTCTCATTCTGTTGCAACTCGTACATTTTGCGAACAGCCACATGCGTACGTAAAAATTAGCTCTAACCCTCCTCCGTTTACAAAAGTTCATTTAGGCTATATAGCTAAAGTCAGCAATAAAATTCATTTTACCGTTGGCTATTTTGTGTGTGTTAAAATCTGAAGTTGTCGATACCAATACAGAAAATACCAAGTCATAAACTCGTAAATTACAGCCAGCTTCCCAGAGGTAGGCTGAATTGGAATGAAATATAGGCCACGTATCGTGGACTCGTGAAAGGTCAAGTAGGCCATTGGCCTATAGGCTATAGCCTAAGCCAACGATAAGTAGGCCTAGAAGTTTTTAGTTTTTAAAATTTGAGAACAAATTAACAGCCATTTAGAAGCAAAAGCTGGTGTTAGAGCACAATCAGATTGCATCATATTGCAATAATTGCATTAATATTGACTAGAGAACGCCTCTGAGAGGGCTTCTTGTAGAGGCGTTATGTAACTTATTGAAATGAATGAATGAAGGCAGAGCCTGAGAGCGCTAAAATGCGATTGTTGTTAGCAATGACATATCATTTAAAAAATAAACAGGGAAATTTTAGGACACTATAGCCTACAGTGAAAATAACTAGTACCAATCTTCCCGACGATAATAAATTTTATACTTTCCAAGAATATTTTAGCATCGTTGTACTTCTTTTAATTTTCTTGATTTTAGGATCTATCCGACGACGATCATTACTTTTTAAGCCAGCTCATGGGAACGGTTGAACGCTATAATATTGCTGACATGTCGATGGTTTAGGTCTAGGCCTGCATGTAGGATATAGGCCTATACGTCACTAACTTGCAAAGAAATGAAATATTCATTAATAGGTCATTCCATAAATTATTCACCACTAACCAGTCAGTTAATACGCAATGCATAAACTGAGACAGTTACACATAATGGACCCCACGGTATTTCTTATTGGTGTCCCATGGACGCATCGTTAATTTATTTGTGCGTCCATCCACAACTTCAGTGCGTCCATGGACGCACCGCATTTATTTTTGTGCGTCCGGCGTCAAAATTTGTGCGTCCGGGACGCACGGACGCACGTTAACGGAATCACTGTTCAAATCTATAGGTCTACTGTTTGGTTTTCTTAGTAGGCCTAGTTGCCTTATGGCTGTTCCATCAATCAACTCGTCAATGTCATCCATGTTTAAAATTATTACGTGCTATTTCAATTTCTTTAATTACCATATAGGTCCAAGTTCCTGATAACGTTTGGTTTAATTCGCCAATTTAGGCAACGTGTTCCAACTGATAATGAACCCTAAATGCTATTCATCTTTTCACTTCCGCCAACTTGTGCATCGTGGCAACAGAAAATTATTATAGTTTACGCTGGATTAGAGTAAATTTGCTTTATTCCTGAACTGTTTATTCTTGCACTTTTCGTCATTGTCGTACTATTCATAGCTTCAAGGTTACACCAGTGGAAACTGGTACTTTGTTGAATACGACACATTTTCAGTCGACTCGGAAGCCAACGCTTACGCAATTCACTTGTCAGGATTCGTTGGAAACGGTGGAGATTCGCTCACCAACACTTCTGTAAGCCATTTATGGTATCATAATGGAATGAATTTCAGCACATCTGACGCCGACCACGATTTGTGGTCTGGAAACTGCGCATCAAAGTATAATTCTGGATGGTGGTTCAACTATTGCTGGAGGAGCTGCCTCACTTGTATCTATGGTACAATGGGCTTTTCGTGGTATAGCTTGAATGATTATCAGAACGAGTACGCTGGAAAGTTACGAGCAGCGAGAATGATGATCCGAAGCAACTGAGTCTCAGATAACATCAGCGTGATCAAGACTCGTGGATCACGAATTTCAAACTGATCACATTTAAAATTAATGCCATCGGCGTTACAGCAGTTGAAAGCGAGAAACATTTCAAATTATAATTATCTATAATATTTTCCGTGATTGTATTTGTGCATGGCTCTATTTTAGTGCACATATCAAGGTGATAAAGTTACTGGGAAAATTTGTAGAATTCTACAGAACAGTTTAAGATATATCTGATGACATTTGCCCTTTGTTGTTTCTGTTGTATATCTATATAAATAAAGAGAAGATTCTGTGTGTCTCTCTGTCTGTTTGTTCGGGATGCATTTCCACAGTTTTTGAGCTTTTCACTCCAAACCTTCGCTACTGTGTAGGTCTCGGCACGAGAAACAAAGTCAAGGGGTTGGCGATCCTCTACCACCATGGAGGCCAGGGTGGGGGGCGAAACCCACCCCATTTTTTTCAAAAAATTTGAGCCATTCATATGAAACTTTTTCCCTAGATAGAGGGCCATCAGAACCACCCGGATCAGTAGTTGGTTAATCTCTACCACCATGGGGGTCAGAGTGGGGGCGAAAACATTAAGACGGTTAAACACCTTCTTAACCCATTTTAGCCCGAATTTTTTTTCAGAATTTTTTTCGTTTACACTATTGCTTTAGTGCCAAAATGAAGAGGAAAAATATTCTGTGAAATTTAATTATATTTTTTCCATAGAAATTTGCACAAAATATGTTTGTTCCAGAAGTGGAACTGTGGGAATTTACAGGTACATGAACATTGTTGTAAGATAATTTCTTATTTAGTTTTGATGAAGTTTCTAGTGAAGCTGAACAGCAAAAAATTCACAGCTTGCATGTCTAGTGGGTTTTGTGAAAGTGTGGGAAGCAACTTTCATGTATGTATGTATGTATGTATGTATGTATGTATGTATGTATGTATGTATGTATGTATGTATGTATGTATGTATGTATGTATGTATGTATGTATGTATGTATGTATGTATGTATGTATATGTATGTATGTGTATGTGTATGTGTATATGTATGTATGTATGTATGTATGTATGTATGTATGTATGTATATGTATGTATGTGTATATGTATGTATGTATGTATGTATGTATGTATGTATGTATGTATGTATGTATGTATGTATGTATGTATGCATGCATGCATGCATGCATGCATGCATGCATGCATGTATGTATGTATGTATGTATGTATGTATGTATGTATGTATGTATGTATGTATGTATGTATGTATGTATGCATGTATGCAACTATGCATGTATGTATGTATGTATGTATGTCTGTATGTATGTATGTATGTATGTATGTATGTATGTATGTATGTATGTATGTATGACATTGTATGTATGTATGTATGTATGTATGTATGTATGTATGTATGCAACTATGCATGCATGCATGTATGTATGTATGTATGTATGTATGCAACTATGCATGCATGCATGCATGTATGTATGTATGTATGCAACTATGCATGCATGTATGTATGTATGTATGTATGTATGTATGTATGTATGTATGTATGTATGTATGTATGTATGCATGTATGTATGTATGCATGTAATGTAATGTAATTAGTAATTTATATAGCGCCGCTCACAACCAAGGCCATTCAGTAGCGCTCCCAGTGCGATAACCTCATAGTGTACAGAAAGCAAAAATACAAGTTTTAATTTGCCATGGTGCTGTTGTTTCCCACAGTTCCACATATGGAACAAAAGTTCAAATTACTAAATTCCTTAGGATAATTGTTTTAACACAATTTCGATGTATTACACAAATTTCTATACAGTATTTCCCGTTGAAATTAGTTATGAAATTAAAATTTGAAATAAGTAATGACATTGTAATAATTACTTTCTTCTGGACATTTCCAACGGTAACAGGAAATAATTAATGTAAAAAGGGAAAAAATTGTAATTGATTAATTACAAAGAATTTCAATGAAGTTTCACCAAAAATTGATGTATTGTTTATTGCTAAGCACTTCCTGTCCATTACTTTCGGTGGGAAGTTCAAAGTACGTAACCCGTGACATTTTATCCCCCTTGTTCCAGAAGTGGAACTGTGGGCTAAAATGGGTTAAACGCTTGCATGGTCATTATATTAATGGCGAGAGCTGCTGATGTAATTTTAACGAAAATCCTAATTTCACGGGTGGCGTATACTGGTGCAGTGAGGTGGGGAAGAGGGTGGGGGTGGGAAGAGGGTGGGAGGTGGGCGTGGGGGAGGGTTGGGTGGGGTGAGGGGGTGGGGTAAGGGGATAAATTTTTCCCAAAAACCCTAATTTCACGGGTGGCGTACTGGTGGAGGTCGTAGTGTGGTTGGGTGGGGTAGCGCGTGTATGGAGGGGTGGGGTGGAGGAATTTATCCCGAAATCCAAATTTCACGGGTGGCGTACCGGTGGGGGTCGGAGTGCGGTGGAGTGTTGTGGGGTGGAGGATGGTAGGGTGGGTGGGGTGGGGTGGAGGGTGGGGTTGAGGGGTGTGGATCGTGGTGGGGTGGAGGTGGGGTGGCGGGGTGGAGTGGAGGGTGGAGGGGTGGGGTGAGGGTGGTGATGTGTGGGGGTGGGCGGGATGGGGTGGAGGGGTGGAGTTTGGGGTGGAGGGGGTCAGGTGGAGGGTGGGGTGTGGGTGGGGTGTGGGGCTGGGGTGGAGGGGTGAGGGTGAAGTGGAGTGTTGGGGGGAGTGTAGGGGTGAGGGGTGGGGTGTAGGGGATGGGGTGGGAGTTGGATTGGGGTGGAGTGGGGGGTGGCGGGGTTGGGAGGGGATAAGGGGTGGAGTGGGGGTGGTGGGGGTGGGAGGGGTGGAGGGCCGGGTTGGGGTGGGACGGGGTGGAAATTTTCCTGAAACCCAAATTTCTCGGGTGGCGTACCGGTAGAGGTCGGTTTGTGGTGGGGTGTTGTGTGGTGGGTTGTGGCCGGAGCGGGTCGAATCCTAAATATCCCGGGCAACGCCGGGTACCCCAGTTAGTAAATGATATTTGGGAGTGTTCTAATATTATGTTACTAACTTTGTTTGCTGATGACACGTCAGCTTTTATTTCTGGGATAATCTTGAAACATTGTCAACTGTTATAAACAATGAATTAATTATTTTATCAAAGTCGCTTAAGGCTAATAAATTATCTGTAAACTTAAAGAAAACAAATTACATTGTGTTTTGTGGTATAAGGAAAAAGGCACCTCTTAAAACTCTTGAGATTAAAATGGATGATATAAACTTAGATAATGTCCCGTCTGCTAAATTTGTGGGAGTAATAGGCCTAATTGATAAAAATCTGAGATGGGCGGATCATATACGCGTTGTAGAAAATAAAATTGCCAAATCTATAGGGATACTTTATAAGTTGAATAACATAGCCTACTTGGAAAATCAGTATTTTTACCTTTATACTCCAGTTTAAGTTTACCATATTTGCAGTACTGCACACTGGTGTGGGCTGGAGGCTATGTATCTAAGTTGAAAAAGTGTCAATTTTACAAAAACGAGCATTAAGGGGCATCAGTGGTGTTGATAGACTGCACAGATCTTCTGTCTTGTTTAAGCAGTATGGGTTGCTAAAGCTTTCTGATATTATTTTATCACATGCAATAATTATTGGTTGTTTTCATGTATCGTCATCGTCATGGAATGCTTCCTAAGCGTTTTAATGCCTGCTTTTGTACCAAAGAACAACCGCATCAGTATGAAACTCGCTCAATGACCGATTATCAGTCCTTTGTCTGTAGGTCAAATACCCGTCTACATTCAGCATTGGTATATGGCCCGAAGCTTTGGAACTCGTTACCTACTAAATTTAAGTCTATTGACTCGCTAGCTACATTTACTAAAAGCTATAAACAGTTCTTGTTATCCTGCTACTAATTAAGTTTTGGTTTTATTTTGTACTGGTTTGTTCTGTTTTCTTTTTTTCCTGTTTCGCCAATTATATCATAAATAGGAATATTATAAATATGAATGATGTCTTCAGTAGGGTTCTAGGACAAAATGGTAGCGGACAAAATGGTACGGACAAAATGGTACGGACAAAATGGTACGGACAAATCGGTATGTTTGAATGGAAGCTGGATGAGGATATTTTATTGCTGAAATAGAGGGTGGATGGCTTTTTTTGCTGAAGTAGAGCTCTAGTGAAGAAAAAAGTTTGAGAAAAGAAGGCTGGATTGTCGAAAAAAATGCTTGAGAAATGGAAGCTGAATTGGTGTCTTTCATTCATGCATTTCATGATGTACCCAGCTTCAATTTCAGCCATAAGATTTCTTAAATCAACCTCCATTTGTAATGCTTCTTTCATTAATCCAGCTTCTATTTCAGCTATGAAAATACTCTGTTACAGCTTCTATATCTAAAGCGTTAATTTCATCAATCCGGCTTCCATTTCATATATAAAAAATGTTCATGCAGAGCCTTCATCCAGCTTCCATTTCACTTGCCTCTTTTCATTAATCCAGCTTCCATTTCATATATAAAAATTCACTAATCCAGCTTTTATTTCATCCATACCATTTTGTCCGTACCATTTTTCCCATACCATTTTGTCCGCTACCATTTTGTCCGGTCACCCTTCAGTAGTAATATGATACAAGCTATAGTATTAAATACTTGTCATTGACGGTTTAAAATTACGTTTATTCTTTACATTATAATGTAAGGAGGACTCGTTACGCTCACCTGAGCTTTTTTGCCCTTCCAGACAGAATGTGGGACAAATTGAATAATTTTCTTTTATGCAATGATGTGTAATATTATGTATTGTGTGAAATAAATGAACTTGAACTTGAACTTGAAACATGATTTCCACCTGATTAATTTCTACGACACTTCGGAAATTACGACCTTTGACATCCGACTAATTACAAGCTATAATTCAGTTATGCAAAAAAATAGCGGTAACAATAGCCCGAATGAAAAAAAATGGTAATAATCATAATAATAATGATGATAATATTAGGCCTAATAGTCATAATGATAATAATAATAATAATAATAATAATAATAATAATAATAATAATTGCAATAGTAATAATAATAATAATAATAACAATAATAATAATAATAATAATAATAATAATAATAATAATAATAATAATAATAATAATTATAATTATAATTATAATAGCAATAATAATAATAAAAATAATAATTATATTATCGACTTCGTAATAAAATTAATAGCAGCGTTTGTTCTCCCTGTTCTTGATATGGCCACTCCAGTTTAAAAATTTCTTATTAAATAATATCTGAAAACTGAGGCAGCCTATTACAGATAGCCAGTCGTCATTTGCAGGGGCGGAACCAGAGGGGGGCAATCCGGCCATTGGCCCCATTTAGAAATTTCTTTATTTTTGACCAGCTATTCTGGCTTGGAAAGTTTCATGAGTAGTTCCTTAGGGCCCTCCCCACGCCCACGAGGTCCATACGACTAAAAAGGTCATCAAGTATTTTGGCCGATCAAATGGTATATTTTCTTGGGAATTCGAGACAAATGACTAAAAATAGAAAAGGTCATCCGATTTTTCGGCGACCAAGACGAAATTTTCCCTGTCCCAAAATCGGGAGGGAGGGGACGGGAGGAGACGGGAGGCGAGGGGAGAGAAGGGGAGGGGACGAAAGAGGAGGGGAGGGGAGGGTAGGGGAGGGGAGGGGAGGGGAGGGGAGGGGAGGGGAGGGGAGGGGAGGGGAGGGGAGGGGAGGGGAGGGGAGGGGAGGGGAGGGGACGGGAGGGAGGGGACGTAGGGAGGTAGGGTTGGACAGTCTTTTCAGCCAAAGCAACGCGTGGCCGGGTACAGCTAGTAGCATATAAATTCATGTTCATACATAATTATAGCGGCCAACCATTGACCGAACTCAAATGAAAAGATTAATATCTGGCAAAGAATCAATGTGGCCTCATAGCACCGTCGGACCCATAATCCAGTATACATCATGTTTATTGTGATCGTTTTTGACGAGAGAGCTGTATCAAATCATACGGAGATAATGGATGCTTGATGTTCAGCACTACAATGTAGGTAATTGCACACGTAGCAAGATTTATAAAATGAATGAATCTGAAATAGGCCTAGTAGCCGCTATCTCCCATTTATCCAGGGCGGAAACAGAAATTCTCGAAGGGGTGGGGCAAAATTTAGGACCTTGGTCGGGAAACAATCTCGTTCATTATTGGCCGAAAAATCATCGACGAAATCTCTTCTTCAACATGTGCCATTTCGAAGAGGCAATGCTAAATCATTAGTGCCTAGTTTTCCCTCTGCATTGATCGGAGGCTTGATGGAACCTGATGGGGGCCACGTACCATGTACATTTCTGATGGGGGCGGGGGGGTTTACTGGGATTGGTCCCTGGATCTGCCCCTGCATTTAGCACAAGTCTAGGACTCTAGGTAAATAGGTTACCATTACCAGCGGGGTTCTCCAGTTCCTTCCGGGTTCCCTATTGTGTCTAACAGAGCATACCTTTTCTTTTGTATGACAAATTGTCACTTCGTAAACTTTTGGATCAGTAAACTGATGGAAGTTTTAAAAAGCGTGCAGGTAAAACTGTTGCCAGATACACCCCTCAATTGACTTCTCTAAACAAGTTTCGTGAATATTGAGTGGTGAGTTATATTTTACCTGGTGCTCGAGTGAGCACTGCCAAAGTCAGTCCCAAACCCGGTTGAAAAAGGGTGAGGGTTGGGACATGGGGTTAGCAGCCCCATTCCTGTAAAAGACCTTAACGCTACAAAAACGACAAGTAGGAGCCATTCCGGTTTGCCTGGCGACCGTGTGGAATGGCGAGGACTTGTTGACCAATGCTCCGATCGGAACAGGAGGAACTAAGTCTAAGTAAGTAAGCTCGAGTGAGCGTGCGGCGAGAGAAGGTGAGCAAGTCAAATTTGAAAGAGTGAGTAAGCGAAGGAGCGAAGGAGCGAGCGAGCAGGTATTCATATTGTTGGGTTCACAGGCCGTCTACGGGGTATGATTATCAAGATAAGGTCCCAATTTGATAAAATAACATCGATTTATTCAAGAGAGCAATTATGTACAGCAAAATTAACAACGTTACCGTCTAGTAGATACGAAGTCGAACAGACCAGAGGACTCAGTACGGACGACAGCACAGCAGACAACGGCTAACGGAGCCAAGGAAGACGGATGAACGGCCAGACCACCAACAGGGTGAAGAAGGCGACGTAGAAGACGAACCCGCAGGTCAACTCGCATAACAGCGAGGGAAACGAACACCAAGAACACGCTCAACGAGAGACATCAACCACGCTCATCACACACCACAACTGCCCCGCTACCCACGCTAGCAGTTCCTTAAATAGGCAACGCCCATCCTTCCTACACCCACGTGCCCCAAGTAAGATAGAGTACGGTAGAGAAGAAGGGCCGTAGACAGCTAATGGCTACATATCCCCCTCCCAAAAGCTTGAGGAGTGCTGAGGGGACGACGAAACAGAGCATCAATCGCTACGCCTACAAGTTCATAACATAAAGAATCGCCAAGCACTATATCATTACAAGTTAACGTACTAAGCAATTCATCGCACAATGCATCGCACCAACTAAAGCAGCACAAAACACTAAATAATGCATCATAATAAGCAATCAACTGAGAGTTCATACAATTCAAAGTAATTCAAAAGTTCGAATCATATAAATCGGCAAATCAAGAAAAAATTTGGACACCATCGTGTATCAAAAATGAACCAAAATTGAAAGTGTCATTGGCCAAAGCCATATGAGACTAAAGTTTAACAGTGTCAACCACCTCAGTTCACCACAGAACCGAGTCACCCCAACAAGAACCCCCAACTCTGGAACAGTTCTGGAACAGGACTTTGACGATGCCACCACTTTTTCTGGAAAGTGTCTGACAGACGCGCGCAAGACACTCACTGAAGTGTTCATTGCCAGAAGTTCCATTGACTGACGTGTACTGACAGAAGTTTCCATTTTACTGACGATTTCATTTGACTGACGATTTCATTTGACTGAAGATTACATCTGACTGACGATTTCATTTTACTGAAGCTTTCATGTGACAGAAGTTTCCCATTTGACAGAAGTTTCCATTTGACAGAAGTTTTCATTTTACAGAAGTTATGACTGCCCTGGAAGTTCAAGGAATCGAAACGAAGAACAGCCATCAAGCACAGAGCATCGCCTCTGCAACTCAACAGTTCCTCCGCAACGTATGTGACATCTTCAAGACACGCGATGATTGAAGACGCCGGAAGTAACAGAACGTCTCTGTCACTCTCCAGGACTCCAAACGTCCAAGTCATTGCCCAACACGAGCAACGACCTCTTCCAGGTGAAGACTCGCAGTCCACTTGAAGACATGGCGCCGCCACAGTAGCCAGACACCACTGCGCCACGATCAACGATCGACCTGAAGAACGGCCCAATCGACCAGACACATCACGATCAGTGCCTAACGAGTCATCCATCAACGACAGCACGACCCATGTCAGTAGAAACAGCACCAGGAACACGACTTGTCGCCGTCCACGTTTCCACGATTTCCCTCGGATGCAAGCACCATCATCAGTCCCCGACTCCACAGCAACGATACACTGCAACGAAACTTGCACACCAGTCTGAGACTTCATGAAACTCCCAACATGGCAATCATGCAACACACTGCCATAACGCATCACCAAGACACGACCAAATGCAAACACAATGCATCGCACCACCATGTGACACCACACCACAGTCCATACAACTTGTACATCAACACTGTAACACCTCAAGTGCCAGAACAACACCTTCACCAGAGTTTGGAACATCTGCACAACCACAGATTCACACCACAACCAGAATGCAACATCAACGCGAACTAACACCATGTTAACAATGCACTCAACCGATGCAACAACAATAGCACACAGCACAATGTTATTCACTGTCAACCCAGTAACCACATGACTACACACCCTCAAGTATGCAACCAGTATCCCTGAATGAACAACCTCATCAAGCAACCGCTTGGTATCCAACAGCATCCAAGATACAACAACACCATCAAGTAACATCAGCTGATCTAACATCCCTAAAGACGCAACACCACAATCACGTACCATCACATGATTAAACATCCTTGAAGATGCAACATCATAACCACACATCATCACATGATTAAACCTCCTTGAAGATGCAACATCATAACCACACATCATCACCTGATTAAACATCCTTGAAGAGGCAACATCATCATCACACAAACATTTCGCCACATCTGGTGCCGTATGAGTCTTCAAAGGAAAAGCAAATGTGAAATGCGACGCCAAATCAATCACTGTAAGTATAAATCGGTTACCCGTTAAGGCACAAACACTCAAGGGACCGACAATGTCCATCGCGAGACGCTCAAACACTTCTTGCATAACAGGCACACTCACCATAGGCGCTCTATAAATCCTGTTACCTTTTCCCAACCTCTGACAAACATCACATGACCGACAATACTCACGTACATCCTTATTTACAAGCGGCCACCAAAAGTGTTTTAACAGTCTGTCCAATGTCTTCTGTGTTCCCAGATGACCCGAAGCCGGTATATCGTGTGCAACGTGCAACAATTTCTTTCGCAACTGACGTGGAACCACAATTTGTGAAACACCCATCCCAAATGGTGTTAATTTATCGTCCCACCGACGCACCAACACACCTTCAACCAACGCATACGGTTGTACAAGGCCATCGCCTGTCGATTTATTTTCCGCCAGCGCGAACAGTGGACCCAAATCTGGACAATTTCTTTGCCTCATTATAAATTCAGATCTCGGAACACAGATCTCCGTCCAGTCTTCGTCAACACTTTCAGTCGCTTCAAATAATGCTGCTAAATCACCAGCCTCTAAAAGCACTGGGTCATTTGACACGCCCATTAAATCACCTGTCATTAATGCCCGATCGACCGACTCTGCACTATGACCCAGACTCGGCGTCTCCACGCGCGTCGGTTCACTGCACACAGCGCTCTCTGTCTCACTTCGTTCCTCTGCAATATTGTCGAGCTCTAGCCCTCGTCGTAATCGCAACATCAACAATATCACCTGCAAGCGCTACATCATTTCCAATCACAACTTGCACTCCGCTCATAGGAAGCGAATCCATCATACAACAAAGAATTTCTCCTTTCACAAATGCACATTCAACACTCAATTTCACAAGCGGGCGCTCCATAATTTGACCCGAAATACCGCGCAGAAGTCTGGTTTCATTTAACTGCACAAAATCATGTTCATCCAACCATGCAGCATTCACTAAAGATTGCAGTGCACCTGAGTCCCGCAGAAAAACACCATCCTTTCGTTCATTCAAATCATTAATGACACACCCATTCACACAGAAAGGAGCATACATTTTATCGACAGTTGTAATCGGCTTCTGAAAACTCTGTTCCTTAACAGGTGCCGACATAGTTTGTACCAAACCCACTGGTTTCGGACCCCTCCAATTTTCAATTTCAGGCCCCTCTTTTCGTTTTAATTTCAGGCATGGGGACATCAAGTGCCCAGGAGCCCTGCAGTACGAACACGTGACCTGCTCCCCAAACCCATCAACATCATCATATTGACGACCAGGCTGCTTAAACCCATACGTCCCTCTTTGACGCGAACGCTTACCCCATTTCGACTCATGGCGCACACCTTCCTTGTGCCCTGAGCCCTGACGCTCCCACACATCTTTCTTCTCACTATCGTCAGATGAGAATCTGTTTGTACGCTCAGAAAAATTCCTTTGGAATCCCCCAGCATAATTACTCGGCCCCTGTTTTTACAAAACAGCGTATTCATCTGCCATACGTGCAGCACTCGCTACACTCTCAGGACTCTTGTCCAAAAGCCACCTGTGTACCTCTAGTGGTAACGCTTGTACAAATTGCTCCATCTGTACGACCTCTTTAAATTTAGCCAAATCATCCCACGAATTTGTACCCTCGATCCAACGCTGAAACGGTATTTGAAGGCGATACGCATAATTTGCAAAAGTCTCCCGTGGTTCTTTTCTCAACCCCCTAAATTTCTTCCGATAGAATTCAGGTATCCTCTCATAAGCTGTGAGGAGCGCAGTTTTAACAACATCATAATCCACACAAGCCTCCAAAGACAAAGACGCAAATACTTTTGCCGCCCTTCCCGACAGTTGTGGCTGTAAAAGGGATGACCATTTTTCCATCGGAATTTTATGCAAAGCCATCGCCTGTTCGAACGCCGCAAAATAATGTTCAATATCTGTGGGGTCAAATTTAGGAACAAATTTCATTGCCGCCCCAAAACGAAAATCCTCCTTGTTCTGCACAGGTCGTTCTGCCACACCTCCTAATTCCACTTTCCTCATTTCAATATCGAATTTCTGTCTTTCGACCTCCAAATTCATCCTTTTCTCCTCCATGTCAAATCTCCTTTTCGTCTCCTCAACCTCAGCCTCCATCTTCATTTTCCTCTCCTCTGCCTCAGCTGCCATTCTCAGTTTCTCCTTCTCTGCCTCCATCTTCTTCTCCTCGGCCTCAGCTGCCATTCTCATTTTCTTCTCCTCTGCCTCAGCTGCCATTCTCATTTTCTTCTCCTATGCCTCAGCTGCCATTCTCATTTTCTCTTTCTCTACCTCCCACTCAAATTCTCGGTCCTCCTTGAATTTCAAGCGCTCTATTTCGACTGCCTCTCTCTTAGCTTGTGCCCGAAGTTTCCACTCCTCACTTCCTTGTTTAGGGGACAACGCTTTTCTGGCCAACTTCAGTAATTGAGCTTTCGTTAAACCTTTAACGTCCTCACCCAACGTCGCACAATATTGTCTCAATTCGTCAACCGGCAAATCCACTATCTCGTCCCAGTCAAGAAGAGTACCTTCCGCGGTAGACGCCATAACAGTCGATCTGCGCAGACCACGGATACCAAAATTCTCCCAAATTCACACTGCTAACGACAGTCCACTTCAAAACCGTCTCAAATGCGAAAACGCATAAAATTTCTGTCGCAAAATCAAAATAGCCCAGGCCCCCACAAAACGAAATGCGACACCGCAAAATTTCCGACAAATAACGGCAAATTCACCCAAAATTCCTGAGAATTACACGGACCAAAATATCCGAAATTTCCCTACGGAATTACGCAAACGAACATTCACAAAAACCGCCCAAAACGAGCAAAAGAACGGAGGGCCCCCATTTGTTGGGTTCACAGGCCGTCTACGGGGTATGATTATCAAGATAAGGTCCCAATTTGATAAAATAACATCGATTTATTCAAGAGAGCAATTATGTACAGCAAAATTAACAACGTTACCGTCTAGTAGATACGAAGTCGAACAGACCAGAGGACTCAGTACGGACGACAGCACAGCAGACAACGGCTAACGGAGCCAAGGAAGACGGATGAACGGCCAGACCACCAACAGGGTGAAGAAGGCGACGTAGAAGACGAACCCGCAGGTCAACTCGCATAACCGCGAGGGAAACGAACACCAAGAACACGCTCAACGAGAGACATCAACCACGCTCATCACACACCACAACTGCCCCGCTACCCACGCTAGCAGTTCCTTAAATAGGCAACGCCCATCCTTCCTACACCCACGTGCCCCAAGTAAGATAGAGTACGGTAGAGAAGAAGGGTCGTAGACAGCTAATGGCTACAATATGATTGAGTCATTTTTTCGTTGAGTGAGTAATTGATCGAATGAGTTCGTTTGAGTGATGAACCAGCTGCAGAATAATCACGCTTCTTAGTTGGATTGTTAGGTTCTTAGTTACGTAGTAATGCAGACACTAAATTCGCTATTGAATTGTTGCCTGCCCAGGCCTATTATAATTATGATACTAAATGCCCGTAAAAGAGCAATGTCTACGAATGAGACAACCATGGGCGGAGTTTGGTTTCGTTCTTGGGAGGGGGCTTTAAAAATTTGGTCCAGAACTAACCGCTCCCCCCAAAAAAAATTTCCGCCCAAAAAGTTAACGACCTTTTTAGTCGTCAAGTTCAAATCTCGGGAAAAGTACTACATTTCCTCGGCCAAAAATGTTAATGACCTTTTTAGTCGTCAAGTTCAAATCTCGTGAAAAGTACTACATTTCCTCGGCCAAAAAAATCCATGACCTTTTTAGTCGTCAAGTTCAAATCTCGTGAAAAGTACTACATTTCCTCGGCCAAAAAAGTTAATGACCTTTTTAGTCGTAAAGTTCAAATCTCGTGAAAAGTACTACCGGTACATTTCCTCGGCCAAAAAGTTTATGATCTTCTTCAGTCCGTTTACTTGAAAGTTCTTAAGGGGGACGAAGTCTGGAAAAATATACCATTTAGCCAACACGGTAAAAAAAATGAATATGGGACTTCTTGGGGGGCTTAGCCTCCCTAGCTCGTGATAAACTTCGTCCATGGAGACAACGAACTGCTACCTTGAAGATGTCACAAAAGCTCAGCTTGCGCAGACATCATGCATGACTTTGAAGCCCTACTTCAAAGATTCATATCCTTAACTTGCGTTAAGTCGATAGTGAAGAGCTATGAATGGAGACGGCGTCCGCGGTACACGATTGAAGCCGCCGGTTCAATAGACGAAGCTCATTGTGATAAGTGTCGTTCCAACTGAGAGTAGGGCCTACCTCGAACCGCCAGACGTATGCCCACCTAGAATTGAATATATGCATTGTCAGTATAATAGACCTACGTTGAATTATCGCACTCATATCTCATTATTCGTCTCAGAAGTCTTTTAACTGGTTATACACGGATTTTTGTTGTTGCGGTGTCACGAAATAGAATATGCCCGAATTGATCGTATCCCCCCGGATGAAGAGAAGCTGAAATGCCACCACCGCGTACATTTTATATGTGCAAATTAATTTCCATCTGCTTTGTTTTGAAAAAGACCCTAGCAGGTATGTTTATTCCAACTAGATAATTTTGTTTGCTTTGGTTTTAAAACACTTAGAACATTTAGAAACTTAAGAACACTTAGAGTCACTAAATAAATTCACGCTGCCTTCCTCTGAACATTACTTAGGACGCTTAAAACAATTAGAGTCACTTTAAATTTTTACTACAGCATACATGTAGATTGTTCAATTACACGCATTTTTCAAAAATAAAGATAGAAAAGTTTATCTCCCCGGCTAGTCTCTCCATGTATATTCCATCTAGGAGTATAGATTAATTCATACCCGGATAGGTTTAAGGGGATAGAATATCCCGTCACACCGGTAATTACGCGGAGAATTTTCGATTCAACAGTCGCAAAATGCTTCGAAGTCATTGTATTTGTCAAGTCCAAATACTTACTAAAGGTAACATTGTTTCAATGCGAAATTGCGTACTCACTCACTCTCTCCCATCCCCCTACCTCTGTCTGTATCTGTCTCTCTCTGTCTCTCTCTCTGTCTCTCTCCCTCCCTCCCTCTCTCTCTCTCTCTCTCTCTCTCTCTCTCTCTCTCTCTCTCTCTCTCTCTCTCTCTCTCTCTCTCTCTCTCTCTCTCTCTGTATCTCTCCCTCTCTCTGTATCTCTCTCTGTATCTCTCTGTATCTCTCTCTGTCTCTGTCTCTGTCTGTATGTCTGTCTCTCTCTCTCTCTCTCTGGCACACCCACACAAACGCTCTCTCTCTCTCTCTGCAGATAACAAACAGCTTCATATAATATTACAGCTATCATTGCAAGGTTTTCTCCACTCTCGCCGAATATCGTTGAATAAGCTAGACAGGAACGAAGGCAATACATAGCTTTACGAGCAATATGTGGAAAGAAAACCAATTTCTTCGACTCCTGGTTATTGTGATACATGCAGAAGTCGTAAATTCTGCGAAATCTTTCGAATACACCCAAAATCGGAATGGAGCAGCGATGTGTGCATTAGACGAGCCATCAATTGTGATTCCGTTTGATCAGCTTCCTGCTTTGCCATCTGGATCCTGTTCACCTGTTGTTGTTCGCTGTGCCTGGCAGTGTACATTGGATCCAAACTGCACGAATTTCAACTGCAGGGTGGATGATGGAAGATGCGAACTATTCCACTACACGCCTAACAACTGCTCTATATTATCAGAGTGTAATCACATGCAAGTGAGTGACATCGTAAAAAAATCAGGTACACCCAAGCTTCTGTTAACATAGGCCATTGGAAGTAAACGAAGGAACCCAAAGTAATTATTACAGTAGGCCTACTTGGAACACTGCAAATGCACAGGATTCAGGTTATTGGCAGTAGGCCTACCATGCAAGGATTCAATATTAACGCGATTCCTTGCGTATTTGCTTTAGAACCTCTTCCTAATTGCCTCATAGGACTACGACTTATTTCTTGCAACAATCTGACCACCTCTTTAAACACCGCTCGATGTCATTTAACTACAGTATGTAGCCTTTTATACATGTAAGCTTTCCAAGGCATTCAGTGGACCGATAGGTTACACGATGTGGCTGCGGTGCTACAGTCATGTACAACACTTCTGAATCTAAAAGCTTCGATGCCATTCTTCAACTCAATCAATCAGTCGTACAACGAATCACATAAATTTATATAGCGCCCCCGTTAAGATCGCTATTCAGAGGCGCTCCCAACTCAAGCCTGTTATCAGTTAGGGTGATAGGGCCTACTTTAAGAAATTTGGGATCATCGTTGGGTATGCTTCCTGCCTTCTATGATTACCCAGCGGACTTTCTACTTAGGCCAACGTCATCTCTGAAAGTGAGATCCTTGGGGCAGAGTGGGCGAAATGCGGTGAGCGAATCATCCCGAGGTCGAGAATAGGTCCAGCCAGTAAAATAATGTCGGGCACGGTGGCCGTGTGGTTCGAGCGGTTGGCCTGTCACGCGGAGAGTTTAGGTTCGATCCTGGTTCGAGGCGGTTATTATGTAGGGTCTTTTAGCAAGTACTTCACTCGCATTATTATTGCTCTGCAGTATAATTGCAGTTGCGCTGTCGATGCGCCGTGGACACTTCTGAGCTTTTGTTATACTGGCGATATCAAATTGCTGTTGTGTTGTATTGTATTGTGAATATATCTTATATTTTTTATATTCTGTAACAGGTCAATGGCATGAAAAGCTGTCATGTTGAAGGTAGGCCTGATATGTATACATGCGTTTTTTTACATTGAACGGTAAGCCTTCTTTATGCGGTGTGTTGAATCGGTTAGGATAATGAGCACCTTAATCTTTACTTACACCACTTACAGTGATTAAGGCTGAACTTCATGATGAATCTCGCAATGACTTGTTCTATTGGCAGTAGGTTTAACTATGATTTTGGAAGTGTACATAATAGGTTACATGCATAGGCGTACGGGAGATTTCAGCAGTGGGGGGGGGGGGCAAAGATTTAACTTATGCCCCAAAAAATCCTGAAATCTCGTGGAAAATAAGATACTTTCTTCCGGGAAAAGTTGACCTTTTTAGTCATTTCCTGGTCTGCTTGCACGAAAAACACACTTGCCCGAAATTGCCCGAAAAGTTTATGACCTTTTTTGTCATTTCCCGTGTCTGCATGCCCGAAAACCAGTTCTGCCCGAAATTTGGGGGAGGGGGACATTTGCCCTCTGGACCCCCGCCTCGTACGCCTATGGTTACATGCTAATTATATGCAGCAGGTATACAGAGTTAAATATTGTGGAAGCTGTTTTTGTGTTTGAACTATGATGTACCGATGAAAGCACGGTGTTACCATTATATTTGCTGAATTTCATTGGCTCCTCTCCGAGCTGGCATGCAATTGAAGCCCTTCACTCTGATCCTGAAGTCTCAGTGGGTCTTGCCCCCAAAAATAACATCGGAGAAGCAGAAATTGAAATGCTGATCGTTTTAAATTTGAAGGGTAGGCTACATTATGATAATTGAAGTAGGCTATTAAAACAGAAACTTCTCAAAGCTACTACTGCGGCTCTCTATAATAGGAGAATACACCAGTCTGTGATCAAAAGTCATTTTGTTAATTACTCACAAAATAGAGGACGTGTCCCATAAATTTTGTTTTGTAGTTCAACAGACATCAACTACTTGAATGCAGACTGTCGATGCGAATGGTTGCAGTCTACCGTTCCAGTACTTATACAAAGAATACAACAAATGCATTAATGTAACTGGAATCGATATTCTTCAGTGTGCAACTCTCAATGGAACCCTAAACAACTGTTCATATCCATTGGGTAGGCAGCCAAACGTTGTTGTTGTCTAGTGAACAATATTCCGCAATACAATATTCGTGGATTTAATAAGATCTGAGTATAGGGATAGGTAAATTGGCGAGCTTGGCGAGGTTCGCCGTGGAGCTTGGAATCAAACGAGGACTCGTTTTCTACAAGCATTGCGTAGAGCCGTAGACTGTTGCATCGTCAACGCGAATTGTTATATTCCGCTACAACAAAAACTCAATGTAAAGAACGCATGTATGCATATCAGGCCTACTTTCAATATGACAGCTTTTCATACCATTAACCTGTTACAGAATATAAAAAACATAAGATATATATTCACAATACAATACAACACAACAGCAATTTGATATCGCCAGTATAACAAAAGCTCAGAAGTGTCCACGGCGCATCGACAGCGCAACTCCGATTATACTGCAGAGCAATAATAATGTGAGTGAAGTAAAAAAAAACGAAGTCTGTATGAAGTGACACCCTTATTTGTATAGAGATGAAGGTTTTCATAATTATATAGCGTCCCTTCAGCGATGCACACTCAGATGCTCATGACTTGGTGATGCATCATCTATCTATGAAAACAAAGGAACACGGTCGAATGAAAGGAAGTTCTGTCGGAGAAAAAAATAGCTGTGAAGAAAACGACGAGGGTTAAAATAGCAGGTTACTTAGCAAGCCATTCCTCATGATGAGTGCAAATGGCCTTTATTTCGCTACGATGCAACTTTGACTTTTGGAAACGTTGCTGGAGTCATTGAGTCACATTTTAGAAGGGCTCGACCGGTAGCGGACACTATACAGGGTGGGCCATAAAAGAGTAACCCCCTAAGGTTTTTTGCCCATATCTTGGCCAGAAGTAAGAATTTCGAAATGAAAAATAAAACATTTGGGGTTACTTTTTTATGGCCCACCCTGTACATAGATGATTGAAACTAAGCATTGTACCCAAGTGCATAATTTGTTACTCGACGGCTCGCAATGAACTTTCAACAGCGCTGTAGATGATGCTGTAGTCCATATATTCTTTAGAGAAGATTCAATGAAACTCACATTGACAACAAGATTTCTAATGGCGTCATTTTTGATTATAATTCAATACAGAATACATTGCAAAACAAGACGTAGTCAATGTGACAATGGGAACATTGCATGTTCCTTTGCCATGCATTAACAACTGGATCATCATGATGAACCGTTTCGACGGATCAGTGGATTTCAATCGTTCATGGGCGGACTATAAGATGGGATTCGGTGACATTAGAACATCAGAGTGCTGGATTGGAAACGAAAACATTCATCTCTATACAAATAAGGGTGGCACTTCATACAGACTTCGTGTTGAGGTAAGATACACGATTTGTTGCTTAACAGAAGTAAACTTATTTATCGGATATTCGAGTGATTTTTTTAATCGACCTTAATCAGCAAATTTTGAGGATATTCGTCTGTAATTTTTGTTGCAGAGAAAGAGAAAAGAAAAGCAACTTATAATTTGTTTACAAAATATATAGCGTTTTCAAATACTCGCTTCTTTTTCAGTGCTAGTCAGTTTTAGATGGATGGTTTTAACTGAGAAGCCGGTGTAGTGCGATATACTATCCGGCAACAAATACTATCCGGCCACGCCCACTTCCCTGCTAGGATGCAATCTCGCATGACTTACGTGTATATAGATTTTAAGTGAAATTCAGCTATATATGGTGCTCGAAATGTCCTCCTTGTTCACGGACACACGACCGTAGACGCTACTGTTTGATGGTCCGGTCGATGATCACCTGATCAAACAGCTGCGACTCTTCAAACAGACCTGCCCTGCGGTTATCAATGTCATGAAAACGTTTGAACGAAAAACGCGCTCTTCCAGTACATGTACTCTGGATCAAGGTCTGGACTGCTGGATGGCCACAACTGCGGGATATGAAGCCGAGTGTATCCCGGGACAGCTATTGATCTAGTACGTCTACGGTCGTGTGTCCGTGAACAAGGAGAACATTTTGAGCACCACTTTCACTTCCTTTAAGGTTTTCCATGTTTTCCATGTTGGAAAGTTCAATTTTTCGGTGCTGCATTTTAAGCGCTCATAAAATAAATTTGAAAAACTCACGATATTTATAATCGGTTCTAGGATCTCGTGTAAACATGGTCGGTGTTGCTGTGTTTAAAATTTCAGACAAAGCCTAAAGTTTTTGACCGAGTTTTGACACTTTGTTTTGTGTTCTACTTTTCATCCGGACCAGTGTTTAATCTAGTCCCCGTCCTCTGGGGGGGGGGGAATTCAGGTTTCTGGGGGGAAGACAATTGAGCGTCCGAAGGACGCCCATGAGGTGCGTAGCGCCGATACTGGAAGGGGAGGGGTATGGGGAGGGGGATGTGCCCCTTCCCATCAGAAACTTTTTGAATTTCCCCATTGCAATGGCAGCATTTTAAGGTGTCATCTTAACAAAGTAGCTGTACTTTTTCAGTGACCAATTAGAAACTTTTTGAATTTCCCCATTGCAATGGCAGCATTTTAAGGTGTCATCTTAACAATAATTATAGCTGTACTTTTTCAGTGACCCATCAGAAACTTTGAATTTCCCCATTGCAATGGCAGCATTTTAAGGTGTCATCTTAACAAAGTAGCTGTACTTTTTCAGTGACCAATTAGAAACTTTTTGAATTTCCCCATTGCAATGGCAGCATTTTAAGGTGTCACCTTAACAAAATAGGTGTACTTTTTCAGTGACCAATTAGAAACTTTTTGAATTTTCTCCATTGCAATGGCAGCATTTTAAGGTGTCATCTTAACAAACTAACCATACTTTTTCAGTGACCCATCAGAAACTTTTTGAATTTCCCCATTGCAATGGCAGCATTTTAAGGTGTCACCTTAACAAAATAGGTGTACTTTTTCAGTGACCAATTAGAAACTTTTTGAATTTTCTCCATTGCAATGGCAGCATTTTAAGGTGTCATCTTCACAAAATAGCTGTACTTTTTCAGTGACCCATCAGAAACTTTTTGAATTTCCCCATTGCAATGGCAGCATTTTAAGGTGTCATCTTAACAAAGTAGCTGTACTTTTTCAGTGACCAATTAGAAACTTTTTGAATTTTCCCCATTGCAATGACAGCATTTTAAGGTGTCATCTTAACAAACTAACCATACTTTTTCAGTGACCCATCAGAAACTTTTTGAATTTCCCCATTGCAATGGCAGCATTTTAAGGTGTCACCTTAACAAAATAGGTGTACTTTTTCAGTGACCAATTAGAAACTTTTTGAATTTTCTCCATTGCAATGGCAGCATTTTAAGGTGTCATCTTCACAAAATAGCTGTACTTTTTCAGTGACCCATCAGAAACGTTTTGAATTTCCACATTGCAATGGCAGCATTTTAAGGTGTCATCTTAACAAAATAGCTGTAGGCTACTTTTTCAGTGGCCGATTAGAAACTTTTTGAATTTCCACATTGCAATGACAGCATTTTAGGGTGTCATCTTAGCAAAATAGCTGTACTTTTTCAGTGACCCATTAGAAACTTTTTGAATTTCCCCATTGCAATGGCAGCATTTTAAGGTGTCGTCTTAACAAAATAGCTGTACTTTTTCAGTGACCCATTAGAAACTTTTTGATTTTCCACATTGCAATGGCAGCATTTTAAGGTGTCATCTTAACATGATAGTATCATATATTATAGTAGTAAATAATGTCATTATAATCATATAATAAGAAATAATATCATGGTATATTATAACACTTCGTGTGAAACAATGATGAAAACAGTAACGAAAAACCAATATCATTTCGTCAAATTTTTCTGGGGGGGGGGGGGGAAATGTCAATCCTGGGGGGAACTTTCCCCCCCCCCAGAGACGTCTAGATTAGGGTGACCATTTTCTGGCCATCAAAAACCGGGACACTTTTTGAAAAAAATATCAATTGTGCGTAGGCCTAATTCCTTAACTACAGGGCCACAGGCTTACGATCGAAGGCCTAGTCTTATATGCTCAATTAAATTTAATGCTGAACATAGATTTCAGTGTAGAAATTTACAACCTGCTCCTGTCGTCAGTGCACTTAGTGCAGTACTCTTTTACAGGGGCGGATAGCCTACAGAAATTTTCGAAGGGGGCAAAATTTTCGGTCTTGGACAGAGGAAATATTTCGTCTTGGTCACCGAACAAAAATCTGATGACTTTTTGAGTCATTTATCGAATTACCAAGAAAAAATACCATTTCCCCGCAAAAATAACTGATGACCCTTGGTTTTTTTAGTCGTAGGCTACTGTGTTCTTAAACCCCTGTACGGACCTCATGGGGCGGGCCTGCGAAACTACTCATAGGAGAAGACACGTCAACTTTCCGAGCCAGAATAGCTGGTCAAATGGGAGGTGGGCATGGCCGGATTTACCTCCCCTGGATCTGCCCCTGCTCATTTGTAATAGAGAACCATCTCTCAATCGGTGCCCAGTGGGTAGGCCTATAGGCTAATCTAGTCCAGACGAAGATTTAAAGTTTCTGGAGCACACAGGAGCGTCCGGTGGACGATCGCCGATCGAGGCGTTCAGCGCCGAGCAGTCAAACGGGGTTTGGGTAGGGAATGTGTCCCTGATCACCCATGGCAAATTGTTGTTTGAATTTCCACATTACACTGACAGCAATTTCAGTTATCGAAGGAAATTGGTCTATTTCAGTGCTAGCATGAGCGGTCGAACGACCATTAGGACCCTATAGCTAGCGCGACCTGCCGGTCGATATAGTTCTTGAGCCGCTATTTAAGTTTATAATGTAATGTAATGTAAATCTTCGAGAATTTCTCAGCGCCCACAAAAGCCATGTCAGGGAGACCAGCTTATTCACTGTAAACTATAAACTACACTGTTCTGTGGTTTACATAAAAATGAAGTTTTCAATATTCAAATTTCCTTCTTGCCAAAAACCGGGACAATTTGGCCTTATTCCGTAAGTCTTCGGGACACCGGGACGCACCACGAAAAACCGGGACATGTCCCGGAAAACCGGGACGTATGGTCACCCTAGTACTCTAGATTAAACACTGATCCGGACACAGTGTAGTTAAAATTGATACTTCTAATATTATTATTGAGATAACTGTAGGCTATAAATGTACACTGTAGTCGGTTGCGGTCTGTCAACCGGATTGTTGAATAGACTAAAAATAATTAATATTAATTAATGTATCACTGTAAATGTTATTTTCCATTGCATGGTTTTTAGTGTTGGCTGCGTAAATTTAAATTGTCGAAAAGATTTCTTGCTTAATAGAAGTCGGATTGGTGACAATAATAATATTTTTGCTTTAATAGAAGTGATAGGCCCTATTGATGAAAGAACTATTTTATAAATTGGAGTTTGATTGATAATAAGTAAGTGCAATTTAGATAGAATTTGGATTGATTAAAAAACAGTTATTGCTCAGAAAGAAGCTGGATCGATTAAACGAATTCTTGCTATAAATCAGTGAAGTTGGAATGTGAGAAGGATAGATGCCAAAGGCAGAAGTCGGATTGATGAAAATTATTTCTGTTTCCGGCGTCGAATTTAGAACGCCAAAACGATGGATAGTGTTATTTCCATAACTTTATATCCATATGGAAATTCGTATAATTATACTGGTTGGGTTTCTTAGTAGCTGCCCTATCCATCTATCAACTCGTTAATGTCAATCATGTCTAAACCTATGACTTGCTATTTCAATTCTTTAGGACACCTACCGCATAAGTTCATGGTAATGTCTGGTTTAATCTGCCATTTTAGGCATAGTGATCTAACTGATAATGAATACTAAATGCCATTCCTCTTTGTGCTTCCGCCAACACGCGCATCGCGACAACGGGGCAATTATTATATGTATCGCAGGATTAGAGTAAAGTTGCTTCATTCCTGAACTGTTTCTCCACCCACTTACGGAGTTGTCGTAATATTCATAGTTTCAAGGTTACACCAGTGGCAAATGGTACTTTGCTGAATACGACACATTTTCAGTCGACTCGGAAGCCAACACTTACGCAATTCACTTGTCAGGATTCGTTGGGAATGGCGGATACTCGCTCACCAACACTTCTGTGAGCTTTGTATGGTTTCACAATGGAATGGACTTCAGCACATCTGACGCCGACCACGATTTGTGGTCTGGAAGCTGCGCATCAAGGTATCCTTCTGGATGGTGGTTCAACGATTGCTGGATGAGCTGCATCACTTGTGTCTACGGTACAGAGGACTTTTCGTGGTATAGCCTGAATGACTACCAGAACGAGAACGCTGGAAAGTTACGAGCAGCCAGAATGATGATCAGAAGCAACTGAGCATAGGCGCAACCACCCTATGGGACCCACGGGACGCGTCCCCCCAACTTTTGAGTGGTCCCCTAACTTTATTATTATGGTCACCCCAACTTTTAGGACGTGATTCATTATGGTCCCCCCCAACTTTTAGGACGTGATTGCACCTATGCAACTGAGTCTCAAATAACCTCAGTGTGATCAAGTGTCATGGGTCTAACATTTCAAACTGGTCACGCTTTAATTAATGCCATCGTTATAACAGCAACTGAAAGCGAGAAACATTTCAAATTATAATTATCTATAATTTTTTAATAATATTTTCCGAAATTGTATTTGTGCATGGCTCTACTTTAGTGCACATAATTATCAAGGTGGCAAAGTTCTTGTGAATTTTTAGAATTCTACAGAACAGTTCAAGATAACGGTGATGGCAAGATTTCCATCTGATTAATTCCTACGCCACTTTGGCAATTGCTACCTTTGACATCGGACTAATTACAAGATGTAGTTCAGTTAGCCTAAGCAATAGGCCTATGATAGTAATAACAATAGGCGTAATGAAAATAATGGTAATAATGATAATAATGTATTGATGATGATGATAATAATAATAATAATAATAATAATGATGATGATGATGATGATGATGATGATGATGATGATGATGATGATGATGATGATGATGATGATGATGATGATGACGACGACGACGACGACGACGACGAAGAAAGATGATGATGATGATGATGATGATGATGATGATGATGATGATGATGATGATGATGATGATGATGATGATGATTATGATGATGATGATGACGATGATACAACGCTACGACGCAGTTGCCTTTAGGGCCACTTTCGCCGATCAAGACATAGAATATGAAGAGGTCCTTTCCAGACTGTGATTTTATATTAGGCGGTAGAGAAGTCCGTGAGGGATCCTGTATACCTCGGGGCAATTAAAAAAATAATGATAATGATAATAAAAAATAACAATAAAAATAATTATAATAATAATAATAATGCGACAAATATTCAACCCTTTCGGCCACCCACGACTTCGTCCCCGTCGCCATCGAATCGCTGGGCCCCGTCAATATGACAGGACGAGAATTCTTGACGGAGTTGTGGTGCCGCATGACCGCCGTTTCTAGAGACCCTCGTGAGACTTTGCACTTGTTCCAACGGTTATCTATATGCACTCAAGGATTCAGCGCCATAGCATTTAGGGGCACACGTTCACACAACCACCCGAGGTCGAGGACAACCAACCAAACTAACAATAAATGCATTATACATTAGTTCTAGTATGCAAATTATGGGAAAACAATTAGCACATTATGCTAGTATTTTGCTAGGCGTTCACTGTTCTTCAGGCAATGCCAGTTGGTGTTGCACAGTTTGAATTGGAAATAAATGATGGTACAATAAAAATAAAAATAATTATAACAACACTATTAACAATAACAGTAATGATATAATCGACTGCGTGATAAAATATTAATAACAACGTGTGTGCTCCATGTTCTTGATATGACCACTCCAGTTTAAGAATTGCTCATAAATATCTTAAAACTGAGGTAGGCCTATTACAGATACCAGTCGTCATTTGCAAGGCTTTCGATGCGCGGACTTGTGTTTGAGTCTTGCGGAATATTAAAGAAAGCTAGAACGATGATTAGACGTTACTGTCTGTGAAGTGAAATAAAACATGTCACTGTTAATTGTAAAAGAAAGTCTGCACAAGGACACAACATGTTTCGATGGTTTAAATAGTTTACACAACATGCATGGCACAGTAACAAACCTGTAGTTACTGAAACTGCAGCCCAGATAATGCTTTACTGCTTAGCTTGTCGAAATACATGATTGGCCTGCGTAAGGAGATGGAAGTAGAGGACAAATGGATCAGAAAGCCCAGACAAAAGAATTGCGGGGGAGGTGATGGGCCAAAAGATAGCCCAACAAAAGAATGCGAAGATAAACCAACAAAAGAAGCATGACGTCAGCAACAGATGTGGTTATCGATACCCCTTTTAATGCCTGGATTTCTTGGACCAGGGGGTTATAAATCGACACACTTGACTGAGCACTGGAGGCTGAGGAGGCTGAGGAGGCAGGCCCCACCCCCACCCCCACCCCCAGCTGGCTGCGCCAGCGGGATTTCTGCTGATGCGGCATTTGCTGCTATAGCAGCTGCTATAAATGCTTAGTCATCATTCTTTGTTCAGCTTATTTTTTATATATAGAACATAGACTAGTATATCATTGCATGCACTATAAGACGGGCGCTATAAGAGTATCTCTTTTTTCATTAACACGCATTTCATATTGAAACCTTCTAAAGAGCAGCACCAGCGATTGATATGTGTCCTAACAGTAGTAAATGCGAAATGGATGTGTGTGGAAACTACAAATGTGAATGTATAATGTGTCAAGGTGAAGACGATGAGGCGAGCATTCACAGCGAAGATGAAAACCTTGTAAAGTATAGCACTATGAAACTTAAAGCGGAGAATGAAAAGCTGAAGAAATCAGTTATTTGTATACTCTGTAAAGAAAAGCAAGTGCAGTCATTATCTCTTCCTTGTGCGCATGTGAATATGTGCGATCCTTGTGCGGACATTGCAACACACTGTCCCTCATGCGACGAGCGCATCCTTGGAACTGTAAGAATATACCTCGTATAAAAAGACTTGTATGCTTCAAAAGATATTTACTTTTTAAAATGGACCCAACTTGGAGGCATCCATTCTCTGCAATAATCAGCGGGCCTAGTGGATCAGGAAAAACCAACTTCACTTTACGATTTATAGATCATTTAGACTATATGGTCAAACCTGCAATAGAAAAAATTATCTGGTGTTTTGGTATATACCAAGAATTCTTTGATAAATACGCCCACGTCCAATTTCACGAAGGATTGCCCGACTTGGCTATTTTCGATGGCAAGCAAAAGACTCTGCTCATTTTAGACGATCTTATGAGTGAAACTGACGAGAGGGTTACCAAATTATTTACAAAGATTAGCCATCATATGAACGTTTCTATACTCTACCTGACGCAGAATCTTTTCTATAGTGGAAAGCACACAAGAACAATCAGTTTGAATGCACATTACTTTGTACTCTTCAAAAATGTTAGAGACAGCACGCAGGTTGCAATACTCGCCCGTCAGATGTTTCCAGGCAAGGCAAATTTCATGATAGAAGCCTTCCAAGATGCCACTATGGCACCTTTCGGATATCTTTTGGTCGATCTGAGACCGGAAACTGATGAGCGTTGCCGCATAAGAACAAACATTTTCCCAGGCGAGACGCATTATGGCTATGTAAGGAAATGAATATAAACGACTACTCGAGCAGCATCTCTCATTCAACCAAAATGTCCGAACCCATTGAGGAGAAGTTTGAGAAACTCAGACTGCTTAAAGAATCTTCGCCTAAAGTAAGGAAACGAATTTTAAAAGACTGCAACTCTTCTCTGCTTTGCTACCTTTGCGAGTGTGCACTCAACATTTTAAAAGGAACTGTACCTTTGAAAGACGCTCAGAAGAAAAGACTCGGTCGCTTCAAACACAAGTTGAGAAAGCTTGCATCCAAGAAGACGCGTGTAAAAATCAAGAAGCGTATAGTGCAGACAGGCGGTTTCATAGGAGCATTGTTAACTCCTGTACTTTCTTTTCTGGGTACATTGCTGAGTAATAAAATATAATATGGAGCATACGAAGAAAATGGTTCTGGTGGAACCTAGGCAGATAGAGAAATGGAAGGAGACGATGCTAGATAAAACACTATCGAAATTGGACACACAGATGTATGATATTCTGCATAGGAATATTGCAGACGATGATAAGGCCAAACTGTATACCAACAGTTTGAATCGTTACTTGAACATTGACAAACCCAGCATAGTTACAAAATTCGAAACCAAGGAAAAGACGGCGGCGGCGGCGGCGGCGGCGGCGGACTCTGCCGAATCTACAGACTCTAGCAGCAGCAGCATAGAGAAACAAGTGTTGGAAACAGTTCCAAAGAAATGGAAAACGCAGGCTGCTCGTCTTTTATCGCACATGAAGAGCAATCCCGACGTGGCCTGGAATTCTAAAGGTGAACTTATTTTGAAGGATGCAACTATTCCAAAAACACACATGGTCGATTTGGTGAACGATCTTATGAGAAAACGCACAACATCTTCGCCACCAACCGGATGGCGACTCTTGGCCGGCGCTCTGAAAGATTCAAACATACCTCGCGAGCTGATAGGAAATCAAGAACGCTGGTCCTATATTAACGAATTCACAGACGAATCGACAACAGTTACGCCAAAGAGCATTCACGGTAAACAGCAGCTTCCCTCCTTGTCATCGTCTTCTTCGGCCTGGCTGACTTACTGATGGAATCGTACTTCGACCCCAAGACGCCCGGAAGCTTCGCCGGCTTGTCAACATTTCAAAAACATTCTAACTTTAAAAATAAAGACGTTAAAAATTGGTTGATTAAACAAGATGCATACACGTTACATAAACCTGTTAGGCTTAACTTTAGAAGGCGAAAAACTTTCGCGCCAGGTATTGACAATCTGTGGCAAGCGGACTTGGCCGATCTTTCGGCATTGGCGAAACATAACAATAAAAATAAATACATTTTAACCTGTATAGATGTCTTGTCTAAATATGCCTGGGCTGTCCCGCTAAAAACAAAGTCCGGTGCGGATCTGACCGAAGCCTTTTCATCCATTCTTTTAGATAGACAGCCGGCTAATTTGCAGACTGACAAGGGATCAGAATTTCTTAATAAAAGCTTTCAATCCATGCTACGTAAAAATTCCATTCGCTTTTACACGTCCGAAAATAGCGACATAAAGGCCTCTGTGGTCGAACGATTCAATAGAACTCTTAAGACCAGGATGTGGAAATACTTTACTTATAAGAATACGTATAAGTACATAGATATTTTACAAGATCTCATTCATTCGTACAACAACACACATCATAGATCTATAGCCATGTCACCCAACCAGGTATCTAAGGATAACGAAAACATTATTATAAAACGATTGTACGGCCAGAAGAAGAGCCCTGCCAATTGGAAATACGAAGTGAACACCAAGGTTAGAATCGCAAAGGCCAGGATAGCATTTCAGAAGGGATACTTGCCGAGCTGGTCGACGGAAATATTTAAGATTGTAAGTCGCGTGCCTACAGACCCCGCAACCTATGAGCTCGAAGATTTAAGTGGCGAAAAAATAAAGGGTAAATTCTATGAGTTTGAGTTGCAAAGAATTTTAAAGGAAGATGATATTTATACGATCGAAAAAATTCTGAAAAGTCGTAAGCGGCGCGGGAAGACAGAATATTTTGTCAAATGGAAAGGCTACGAAGACAAGTTCAACTCGTGGACTCAGGATATATTCAAAGTCTAGCAAGAATTTCTCACAGTCTGTCAGAGCATGTGAACGACAATGTCGCATTTTTATCTTACTCTTCCAAGCAATAGTTCCATGAGGCATTTTCCCGACAATACTACAGCTCACTTTACAACGAAGTTGGAAAATGCCATCTCCCTCAAAGGTCGCTGGGAAGTCGGACTTCTGCAAATGCAATACCCGCACACGTGGTACAACATGCAAAGTGGCCAGGGCGGTTTTACATTTGACCAAATTCCTAAAAGAGGAAGCATCGACGCCGTGTGCACCTCTATCCACCACTCTTGGCAGCTGCCCGCCGGATATTACGAAAATATTGAGGCTATAGTAGATGCCATAAATAAGAATATAAAGGAGGCTGCAGAATTGCAGTCGCTCGAGAAATATCCAAAATTTAGATATGATGCGATAACTAAAAGAGTCCATGGCAAGATCAATCTCGCTGCGCGCGTAACCTTCTCAACACACTTGTGTAATATATTAGGTATAGAGGAAAGACATAAAGTTGTCGAAAACAACAATTACGGCGCATATTTTTACTATGAGCGTTACGAGGAGTATATTAAAGCCTGGGATGCGGTGCCCGATTGGGAATGGCAATCTGATTACCGCGTGGATATAAATCCGAACTTTTCGCGTATATATGTGTATTGCAATCTGCTTGAATCTGTCGTGCTTGGCGATTCGAAAGCGCCATTACTTCGCATAGTTAATATAGAAGAAAAAAGCGGTGATAATGTGCACGTCTTGTACAAGTCCGCTATATACGTACCTATTCAGCAGAAGAATTTCGAATCGATAGAAATATATATGAGAGGCGATAATGGTAATGTCATTCCATTCGAGCATGGGAAGTCGTTCGTTGTGCTTCATTTCAGACAGTGCAAAAATTTCAGTCTTGATTAAATAATGGCGCACTTCTATATGACGCTGCCTAGCAACAGCTCTAGCGCATTTTATCCGAACAATACTATCGCGCAATTTACAGCGCGTTTGGAGAATTCCATTTCTCTAAGCGGCGATTGGGAGGTTGCTCTTTTGGAAATATTCTATCCTCATACGTGGAACAATTTAGAACGCCAAGAAGGCGGAATAACGTACACGCACGCCACGTTCACCGAAAGTGGATCGATGCAAAGCAATCCTATATTTAAAAGACGTTGGATTCCGGCCGGCTACTACGAAACAGCGCAGCAACTTATCGATTACATAAACAAATTTATAAGAGAGGTTGCCGAGGAAAATGATTTGCTCGAATTTCCAAAATTTAGATACAATAGCGTAACGAAAAGATTGACGGGCGATATAAACAAAGGCACAAAGATTCATTTTTCGCGTGCATTATGTTCGATGCTTGGCATCGATGCTGAGCAGATGCCAATTGTCAACTACGGCCAGGACGACGAGGGCATTTTCGAGTTTGACGGCGATAGGACTTGCGACATAAATCGTGGCTTTTCTTCTTTATATATTTACTGTGACGTACTTGAACATGTCCCTGTGGGCGATACAAAGGCGCCATTACTCAGAATCGTTAACATCAGTGGAAATGCAGGCGACAACGTGCGCACCATCTACGAAAAGCCCATTTACATACCTCTGCAGCAGAAGAATTTCGATTCTATAGAGCTGCATATAAGGACGGACACTGGCAAACCAGTTTCATTTGAAAGTGGAAAGTGCATCGTTACACTACATTTCAGACACTGTAAAATTCCATATCTTTTACAATGAAAAAACCATTCTGCTGTGATGCAAGTCGTTTGGCGTACGAAGACTATTATATGCAGCAAAGTGGAAATGGCATGCCATTTTTTCAGGGTGCGCGTCTTCAACGCGGTCATGGGATTGGTAGTTTTCTTAGCGGGCTCTTTAGAAGTGCATGGCCACTTATACAGACTGGTGCTAAAGCACTTGGTAAACAAGCCTTGAGAACAGGTCTTCAGATTGCGAACGATGTGGCGGATGGCGATCCGATCATGGAGGCTGCCAAGCGCCGCGTGCCAGAAGGTATAAAGGCTTTTACATCTTCAAAAGATTTTAATGTACAAAGTGGGAGCGGACGGAAGAGACGTAAGCGTTCACTGAGAAGAAATAAGAAAAGAATCAAGGAAGATATATTTGGCACAGTTTAAAAATGGCCTTCGTTCACCCCCAATCTTGCGAGTGTGCAAAGAGCGAACTGGACCTTTTCAGCGTTCCCCCTACGCAGACCAGCATAGAATCTGGCTCGTATGTGGAATATAATCCAATAGCAACGATATCACAGGGCACGCCTATAGAATTTAGCATATCGGGAGCAGGTCAAGATTACCTGGATCTGTCTAACACACAGCTGTACGTCAGAGCGTCTATCGTTCGGGCGAATAATGATGCTACAGATGCTGGAGATGATGTTGGGCCAGTCAATCTTTTCCTACACAGCCTTTTTTCCGAAGTTGACATCACTCTAAACGACACTCTTGTCACTTCATCAAACAACACGTATGCGTATAGAAGTTATCTCGAGACCCTGCTGAGCTATGGCGCAGCAAGCAAAAATTCTCAACTCACCTCTGCTCTCTTTTACAAGGACACTGCCAGCCGCTTTGAAGAAACCAATCCTCACGACGATGCCGGTACCAATATAGGCTTCAAAAAGCGTAGCGCTCTGACCGACGGAGGCCGGGTTGTGGATATGTTGGGTGGCATTCACAGCGATCTATTCTTTCAGGAAAAGTTCTTGCCAAATGACATTAATATAAAAATACGGTTCGTAAGAAATAAAGATTCATTCTGTCTGATGTCCTCGGTGGCTGGTGCTGCATACAAAGTCAAAATATTGGAATGTAAATTGTATGTCAGAAAAGTCAAGTTAAGTCCATCAGTCTTTCTCGCGCACGCCAAAGCTCTAGAGATTGGAAATCTGAAGTTTCCCATTCGAAGGGCTGTTTGCAAGACTTTTACAGTTCCAAGAGGGAATCTGGATGTTACTCAAGAGTGTCTTTTCACCGGCCAGATTCCGACTCGCATTGTTTTTGGTTGCATCGATAATGACTCGTTCAACGGGAGCTACACGAAGAATCCATTCAATTTCAAACATATGAATCTATCTCAATTAAAAGTATACCTGGACGGTCAGCAGCAAAGTATAAAACCTTTGGAAACTAACTTTGCAACTAGGCAGTTTGTGAATGCATATGCTTCGCTCTTTATGGGCACTGGCAAGTGGCAGAGAAACGAAGACAACGACATAAGCAGAGAAGATTACGCGCACGGCTATTGCTTGTACGCATTCGATTTAACGCCTGATTTAGCAGAGGGCGGCCATTTTAACCTTCTGAAAAGTGGCAATGTAAGAGTCGATATTAAATTTGCCCAGCCCTTGGAAGCTACCATCAATGTTATAGCCTTCGCAGAATTTGAAAACATATTGGAAATAGATAGATCTCGCAACGTTCTTTTCGACTACACCAACTAAAGAAGAAGAAGAAGAACAAGATGGATGGACTCACCTTAGAAAAGTTTTTGCGCAGAGATAAAAAGTGCTCTTCCATGTTCTTGGGCGTTTTCGCTAGCGACCGCCTTCCGACTAGGATCCATAGAAATAAACCTAGTATCATTGTATGCAATACAGACCGATATGGCCAACCAGGAACACATTGGGTAGTGCTGTACATCGAAAGTTCCACATATGGCGAATTTTTTGACTCTTTCGGCAGAGCACCAGACATACCATTCAGAACATTTTTACACAGACATTGTTCGTCTTGGATCTACACTGGGCACCAGCTCCAGAGAATAAGCAGTAGATATTGTGGACATTATTGCATTTTTTATGCAATGCATAGATGTAGAGGTTACAATGTTAATGCCGTTTGCAACATGTTTTCAAGCGACACCGGGCTTAACGATTTTTTAACTCATCGCTTTGTGTGTAAGATGTATCAATAAAAAGCTGTTGAAAATAAAAGATCTGTGTTCATTCATTGCGTTTGACGTGTGTCTTGTGGCGGTGGTGATTTCTACCATTGTATGTACAAATGCTATCCATATACCATAGAGCGTTGCTGTTGGCGTCTTTTGTTAATACATTGAAATGTGTATTAGCATATGACACGAAAAGGCCTATATGGGCGAGAAATATGTACAAATACCATACGTCTACCATATAGCATTGCTGTTGGGGTATTTTGCCAATACATTGAAATGTGTATTAGCATATGACACGAAAAGCCCTTTATGGGCGAGAAATATGTACAAATACCATACGTCTGCCATATAGCATTGCTGTTGGGGTATTTTGCCAATAGAATGAAATGTGTATTATAATATGTTAAATAAAAGCCCATATGGGCGTGAAATATATACAATCACTATACGTCTACCATATAGCATTGCTGTTGGGGTATTTTGCCAATAGAATGAAATGTGTATTATAATATGTTAAATAAAAGCCCATATGGGCGTGAAATATATACAATCACTATACGTCTACCATATAGCATTGCTATTGAGGTCTTTCATTAGCCGCGCGTATTCGTTCTGCAATATAATTATGCCTTTGCCGTGTGTCTTGTGGGGTTGGTTATGCTGCTTTCTACTCTATAATAAAGTGGCTGTGTATATATATATATATATACACAAATGTGTGCTGTCTATGCAGCTGCTGCAAGAGCTATGGTAGAGGGGAAATAGCTCGAATGTGTGCCCTTGTGTATGCTGGTCTTAGTGCTTCTTGTAAAATGATTAATTTTTTAAGCGTATACGAACGACCAATGGCATTTTCTACAATTGCAGTTCTATGTTCTAAGCAAATGATTGAAATTGCAATGACAGCTCATAGTGCGGGTGGGTGCATGTGTGTGCGTGTGCATGCTTGTGTATTCGTGTGTGCGTGTGCGTGCTTGTGTGTTCGTGTGCATGCTTGTGTGTGTTTGTGTGTGTGTGCGTGTGTGTTGGTGTGTGCTGGTCATTATTAATGGGTGCCTGTCTATACATGTACATCCGCAACAATTGCTGCGTTACAATGCAAAGAAATGATCAAAAGATCTGTGCATCCATGCTTGACTTGGCTGCTGCAGCTCGAGCGCCAGATGGTGTGTATGTGTGTGTGCCGCTCAGTATTACCGCTTGTCTGTCTATGCATGCTCAAGTACATCAACTGTTGCGTTACACTGCAAAGAATTGATCAAAAGCGATGTGCGATAATGCTTGTCCTTTGCCAGCGGGGTGGACCCGCATCAGCGGTCATTAGTAATGTTAATGATTTCGGCAGATGGTTCAATGCCAATGTAGAGTTTGTGTGTGCGTCTGTTGTAATTCCTGTTTGTCTGTCTATGTTTTCTCGTCTATTATTCTGATGGTTTTAGCCGTATACCCACAGCCAGTCTGCTATGTGGGCAGCTACAGCAGCAGAAGATACGGCAGCAGAAGGGGTAATTCCATTGGGCAATTCAGCCAGTCTGTGTGGGGTGGGGGTGGGGGTCGATTTCAGTAGGTGGTTCAGACAATCCCACTGTAGTGCGAGTATCTGTGGTTAGATGCTTCGTAACCCCTGTTTGTCTGTCTACGTATTAAGAGAAATTATAATGCTGGGTTTTAAAAAGGCTTACTCATAGCAGCTGCCTCAGCAGCTGCAGCCGCATCAGCAGAAATCCGCTGGCGCAGCCAGCTGGGGGTGGGGATGGGGGTGGGGCCTGCCTCCTCAGCCTCCTCAGCCTCCAGTGCTCAGTCAAGTGTGTCGATTTATAACCCCCTGGTCCAAGAAATCCAGGCATTAAAAGGGGTATCGATAACCACATCTGTTGCTGACGTCATGCTTCTTTTGTTGGTTTATCTTCGCATTCTTTTGTTGGGCTATCTTTTGGCCCATCACCTCCCCCGCAATTCTTTTGTCTGGGCTTTCTGATCCATTTGTCCTCTACTGATGGAACGTTGATGCAAAACCGTCATCACTGTGTTTTTGTCTCTCCAGCAAAGATATTTATGGGCACTCATGATGTGATCGTAGCCAAAGTTTCGCCACACCTATCCTACTGAACGGAGTTAACGAAGTTACACACGAACTTGATATAACGTTACATTAGGCAAGAAAATCGGCAACTCTTTTTTGTCTATGTAAAGAAGGTAACTCCGCCATTGGTCGCACTCTGCCAGTGCCAGTCCCAAGCCTGGATAAAGGAGGATGGCGTCGCTAATGGTCTTTGTTACCACACAGTGAGGATAACCCTTACGTGGTTGCTCAAATGTAAATGTAAACGACCTCATAATATTATGAGATAGCGGTCACACAATTATGGCCTCTAGGTCTATTGATTTTCGCCCTTTTGATTGCGCCCTTTTGATTGCGACCTTTTGATTTGCGCACAGTTGCTAGTAAACACCTCGGCGCTGTTCATTTTCCACAACCGTTACCCGATGAATTTTTGCAACTCCATTTAACGTCCCGTGCTGCCCCGAGATTCAATGCATCTATTCAAACATGCACTGGGACATAGAAACTATAAGCTTACATGCATTATTTACTCCGAGTCGCAACATCGTATTCCATTGTAGTGTCTGTTGCTAATGCATACACAATTTATTATTACAAATCAGTGACTATGAATATGAGTCTGTAAATACCATAACTCTGTCTTGCCAGCAGAAATAGCACAGGCCTATAAATTCATGTTCGTACATAATTATAGCGGCCAACCATTGACCAAACTGAAATGAAAAGATGAAGATCTGGCCAAGAATCAATATGACCTCATCACCGTCGGACCCATAATCCAGTATACAGTATACACCATGTTTAATGTGATCGTTTTTGACGAGAGAGAGGTATTATATCATACGGAGATAATGAAGGTTTGACGTTCAGTACTACAATGCAGATAATTGCACACGTAGCAAGATTTGCAAAATGAATGAATCTGAAATAATAGCCGCTATCACCATTTGTCCAGGTGCGGAAACAGAAATTTTCGGGGCGGCCACACTTTTGGACCTTGGGTCGGGAAAAACTCTCGTTCATCTTTTGCTGAAAAATCTGATGACCTTTTTTAGTCACTTACTCATAGACGAAATCTCTTTTTCAACATGTACCATTCCCCAAAGACGATGCTAAATCATTAGTTCCTACTTTCCCCACTGCGTTGATCGGAAGCTTGTTGGAACGTGATGGGGGGCCACGCCCCCATGCACATTTCTGATGGAGGGAGAGGCATGGACGGATTGGACCCTGGATCCGCCTCTGCATTTAGCTCAAGTCTAGGTAAATAGGTTACCATAACCAGGGGGGATCTCCAATTCCTTTCGGGTTCCCTATTGTGTCTAACAGAGTATACCTTTTCTTTTGTATGACAAGTTGTCACTTCGTAAACTTTTGGATCAATAAACTGATGGTAGTTTTAAACAGTGGCGTAGCTAGCTTTTCATGGGCCCGTGTGCCGAGGTCCCGCATGGGCCCCTGTTTGACCTTGTAAGGCCGGTATCAATGAGTTCTTGCGATCAAGATCACCAATCAGGCCTAATCAATGGCATTTGCCATTAGGCCTCACACATGCAATACAACTCACCCACAGAATAAACATGAATGCTGCACAAATGAGACAGATAAAGTGATTCTATCTGCAGTGATTTCTCAGTCGAATTTAAAATCTATCAGGTTGCAGACTTATCCACTTATTATTAGAAGGTTCACTTAATTAAAACAATGTCATGGCATCATAAAGTTTTCTCTAGCATTTTGCCCAGCAAAAATGCCAATCATCTATCAATTCTGGTTCATGATTTACAATTTGCACACCAAAACAACGTGATCGTCAATGTTTCATAGTACTTACTTAAAAATAAGTTTAGCAATATTCTCTGCAAGTGCAAAAATAGGGTCAAATAGGCCTACGTTATTCCCTCAGACCCTGATTCACACGTGCTTAAGCCTCAATTTGGTGTCTCCCGGATTTTGAGTGAGAGCTGATAGGAGTTGAGAGCCGAATGGGAATTGTAAAAAAACCGAGATTTGGGCTGTGAAAGGTGAAAAGAAGACTTCAAACTAGGCCTACATGTATAATTATGACCTTAAAAAAGACTTGCGAGGTTTGAACCACCTCAAACCCACGGCAATTCTCACCCTGGGAGATGTCTGGTCAGTATACCGCAGGGATGGGCAAATTACAGGGTAGAATGTAATTGAATTACAAATTACCAATTACTGGAGAAAATGTAATTGAATTACAAATTACAAATTACTTCTGACTCCGATTCTCAAATTACAAATTACAAATTACGTAATTTCAATTACATCAATTACAAATTACTTTGGGCTTAAATCATTGGAATAAAAACCTCAGGCAGGAAGTGCATGCCTTTTCCCTTATTTCTATGTGTGTCATTATATATTGTGTAGCTTTCTTTTAGAAGCAGCAGCCGTTCAAACAAGTTGGGCCTATCTGATCGTTTGTTATGCCTTGCAATCAGGCCTGTAAAACTAAAGAGCCTATATCTATCTACTGGTGCAGACAAAGGCAGGGCATCATTAAATTGTATTTAAAGAATTTGTTAGTAGTTGTAGAGCTATGAGGCATTATTAGTTCCCTTTTCTGTCATATTCCATATGCTACAAGATTTCTAAATCGTTTTCGTTTCTGCTAGTCGACTTAATTTATGGTCACTAACACGCTGCACATTAAAACCATTAAATTCTTCATCTTCCTCTTCTTCTTTATGACCACTAGATGCTCAGTATTTTGTTCGCTACCGGTGGTAAATTCAGATGTTGTTACTAGCAATTAACTCATGTATTCTTTTAGTTTGGTCTGCAAACTGTACAGGTAGCCACATAACTTAAAATACGGATGATTCACTGTTGCAAGGATCGCATGATTCATCAAAGAATTCTAATATAGGCTATTCAAAGTAATTTGATTTTGCAGAATGTAATTGAAATTACAAATTACAGGAAGAAATGTAATTGAATTACAAATTACAAATTACTTTGATGCAGAGCATCAAATTACAAATTACCAATTACAATTGTAATTTAAATTACGTAATTTCAATTACCCAATTAAATTACTGCCCATCCCTGGTATACCGTTACCTATTCAGTAAATGACCGGAATACACGAACATGTCGGTGACAAGTAGGGCTTATGAGGTTTCTGCGGCACACCGTTTAGTTACCACTATTTGTCTTGTATTTGTTTTTATGTATCTTTTTTTGTATGCTTGTAAATCAGAGTGCGTTTTGCAGCTGATACATTAAGAATATACATACTTACTTACTTATTATACACGAACGTGACATATAGACGGCATATTACACCTATAGTAGATAGCATAGGCACGCCCTTACCCTTTGCATAGGAAAGTGAATCAACGATATGAAAATCTTATGTCGGTATGATCCATGTCATCGCACACACACACACACACACACACACACCCACACACATACACAAACACACACACACGTCACCCTGCAATTTGACCGTCATGACTGGAGAGGAAAACACAAGTTGAAAGGAGATTAGTAGGCTATAGGTTTTCCTATTAACAGCACGGCGGTTGACAGGTGTCAGTAAAGTAGCGAAGTAAGCCTACCATGGTCTAATCATAATGCAAGTTTGTTCACGAAAACTACATCTGTCAAAAATTAATGTGAATTTCTAATTAGAAGTTAGATTAATAATTTAACAATCTCCGTGGGCCCCTGGAGGTCGTGGACCCGTGTGCTTTGCACACATTGCACACAATGTCATGGTAGCTACGCCACTGGTTTTAAAAAGGCGTGCAGGTAAAACTGTTGCCAGATACATCCTTCAATTGACTTCTCTAAACAAGTTGCGTGAATGAATAATGAGTGGTGAGTTATTTTTGACCTGATGATTGAGTGAGCGAGCGACGAGAGAGTTTGTCAGAAGGTGAGCAAGTCAAATTTGAACGAGCGAGTAAGCGAAGGAGCGAAGGAGCGAACGAGTAGGTTATCATATGATTGAGTCATTTTTTCGTTGAGTGAGTAAACGATCGAATGAGTTCGTTTGAGTGATGAGCCAGTTGCAGAATAATCACGCTTCTTAGTTTGATTGATAGGTTCTTATTTACGTAGTAATGTAGACACTAAATTCGCTATTGAATTGTTACCTGCCCAGGCCTATAATGATGCTAAATGCCCGTAAACAGAACAATGTCTACGAATGAGATAGCGAGCTGCTACCTTGAAGATGTCACAACAGCTCAGCTTGCGCAGACATCATGACTTGTGAAGCCCTGCCTTAAAGATTCATATCCTGAACTTGCGTAACGCAACGTCGATAGTGAAGGGGTATGAATGGAGACGGCATCCGCGGTACACCATTAAAACCATTGAGCTGAAGGCCTACACGATTAAAGCCACTACTTCAATAGACGAAGCTCTTTGTGATAAATGCCGTTCCACCAGTCCTGAGAGTAGGACCTACCTCGAACCGCCAGACATACTTAGAGTTGAATATATGCATTGTCTGTATAATAGGCCTACGTTGAATTATTGCACTCATATCTCATTATTCGTCTCAAAAGTCTTTTAACTAACTTAGCTTATACACGGATTTTTTGTTGCGGTGTCACGAACAGAATATCCCCGTATTGATCGTATCCCCCCCCCCAGATGAAGAGAAGCGGGAAAATGTCACTTCCGGGTATATTTAGATCTATTTGTGCAAATTAATTTCCATCTGCTTTGTTTTAATAAAAATAATATCTTTTCTTTAATTAAACGCCTGCAAGACGCACTGCGCTTTACATTTACAAATTATGCAGTAGGCTAATCTTAATTAAATTAACTACTAACTGAACAGACAGCTTTGTAATTACACGGCGCTAATTATAGTAGTCTAGAAAGCAAATCCGCCCAACGGGGACTCGAACTCACTACCTCTCGCACTCTACGTCACCGTGTTATCCATTGCGGGACCAGGCCCCCCCCCCCGGTAAAAAGCATACTCTAAAAAGACATACTCTAACATGTATATTTATTCCTACTGGATAATTTTGTTTGCTTTGGTTTTAGAACATATAGAACATTTAGAAACTTAAGAACACTTAGAGTCACTAAAAAAATTCGATTTGCCTTCCACTGAGCATTGCTTAGGACGCTTAAAAACAATAATTATTAGTCACTTTAAATGTTCACTACAGCATAAACTTTTCAATTATACGCATTTAAAAAAATAAAGATAGGAAAGTTTATCTCCCCGGATACTCTCTTCAGGTATATTCCATTTGGAATATAAATACTCGGAATGAATGAATTAAAGTATAGATTAATTCATACCCGATAGGTTTTATGGGGATAGAATATCCCGTCACACCGGCAATTACGCGGAGAGTTTTCGATTCAACAGTCGCATAATGTTTCGACGTCATTGTATTTGCCAAGTCCAAATACATAATCTTACTAAAGGCAACATTGTTTCGATGCGAAATTGCGTACTCATTCACTCTCTCCCTTCCCCTCTGACTCTGCCTGTGTCTGTGTCTCTGTCTCCGAATATTTCTGTCTCTCTGTCTCTCTCTGTTTCTCTTTCTCATACCCAAACGCTCTCCCTCTCCCTCTCCCTCTCCCTCTCCCTCTCCCTCTCCCTCTCCCTCTCCCTCTCCTTCTCCCTCTCCCTCTCCCCCTCTCTCTCTCTCTCTCACTCTCTCTCTGGCACACCCACACAAACGCTCCCTCTTTCCAGATAATAAACAGGTTCATATAATATTACAGCTATAATTGCAAGGTTTCCTCCACTCTCGCCGAATATCGTTGACTAAGCTAGACTACAACGAAGGCAAAGCATTGTTTCACGAGGAATATGTGGAAAGAAAACCAACTACTTCTCCTCTTGCTTATTTTGATACATGCAGAAGTCACAAATTCTGCGAAATCTTTCGAATACACCCAAAATCTGAATGGAGCAGCGATGTGTGCATTAGACGAACCATCGATTGTGATTCCATTTGATCAGCTTCCTGCTTTGCCATCTGGATCCTGTTCACCTGTTGTTGTTCGCTGTGCCTGGCAGTGTACATTGGATCCAAACTGCACGAATTTCAACTACAGAGAGGATGAAGGAAGATGCGAACTATTCCACTACACGCCTAACAACTGCTCTACATCATCAGCGTGTAATCACCTGCAAGTAAGTATCATCGTAAACGATTCAGGCACATCCAAAGTTGACATAGGCCATAGGGCCTATGAGTTTAATTTTAAGAAATTTTTCGTATTTGTAACACACCATGTGCTTTTCAATCACAGGTGTTACATAATATCAACATCAGGCTATTAGCCTAATCTTTCATTAGCGCGTTTAATAGGCCTACATTTCTGCTAGATGTCGGCCTATACACCGTTCATATAGTTTTGTATTTTTATGAAGTCAAGTAGATCTAATATCCATAATTGTGACGTTTTCCAACTAGCCTAAATGAGTTGCTGGAACAAATTGTAGGCCCTACATTATTTTTAGAGTAGGTCGACATAATTATCACTATTCGCTTCAACAAATCGTCATCGAGAGTATTAGACTCTGCAAACTTCGACTCCGGGAAAACATAGAAATAAAGGACGCACATTCTTGAATTGCAAAGAACACCGAGTAAGAATTGTTGTGAAGTAAACGACACAACCCAAAGTATTATCATAGTATTTGAAACACTGCAAATGCACATGGTTCAGATTACTGGCAGCTAGTAGGCCTACCATGCAAGGATTCAATATTAACGCGATTCCTGGCATATTTGTTTTAGAACTTGTTCCTAATTGCCTCATAGGCCTACGATTTATTTCTTGCAACGATATGACCACCTCTAATCACCGCTCGGTGTCAATTAACTATACAAGCTTTCCAAGGCATTCAGTTAAGCGGTACCGGTACACAATGTGGATGCAGTGCCTAAACACTTCTGAATCTGAAAGCTTCGGTGCCATCCTTCAACTCAATCAATCAATCATTCAACAAATAACATGAACTTATTATAGTGCCCCGTCAAGATCTCTACTCAGAGGCGCTCCGAACCCAGGCCTGTTATTGGTTTGAGTGATACTTTAAGAAATTTGGACCCATCATTGGGTATGCTTCCTGCCTTCTCTGATTGCCCAGCGGACTTTCTACTTAGGCAAACGTCATCTCTGAAAGCGAGATCTTTGGGGCAGAGTGGGCGAAATGTGGTTAGCGAATCATCCCGAGGTCGAGAATGGGTTCAGCCAGTAAATGTCGAGTTCGGTGGCCGTGTGATTAGAGCGGTTGACCTGTTCGAGGCGATTATTTAGGGTCATTTAGCAAGTACTTCACTCACATTATTATTGCTCTGCAGTATTATACTATTATTGCAATTGCGCTGTCGAGGCGTGGGCACTTCTGAGCTTTTGCAAGAATGGCGATATCAAATTGTTGTTGTGTTGTGTTGTATTGTGTTGTATTGTAAATATATATTTTGTTTTTTTATATTCTGCAGCAGGTGGATGGTATGAAAAGCTGTCATACTGAAGGTAGGCTTAATATGCACTCATACGTTGCTTACAGTGAACGGTAAGTCTTGTATATGTGTTGTGTTGAATCGGTTAGGATGTTGCTCACCTTAATCTTTACCACATCACTTACAGTGATTAGGGTGAACTTGATAATGTATCCCGTAAAGACTTGTTCTGTTGGCAATTGGTCTAGCTGTGATTTTGGAAGTGCACATGATCGGTTACATGCTAATTAGAAGCATCGTAATCGTAATCGTAAACTCGAAATTTCTAAAGCGCCAATCGAAAGCCAAGCGCGGGGCACCAGCTTATTCACGAGCGCTGCGTTGAGTTAGAAGGGTTGTCCGTGAGCGTAGTCCGTGGTGGTCCGGGTCGAGTTACCATAAGATCAGGATCAAATGCGTTGAGTTAGAAGGGTTGTCCGTGAGAGTAGTCCGTGGTGGTCAGGGTCGAAATTCCATAGGATCAGAGGGGCGGAACAGCTATTAAGGCGGGTGTCGTTTGGGCCGGGAATTGGAAGGTGGAGGATCAGATGAGACATGCAGGATAAGAGTTCGTGAAAAGGAGTGTCTTAAGTTTCGAATGAAAAGCCCGAGGTGTGATGGATAGAGGAGCCTGAGGAAAGTTGTGGTGTGTGATTAGTAATGATGGCGGATGGACTGAAAAGGATCGGAATTCAGGAGGCAGTTCATTCCAAAGGCGTGGTGCTGAGATGGATATGGCTCGGTTGGAGAACTTGAGATGACTTGTGACCGGCGGTCGAGAAAGTGTAAGGCAGGCGGATGATCGGGTAGAACGGGTAGGTTGGATGGTGAAGAGTTCGCGAAGATAACTTGGCTGAGAGCATTGCAAGGAGTTGTAGGTTAAGGAGAGAACTTTGAAGTGGATTCGCTCTGGGATTTTCAACCAGTGAAGTGATTTGAGGATGGGGGTGATGTGATGATGTCTCATCCTGTACAGAACTAAATATTGTGGAAGCTGTTTTACGTTGGAGCGATGATGTAGTGAGGAATGAGCGGGGTTACGTTTATGGTTGATAAATTTCATTGGCTCTTCTCCGGGCTGGTATGCAATTATATATTGAAGATCCTGACTCTGATCCTGAGTCACGTCTCAGCGGGTCTTGCCCTGAAATATAACACCGGAACAGCAGAAAACTGAAATGCTGATAGTTTTAAAATTGAAGGGTATTATGGTTAATCATTAAAGTAGGCCACTACAACAGAAACGGTGTCACGACAACAGTTACTGGTCTACAGATAACTCGCCTACCGCCAAGTGGTCTCCGGACAATTCGTCTACCGACAACTGGTTACTGGTCTACAGACAACAGTTACTGAGCTAGGCGCTTTAGAAATGGAAGCTGGATGAAAGTTTTTAAGGTGAAATGGAGGTTGCATTGATGAAAAACGCAAGAGAAAAGGAATCTGGATGATGGTTCGTTTACAGGTGAAATAGAAGCTGGATTGACAAAACTAACGTAAGAGAAATAAAAGCTGGATGAAGGTATTTCCTGATCGGAAATAGAAGCTGGATTGATGAAACAGTGCTTAAGTAATGGAAGCTGGATGAGGGTATTTTTATATTTGAAATAGAAGCTGGATGGACGAAAATAACGAACGAGAAATAGAAGATGACTGAATGCACGTTGAAACACATGAATAAAAATTATTAATCCACTTTCCATTTAAGTTAAAAACCCTTTTGCATAAATCCAGCTTCTATTTCATCAATAGGAGTTGTCTGTAAACCAGTTGTCGTTAGACCAGTAACTGTTGTCCGTAGATGAGTTGTCGGTAGATGAGTTGTCCAGTGGACCAATTGTCGTGGAAGCAACAGAAACATTTCAACGGTACTATTGCGTCTCTCCTTGGAGAATAGACCTACAACAGTCTGCAAATGTCAATTGAGAAGTCAAGGCAAAAGCTGTGATAATAAGTCATTTTGTTATTGACTCGCAAGGTAGAAGACGCGGGCCATAAATTTTGTTTTGTAGTTCAGCAGACAACAACTACTTGTATGCAGACCGTCGATTCGAATGGCTGCAGTCTACCGTTCCAGTACTTATACAAAGAATATAACGAATGCACTAATGCAACTGGAATCGATATTCTTCAGTGTGCAACTCTCAATGGAACCTTAAACAACTGCTCATATCCATTGGGTAGGCAGCCAGACAATCAGCTTGCGCTTGTCTAGTGACTAATATACTGCAATAGGGATTGCAATTCGTGGATTTAATCAAGTCTTACAAGGAATAGGTAAATAGACAAAGTTCGCTGCACATGGAGCTCGGAATTCGATGGGGACTCGTTTTAGAAGCATTGCGTAGACTAAAATAGTATTGTCAACGCACATTAATTTTGTTATATTCCGCTACCACAAAAACTCTTCAAAGACCATCATTATCATAATTATATAGCGTCTCCCAAATAATGCACAATCAGCTGTGCATGTAATGTATCGTCTAACTAAGAAAACAGAGGGCCAGAATTGAATGAAAGGAAGTTCTGTCGGGGAAAAAATAGATGTGAAGAAAAGAAAGAGGGTTTCATAGCAGGTTACTTGGCAATCCATTCTGGCATGATGAGTGCAAATGGCCGTTATTTCGGTATGATGCAACTTTGACTTTTGGAGACGTTGCCGGAGTCATTGAGCCATATATTTTTGAAAGGCTGGATCGTAAGCGGGCACTAATACATAGAATAGATGATTGTGATAATGCATTGTATGGATGTGCAAAATGTGTTACATTACGGCTTGTAATAAACTCTCAACAGCACTGTAGACGATGCTGTAGCCTATATTCTTTAGAGAAAATTCAATAGACTATGCCTTTCATTGAATTTTCTCTTATCTGTTTATTTATCGAATTTATCTAAGTTACTTAATTTTTATTGAATTTTCTCTGTCAATGTGTTTTTCATTGACAGCAAGATTTCTAATGGCGTCATTAATTTTTTTTGTGATTATAATTCAATGCAGGATACGTGGCAAAAGATGACGTAATCAATGTGACAATGGGAACATCGAAAGTTCCTTTACCGTGCATTAACAACTGGATCATCATGATGAACCGTTTCGATGGATCAGTGGCTTTCAATCGCTCATGGGCGGACTATAAGATGGGATTCGGTGACATTAGAACATCAGAGTTCTGGATTGGAAACGAATACATCCATCTCTATACAAACAAGGGTGACACTTCATACAGACTTCGTGTCGAAGTAATATAAGAGATTTATTTTCTTGCTTTTGGGATATTAAAGTGATTTTTTAAAATCGACCCTAATCAGCAAATCCCGAGGATATTTGTCTGTCATTTTTTTTACAAAGTAAGAGATAGAAAAGCAATTTGTCACATTTTTTCAAACTATATCCCGTTTGCAAATACTGGCTTCCCTTTCACTGCTATTCAGTTTTAGATGGATGGTTTTAACTGAGAAGCCGGATTGTTGATGGCATTTATAGTTGGGCGCACGGAATGTGCTCTCGTACGAGGCAAAAATATTTCGTTAGATTCTAATTCAGGGAGGGGCGGTGGCGCATTCGATTACACACTTGCATGGAGACCAACGGAACTGAGCTCGATTCCATAAGGCACCGTAGGATAGGTGTGCTTTCCAGGCTGCTAGCAGCAGCCTGGAAAGCACGCCTGTTAGCCAATGTATTGAAGGCTGTCTGTTCTGCTAGTAGTAAATATTAATGGTAATTAAGATAACTGCATAATTGTACATTGTAAACGATTGCGGTCTGGTCAAGGCCGTAGCCAGGATTTGATTTCGGGGGGTGTTTCTTTCCCTCCCGAAAAATTGATCACTTTTTTTAGTCCGGTCGAGATCTTCAGGAAATGCCACAATTTTTGAAAAACTTATGACGTTTTTTTAGTTTTTTTGTCATCCGGCCGAAATCGCCAGAAAATGTCGCCAATTAATTCAATTTGTTTACATTTTTCATTTGGGGGGGGGGGTGTTTTCATGGTTTTATTTCATGTTTTTGCATCATGTGCTCGTAAGTGCATTCAATTATTTTTTACATTTTCCATTTCGGGGGGTGTTCAAACACCCAAAACACCCCCTAGCTACGGCCTTGGGTCTGGTAACCCGATTGCTGAATAAACCAAAAACTATTAATGTCAATCTGTAACTGTAAATTATTCAATGGGTTCTAGCGATTGCCGCATAAAGTTGGATCATCGAAATGCATTGTTGCTGAATAGAAGTCGGATTGATAATAATATTTCTTTATTTAATAGATGTGATATTGGTGAAAAGATTAATACATAAACTGGAGCTTAATTGGCGAAAAATAATTGCAATTTAAATATAGCCTAAGTTGGATTGATGAAAAACAGATAGACCTATCGTTTAAAACGAAGCTGAATTTATTGAACGAATTTTTGCCTTAAATTAAGGAAGCTGGATTGATGAGATGGATACATGCCAATTATAAGAAATCGGATTGATGAAAAATAATAATCCTGTTTCGGGCGAACAATTTAGAACGCCAAAAAGATGGATTACGAAATATTAATTCCACAACTTTAGAGCCATATTCAAATCTATAGGCCTACTGTTTGGTTTTCTTAGTAGTTGTCCTATGGCTGTTCCATCAATCAACTCGTCAATGTCATTCATTATACTTATTACTTGCTATTCCAATTTCTTTAATTACCATAATAGGTTCAAGTTCTTGCTAATGTTTGGTTTAATTCGCCAATTAGGCAACGTGATCTAACTGATAATGAATCCCAAATGCTATTCCTCTTTTCACTTCCGCCAACTTGTGCATCGTGGCAACAGACAATTATTATAGTTTACGCTGGATTAGAGTAAATTTGCTTTATTCCTGAACTCTTTCTTCTTGCACTTGCGTCGTTGTTCTGTTATTCATAGCTTCAAGCTTACACCAGTGGCAAATGGTACTTTGCTGAATACGACACATTTTCAGTCGACTCGGAAGCCAACGCTTACACAATTCACTTGTCAGGATTTTTTGGGAACGGTGGAGATTCGCTCACCAACACTTCTGTGAACCCTGTAGTTTATCAGAATGGAATGAATTTCAGCACATCTGACGCCGACCACGACTTGTGGGCTGGAAACTGCGCGTCAAAGTTTCGTTCTGGATGGTGGTTCAACAATTGCTGGAGGAGCTGCCTCACTTGTGTCTACGGTACAGTGGACTTTTCGTGGTATAGCTTGAATGGCTACCAGAACGAGTACGCTGGGAAGTTACGAGCAGCCAGAATGATGATCAGAAGCAACTGAGTCTCAGATAACATCAGCGTGATCAAGACTCGTGGATCACGAATTTCAAACTGGTCACATTTTAATGCCATCAGTGTAACAGCAATTGAAAGCGAGAAACATTTAAAATTATAATTATCTATAATATTTTCCGTGATTGTATTCAGGGGCTTCTATCCCTATACATGGCGGGTGCAGCTTGCGCCCAGTGAAAAATAGGGGGGAATCAGAAGACAGCCAAAATTCACGTCGGTTGGGGGGGGAAGGTTGGACATGGAGGGCAGCGTTCAATCTAGGCATCACTAGGAGGAAGATCCCCCAGAAAATACTTCCCCTCCATATAATCTGGACAAAATGGTAGGCCTAATAGTTTTTAGCAAAATGTATACACTTTATACACTTTGAATTTTTAGTTAGGCTACTATCTACATTTTTGAATTACATGAACTGCTATAACAGAGCTCTATAATATACCATAATAAAAATTTCCTATTATATGATTCTAATTATGTTTTTACTATTTTAATAAATAATGCAATCATATTATAATTGAAAAAATAAGGTTAATATAAATACTTTTTTGCACAACTAAATGGCTTCTCTCCAATGTTATCTTTCAAATTTCAGACAGTCAAATTTGGTCCTTGAACACTTAGTAAAGCAACATAATTATTACGTGGGCTTACAATGTAGGACCTACATTGTATTTTATTGTAGGCTTATTGCATTGTGCTCTAAAAATTTATGTAACGCCTCTCGAGTGCACACTGATCATAGGCGCAAAACATATGGCTGCCCAATTCTTCACTGAAATAGTAGAGTAATTTTGCTAAGAGGACAGCTTAAAATGCTGAAATTGCAAAAATTTCTTATGAGGAGGGGCACATTCCCTCCCCATACCAGGTCCCTTCTCGGCGCTACACATGCTTCGGCGATCGTCTGCTGAATGCTCGTTTGTCCCCCTCCAAACAAACCTTCATTCCCACACTAGAGGAGGGCATGGGCTAGATTACATTATATTGCTTACAAAGAGGAAGGCCGGTCCAGAAAGGGGGGGGGAAGAAGATGGGCTGCGCCCGGTTGCTTAGGGGGGATAGAAGCCCCTGATTGTATTTGTGCGTGGCTCTATTTCAGTGTACATATCAAGGTGGTAAAGTTACTGTTAAAATTTGTAGAATTCTACAGAACAGTTTAAGATAAATTTGACGACATGATTTCCATCTGATTAATTCCTACGACACTTCGGTAATTCCGATCTTTAGCATCCGACTAATTACAAGCTATAATTCAGTTAAGCAATATCAGTAACAATAGCCCTAATGAAAAATATGGTAATATTCATAATAATGATGATAAATTTAGGCCTAATAGTAGTAGTAGTAGTAGTGGTAGTAGTAGTAGTAGTAATAATAATAATAATAATAATAATAATAATAATAATAGTAATAATAGTAATAATAATAATAATAATAACAATAACAATAATAATTACAATAATAATAATAATAATAATAGTGGCAGTAATAATAATAATAATAATAATAATAATAATAATAATAATAATTTTAGGCCTAGTAGTAGTAGTAGTAATAATAATAATAATGATAATACTACTAATAGTAGTAGTAGTAGCAGTAGTAGTAGTAGTAGTAGTAGTAGTAGTAGTAGTAGTAGTAGTAGTAGTAGTAGTAGTAGTAGTAGTAGTAGTAGTAGTAGTAGTAGTAGTAGTAATAGTAATAATAATAATAATAATAATAATAATAATAATAATAATAATAATAATAATAATAATAATAATAATAATAATAATAATAATAATAATAATAATAATAATGCTTGCGCATTATTCTCATGCTTGCGGGCAGCGGCCCGCAAGCATGAGAAATACCACCAGCTCTCCACAACGCACTACTTTGTGCCCCTTGCCTTCGAGACCATGGGTCCGATTAATAGTGAAGGCCATGTCTTTCTCTCTGACCTAGGACAAAAACTCAGCATGGTTACGGGGACCCACGAGAGACCTCTTTCCTCTACCAACGTATTTCTTTAACGATACAACGTTTTAACGCGATCGCATTCCGAGGCACTTTCGATGATCAAGACAACGAAGAGTAGGGTCATTCTGGACTAGTTTTTAACCAATAGTTAGTAATGAAGTCCCTGAGGGATCCTAAATACCTCAGGGCAAAAAAAAAAAAAAAAATAATAATAATAATAATAATAATAATAATAATAATAATAATAATGATAATGATAATGAGCAATAACAATAACAATAATAATAACAATAATAATAATAATAGCAAGAATAATGATAATAAAAATAACAATAATAACAATGATAATCATTATCGACTGCGCAATAAAATTAATAACACCGTTTGTTCTCCCTGTTCTTGATATGGCCACTTCAGTTTGCTCATAAAATAATACCTGAAACTGAGGTAGCCTATTATAGTTAACCAGTCGTCATTTGCATGGGCGGATCCAGAGGGCAATCCGGCCATGGTCCCCCATTTAGAAATTTCTTTATTTTGAGCAGCTATTCTGGCTTGGAAAGTTGACGTGCCCCCCCCCCCCCATGAGTAGTTCCGTAGCACCCTCCCCACGCCCACGGGGTACGTATGCGAGGCCCGTACGACTAAAAAAGGTCATCAAGTATTTAGGCGGATCAAATGGTATATTTTCCTGGGAATTCGGGACAAATGACTAAAAAGTTTTAAAAGGCCATCAGATTTTTGGGCGATCAAGGCGAAAATTTGTATCCACCCTTCGAAAATTTCTGTATCCGCCCTTGATCATTTGCATGGCTTTCGGTGTGCGGCCTTGGGTTTGAGTCTGACGGAATATTAAAGAAAGCTAGAACGTTGATTAGACGTTCCTGTCGCTGAGGTGAATTAAAACGGTTTGGGTCCACTATTCCGAGGGTCCACTATTCCGAAGGTCCACTATTCCGAACTCTAACCCTAAACCTAACCCTAAACCTAACTGTAGCCCTAACCGTAACTCACCCAACCATAACCATGACCCTAAACCTAACCCTAACCCACCCCAAACCTAACCATGACCCTAACCCTCCCCAACCCTAACCCTAACCATAACCCTAAACCCAATCCCAACCCACCCAACCTTAACCCACCCTAACCACAACCCTAACCCTAATCCACTGTAACCCTAACCACAAGGATAACGGATAAAATATAGCGGATATTCGGAATAGTGGACCTTCGGAATAGTGGACCTGCGGAATAGTGGACCCTCTGAAGAGCGGGCCGTTACCATTAAAACATTTCACTATGAAAGAAAGTCTGCACAAAGAACATTACATGTTTCGATGGTTTAAATAGTTTACAATACATGCATGGCACAGTTACATGTACAATTGTACATACCTGTCCTTACTGAAACTGCATCCCAGATAATGCTTTATTATTTAGCTTGTCGGAATACATGATTGGCCCGTGTAAGGAGATGGAACGCTGATGTAAAACCGTCACCATTGTGTTTTTGCCTCTATGGCAAAGACATATGCGGGCGACCATGATGTGATCGTAGCCAAAGTTTCGCCAACCTATCCTACTGAACAGAGTTAACGAAGTTAAACAAATAACTTGATATAACGTTACATTAGGCAAGAAATTCGACAACTCTTTTTTCTCTATGTAAAGAAGCTAACTCCGCCACAGGTCGTACTCTGCCAATGCTAGTCCCAAGCCTGGATAAAGGAGGAGGGCGTCGCTAATGGTCTTTGTTACCACACAGTGACGTTAAACTCCAAATAGCCTACACAAACGTAAAGAAGCTAGCAGCAGAATGTGTTACAATAAATTTTCAACTATACTTATCAAAGTATAATAGAACAGTGATGTGTGTTTTATTCCAACCATCGCCCATGACTTCAATTGATCTGCCTCCTTCTTTACCATTTGGATCTTGTTCACCAACTGGAGCTCTTTGCAGTGTAAGCTTACTCTAGAATCTGCCTGCACGAATTTCAAATGCAGTCTGCAAGCATGGGCGCCCGCAGAAATTTTTGCAGGAGGGGGCAAAACCCTATTTTCACGGCTAAACTTCTTTGTATCAAGTGGTTGAAAAATTCAAAGCAGTAAATTAGGATCATGCACGGGTAGCCTATTTGTCATGGAGTTTTTTGGTGTATATTTCTCAGTTTCACTTTTTTAAATTTTAACTACGGTAGCCTATGAATAGTTTATTTAGTGCGAAGAAATTTGTTTAAAAAATCCAAAAGTTATAGTCAAAAGTAAGTTCCTGAAGGCGATGCAATAAGTTTACATGACCTCTGGAGAACTGACACCTATTTTGTCATTCAGCTATTCATTCATGCGCCATCTAGTTATTTCTATATTCTAATTGTAATTTCTAAACTTCTAAAGCATTACTCGAAAGTCAATCGCAGGCGCCAGCTTATTCATCGAGTCAAATGGTGATCAGCAGAAGCTCCAAGTCAGGTTGTCAGAAGGGCGGAGGGCAGAGAAGCTGTTAAGGCGAGTGTCATTTAGCCTATGATTTAGGATTGGATGGTGGAAGATACAACGTTCAGATGATTAGCGGAATGAATTCTTTTGAATATAGGCAAGGCGTCAGTCTTATAAGCTGGAACTTAATGGTCATGGCTACAGTTCTAGTAAGAATTTGAAAAATGCAAGGCAGAAAATTGAGAGCATGTTTATTTTACGGAGGTTTCTAACCGTAGATTTCTTAGTTTCACTTTGTCCATCATTAGTATTATAGTATTATTAATTCTCTAACCAGGGCCGTAGCAACAAAGAACGTGGCCCCCTCCGATCATAATTATTATGTCTAGGGGCGGCGGGGCCCCTTACAATGAAGAAACTGGAAACAGTATTTACTTTATGCAATTTGCAGGGCTCATTATTATGCAAACAAATAGGCCTGCAGTATGCATATAGCCTATTCCGTATTTACTTCACGGCATTGCCAGTAAAATCAATATGGATTGTGCAATAGCGTCAATAAATGTCACTTATTTTCGGTTATGCCTTACACATTTTACACATTTAGGGGCCCCCCCTTTCTTGCGGGGCCCCCTTCGGTCGGAGGGTACGGAGGGCGGTCGCTACGCCTCTGTCTCTAACTCGAAGAAATTTGTTAAAAACACAAAAGTAGTAGCTTAAAAAATAGACGTCAAATTTCCATGGGGGTGGGCAAGTGTCCCCTCTTGCCCTATGTGCGAGCGCCCATGTCTGCAAGTATAAGGTAATACAAATAAGACTACCGCAAATGGATTAGCTGGCATCAATCGTAGGACACGTGCTCGAAGACCAACACGTAACATAATCATTAGTCAGATTTTGATTATTTACACTGCCTCTCTGTCTGTCTGTCTGTCTGTCTATCTATCTGTCTGTCCGTCTGTCTGTCTGTGTGTGTCCTCTCTCTCTCTCTCTCTTTCATTCAATTTACGATCACGATTCCGGGAATATACTGGGCACCAACTTTACCGATATTATAATGTACAGGATTGATTTATTTTTTGGTTCTTGGTATTGCAAATCGTGTAAGTATTGCAGGTATGCCGTACAAACGAGTTGCTGCACGATGCTAAATGCCAATGACTAGAATGACGGCTACGAGAAAAACAACTGGCAGCTACCTTGAAGGTGGCACTAAAGCCTAGCTTCTGCAGACATGTGAAGCCCAGCTTTAAAGATTCATTATCCTGAACTTGCGTTGCGTCGATAGTGAAGAGGGATGAAAGGAAACGAAGTCCGCGATACACGATAAAGACCAAAGATCCAATAGACGAAGCCATTGTGATAGATGTCGTCCCACCTGAAAAAAGGCCTACCTCGAACCGTCAGAATCTGATATGCGCGGAAACGAATATAGTCTAATGTGAATTGTCAGTCGGCTATTAAGCTTATACGTTGAATTGTCGCACTCATAATTATCTCATTATTCGTGTCAAATGTCTTTTAGCTGTCTATGCCCGGATGTTTTGTCCCGTCAATTAGGCCCCTACGCAGAGTTCTCTATTCAGTTAGCCCGCAATGCCTCGACGTCATTATATTGGCAACGTCCACGTACTTAGGTGACATTGCTTCAATGCGACTCACTCGCTCTCACCAGTCACCTACGTCTGTCTTTGTCTCTGTCCCTGTATCTGTCTCTCTCTGTCTCCCATACACGTACACACACACACACGCGCGCGCGCGCGCACTAGCACTAACACACAAACACACCCACACAAACGCTTTCTCCACACAAAAAACATATTCATATAATATTACAGCTCTCATTGCAAGGCATCGTCCACTCTAACTTGTCGAATATCGCTGAATAAGCTACACTACAACGAAAGCATTGTTTCACGAGCAATATGAGGAAAGAAAACCAATTTCTTCTCCTAGTGTTTATTTTGATGCATGCCGAAGTCGCAAATTCTGCGAAATCTTTCGAATATACACAAAATCTGAATGGAGCAGCGATGTGTGCATTAGACGAACCATCGATTGTGATTCCATTTGATCAGCTTCCTGCTTTACCAACTGGATCCTGTTCACCTGTTGTTGCTCGCTGTGCCTGGCAGTGTACATTGGATCCAAACTGCACGAATTTCAACTACAGGGAGAATGAAAGAAGATGCGAGCTGTTTCACTACACGCCCAATAATTGCTCTACATCATCAGAGTGTAATCACCTACAAGTAAGTGACATCGTAAAAGAATCAGGTACCTAGGCTACACCTAATCTTCTGTATACATAAGGTACTTTTAATCTTTAGACATTTTCTTCGTATTTGTAGCCATAGTTGTAAAAAGCGGTTTTTTTCGTCTCTTATTCTTATCCCAAAAACGTCTTTTTTAATTTTATTTTATTTTATTTATTTATTTACTGTCCATTATTATTTTTCTTAATTTAATTTTTGTCTGATATTCCATAATATTTTTACCGTAATCTCAAGGATTCAGCTAGCTATTATAGTGTCATTATGTAATTGTTTAAGTCATCATTTGAGAAATACATGTAGGCCTAGTAGGTCTCTACAATAAATGAAATTTATAAAAGTTATTTTTATTTAAAATTCTTGGGTCTATAATTTATATTATTTTATAAGTAACAATTTTACTTGACTCCATAAAGATACAAAACTGCGTGATCGACGTATAGGCCTACAATTAGCAGCAATGTACGCTCTAAAGATGTAGCCTACTTACTTATACGCAAGTCAAATACATAGGCCTATATAATTATATATTTTTTGTTCTGCAACAGGTCAAGGATACGAAAAGTTGTCACATTGAAGGTACGCCTAATATGCACGACATATTCTTTAAAGTCGATTGCAAGCTTTCTGTGTGGGGTATTTAGACACGTATAGGCTAAATAAATGTTCATTTTTAGCCTTACTCACATCACTTACAATGATTGATGCTGAACTTCAAGATGTAGGCTAAACATTAAAGACTTGTTCAGCTGGCAACAGGTCTAACCATTTATGGGAATTGCACATCATCTGTTGCAATTATTATGCAGCCTGTACTGTCAGAGCTAAATATTGTGGAAGCTGTTTTTATCTACAAGGCTCAGTTGGGACTTGCGCCGGAATAACACAGGAGAAGCAGAAAACTGATATATTGATCGCTTTAAATTTGAATGGAATTTATGATCGTTAAAGCACCGAAACCGAAACAACTCAATGTCATTATTGCAGCTCCCTTTCGAGAATCCAATTGTCTGCAATTATTGTCATTTGGAAAGTTAAGGCAAAGACAAGATCAGAAGCATTTTGTCGCAGATTCACAAAGTAGAAGTCGCGTATTGAAACCGAATGAACTCAATACTATTTTTACCTTATTACCGCCTTCCTCGGAGAATCAACCCTTTTGCAAATATCATTTGCGAAGTTGAGACACAAACCAGATGACAGGCCATTTGTTGAAGACGCATCCCATAAATTTTGTTTTGTAGTTCAACAGACATCAACTACTGGTATGCAGACTGTCGATGCGAATGGTTGCAGTCTACCGTTCCAGTACTTACACAAAGAATACAACGAGTGCATCAATGTAACTGGAATCGATACTCTTCAGTGTGCAACTCTCAATGGAACCCTAACCAGTTGTTCATATCCGATGGGTAGGCAGTCAAACGTTGCGCTTGTCTAGTGACTAATATTCTGCAATACGATATTCGAGGATTTAATCAGATCTGACTCGAACTAGGCAAATATGCGAGGTTCGCCGTGGAGTTCGGAATCAAACGAGGTCTCGTTTTGCAAGCATTGTGTAGAACTGTAGGACATCGTCAAGGTACATTTGTTAAATTCCGCAAAAAATCTTCGAAGATTATTATTATCATAATTAGCGTAGCCTACCTTCAAGTATGCCCACTCAGATGCGCATGTAATGCATCGTCTATCTAAGAAAACAAAGAACAGGAATCGAGTGGATTGAAGTTCTGTCGGAAGAAAAATAGATGTGAAGAACAGAGGGTTCATGTCGTAAATCACATGGCAATCCATTCTGTCATAATGTGGGCAAATGTCCTTTCATACATTCATAAGACATTTATATAGCACCTCTTCAAGAGTAACTACTCAGAAGCGCTCCCCACCCAACCAAGGCCAAAGAGAACAGTCTTAAGAGCAGAGTAGAACGTAGTCTCAAAGGCTCTAGGCATTAGACGTAGTTCCGCAGCCATTCCAGGTTGAAGGGCCATCACAGAAAAGAACGGGCGCTGCGTAATAGAGGGTGAGTGACCGGGAGACAAGAAGCTCCGCCTGTTTAGAAGAGCGGAGAGAGCCACGGCGCTGGACGCTTAGGGTGGAGCAACAGAGCTCCTGCAATTAGGCAGGGGCAACACCCACGAGACAGCGCCAAACCAAGTAAGATATCCGGTACCTGTAAGTGACCCTTTTTGTGAGAAAGGAGCCAATGCAAGACGACCCGCATATTAGCAGTGGCATGGCCGAATCTTGGGATGCGACCAACAAGGCTTACCGCAGAGCGCAAGACCCGATCCAAGCACCCAATCCGAGTCACCGGAAGACCCACCTAGAGGGCGCTGCAGTAGTCCAGACGAGAGACAACTAAAGAGTGGATTAGCGTTAAGGCAACATTAAAGACTAAGGAGCGAAGCACTACTCTAAACTGACGCAAATGGTAGAGCAACTGTTTCGTTTGGATGCAACTTCCACTTATTGAAGTAATGTTGGAGTCATTGAGCCGCATTGTGAAATGACCGGACTGGGAGCAGGCATAGTGCACAGGTGATTGTGATGACACAGAGTAGCCATACATGTGCAGAACTTGTTACACGAAGTCTTATGATAAACATTCAAATGCGCTGAAAATAATGTTATATTTTCTAGAACATTCAATAAAAGGTACATTGACAGTAAGATCTCTAATGGCGTCATCTGTTATCATTATTCAATACAGGATTCATCGCAGAACAAGGCATTGTTAATGTAACCTTGGGAACATCGGATGTTCCTTTGCCGTGCATTAACAACTGGATCATCATGATGAACCGTTTCGATGGATCAGTGGATTTCAATCGTTCATGGGCTGAATATAAGATGGGATTCGGTGACATTAGAACATCAGAGTTCTGGATTGGAAACGAAAACATACATCTCTATACAAATAAGGGTGGCACTTCATACAGGCTTCGCATCGAAGTAAGATACGAGATTTGTTGCTTAACGAAAGTATTTATTGGATATTCAAGTAATTTTTTTAATCAAACTCAATCAGCAAATTTTGAGTACATAAGTGTCTGTCACTTTTGCTGAAAAGAGAAAAGAAATGGCAGCTTATCACATTACAATAGATATCCCGTTTTCGTGTGACTCGGTGGCTGATTGGTAACGCGTTTGCTCACGGAGCGGGCGGTTGCGGTTCGAATCCGGGTAACGACCTTGGGCCATGGGCGCCCGCAGGATTTTTTGCAGGGGGGGTCAGTCATGACCAGGAGCGTTAAGATATAAAATATCATTAAATACTAAGCTTACACAATTGCATTGTATCAATATAACGTACTACTATTTACGAGCTTTTTGCAATGAGACTAACAAAATCTTTCAACAATTTTCCGACTTTTAAGGCACTTATTATTCATGTATAGCCTACATTGCATGTTGCGTGCACAAGGCCTGAAATAATTATTATTTGGTATTTAATATCTATTTGGGAAGTCCCTGGTCATGGTCCCTGACATGACATATATTCATAACATAGCCTTAACAATATAAATACATATTTATATGCAAGTATATAATTTTATGTATACGTGATACACAGTCTGCCAAGCAACATTTGTGAATTTATATGCTACAAAATGGAACTTTTGTCAACCATCTGTACTGTCACTGTGTGTCTTCACTTCAATCAAAGACCCAGATGGAATTACATGTATGAAGACTCAATTTTAAATGGAACCATATGCAACCTATCGTGGCCCTATGCAATTATAATATTACCCGGTATATAATTATAATATTCACTCATACAGTCATTCCAGAAAGCTGTTTAGTGGCCCTTCAAGAAGCCTGAACAGAGGTGCTCCCAGTTTACTGAGCCAAGGTCAAACAGAAGACCTGAGTTGGAAAAAGGCAGATAATGATGGGTGAGCCCATAGCAACCAGGAAGTAACAATGTTCAAAGAAAAGAAACTATTCATAGTACAGGACATGCTTGTCGACAATTAAAGTATCCAATCATTACGTTAGATAACAACTGTGATTTCCAATTCAATAGACTCACATAATAGGTCTGGCCTACCGTGGATCCTTTGGGGGTAATGGCGGAGTGGTGTGCGTTTGGAAGGCGACAAGACTGACCAGCTGACTACTGGCGTAGCATTCTGCAGTGCATTAATGGCAGTTCGAAAATTTTGTCTGTAAACTCTGTGTGTCGTTTCGGGTACTGCTGTGTTTTCGTCGAATTGTGCGGAACGTAACGGATAACATATTATAAACTGAACTCCATGTCCCGGTGGGCCGGTCAGCTTATCTTTTTGATCATCCACTCTACAGTTCAGAGGCAACTGCAATCATAGGCCAGGGGTGACGATCCCTCATAAACAATCGGGCTCAATTCCTCTCCTTCCCCCTCCCGGGTCGGCCTTCCACTCTCAGGGCGGCTTTCCTCCTCCCTACGTGAGTTTGGCTCGTTTCTGACTGATCCCTCCGCCACATGTTTCACTTGGCTCAAGTTGCGCCCGCCCTGTATAGGATAGGAGCTCCGAGCCACTACTATATGCTATTCATACGCTCTTCTGCGACCCAATTTTTATTGACCCTCCCCTCATCTGTCGCAGTCAGTCCTGTGTCTCTGTCTTAAGAATCTCCTCCATGCTCGTCCGACATGTTCATCCTCATTCAACACCTTATTCGACCTTATAGGTCACCGCGGTGTTGAGGGAACGAAAGGCGACCAAACTGAGCTAATGCGTATTCTCCACTCATTGTCAGACGGTGGTTGCGGTACCCATCGGCTGTAAAGGGTTCATAGGTTTCGGACTATAGACCTGTAGCCTATATATATATATTATTATATAAATATAACTTTAAACTACTGACTTGTGCATTTTATGTACATGTGAATATATATATACTGAGGGGGGTGGAAATAGCATGCAGAGGTCTTTGTCTGGTGGACAGTGCCTTTGCACTGAGCCCTTCCTGTGAAGTCTGCATATCGGGCAACGCATCTCCTCCACTCGCCCCTGCCCATCTCCAGCTACCCGGGCTCTTCCCAAGATATCTCTAAACACCCCATGCAAGACGTATCTAATTAGTGTCAGACACCACATAAATTATGCGTCTGTGACTCTGTGTATCGTTACTATCGTACATACAACATGCTTACTTCAGAAACTGTGACCATGTTGTGGCCTTGTTGTGGTCATTATTTGAACACCGCAAGGCGTATGCAAAATAGGTGAACTGTTTGAACAATAATTATTGGGCAAATCCAGGGTGGGTGCAAATGCATCCTTTCTCCTTTAACCACTGACGTTTCTCCAGAAAGTATCATTATTGATATTTTGTCATGATTTCCAGGGGGGTCACGCGACCCCCCTTGACCTATGCTGCGGGCGCCCATGCCTTGGGCAAATTGTTTACGCACACGTGCCTCTGTCACCAAGTAGTATAATTTGGTACCGGCGTAAGCTGGGAAGTAAACGGCAAGTCCTGGAAAACACTAGCCCCGTGTCCAGGACCTTGGGATTCGTCCATTGCCGGCTCAGGGCCAAGAAAAGGAGATGAGCGCCTTCCCCTACGGGCCTTCGGCCCATGGTGGACTTTACTTACTTACTCCCTTCGCTTTCAGTGCTATTCATTTTTAGATAGATGGTCTTAACTGAGAAGCCGGATTGTTGATGGCTTTAATGTTGGGCGCACGGAATGTGCAATCGTATGGGGCAAACTATTTAGTTAGATTCTAATTCTGGGGGACAGGTGCTGCATTCGATAGCACACTGGCATGGGGATGAGCGGAACAGAGGTAGATTCCCGAAGGATAGGATAGACGTGCTACGAGGCTGCTATTAACGCCGTTGTAGCCTAACCTATTGCAGGCTGTTTGTTCTGTTGGTAGTTAAGGGTTAAAATTGATTCTAATTAAGATAACTGCGTAACTGTAAGCTTACGCTGTAACCGGTTTCGGTGTGCCAACTGGATTGTCGAATAAACGAAAAATTATTAACCCGTTTTTGCCCGAATTTTTATTTTTGTTCTAATATCATTTTTCTTACACATGTTTGATATTAGAATAGCCATATAGCCGTAATTTTTCATTTATTTTAAGAGATTCCATAAAACGTTTGACTTTATTCATATGTTCCAATATTGGAACACTGGGCACAAGTGGTACCCTACGACTACATAATCCACGTCATCGCCGCCAGATTCAGTAATGATTATTTCATGTGAAGGAACCAAACAATAATTTTGAAATCTCTACCACAGTGATGTGTAGCTACAATTGAAGTCGATATTCAGGAGATTTGTGCCTTAGTTCAGACGGACAACAGCAAAATATCCGAAAAATTACCATTTTCCATGCGGACAAGCAGAGTAGCCGAAGCCATTTTTCGTGGAAGCTTTTCAAGTGGACTTTGGGGAGGCTGACCTTGCATTTATCACAGATGTTTCAGGCTCTTGTTCCATGGGGTAGGCCCTACAACGGTGTTGCACGTCTGCAGGTACCCTACTGAAGGTATACAGTGATAGTCCATTGGGATTTTCACTATGTATTCCATTGATCATGTGCATCTACAGATTGCCATTCCATATAACAAGAGCAGAACTCTTTCCATCTTTCCATCAGATCTATAGTCGACGGACAGTTGTGGCTGCTTAGTCAATGCCTTACTTGTGTTACTGGACAGCGTTCTACTCTGTTGGCAATAATTAACTGCCTGTTTAGCCACAGAGCTCTGGGAACGCAATCAGCAAAGCTCAGTTAGATGAAGAATTGTATCACCACAGAGTTTGGAAGGAGTGCCGACAGAGTTCATCCATCAAATCTAGAACCATACTCGTGTCTGGACCCAAATCCTTCAATGCTATCGTTTGCTCGGATTGTTTGAGTTCCATCAGGGTCTTCACCATCCCCATCTTCTTCGCTTTGATGTTTGTGTAATGAAAGTCTGCGCTGCCAAAATAGCCTCCCAGTGATCAATGAAATAATTTGCGCACCTTCTCTGTCACACATGATTGAAATGTTAAAATATAATAATAGTTACATGCAAGGGAATTCGCTAAACCCAGCTGAAAACACTGTGCAAAGCAAAGAAATAAGCATAGAACGACATTCGGTAATGAGAATCGTGGACCCTCACTTGTGCCCTGTGTTCCAATAATGGAACATGATACACATTTGCAAAAAGTCCATAATAAAGTTCATGACACAGACCGATTAAAGTTATCATGAAATATGATTGGTACAAGAGTACCAAAAAACCAGAAAGTTCAAAACTGAAATGTGCTTAAATGATTTTGCAAGTTATGGATCTTTTTGTTGCAATTAGCTGAAAATTTTCTCTTTCAAAATTCTCATAAAAACCTTATCTGATGACTATAAAATTTTCAAAATATTAATTTTGTTCGATGTGAATGTCTTAGAAAAACAGTTTACAATGACAGAAAATGATTTATATTCACTGCATATTGCTACATTGCAAATAAATAATGTTTTTATAACATGTTCCAATAATGGAACACTGGGCAAAAACGGGTTAATATAGCCTAAGTCTGTCACTGTAAATTAGTCGCTAATGCATGAGATTTAGCCGCAAAAAGTTAGATTGACGAAACGAATTCTTTCTAAATAGAAGTCGGATTGACGATAATAATTTTTGCTTAGGGGAAGACGGGGTAATTTCGGCCATGGGGTAAATTCAGCCAGGGTGATTTCAAGAAAACCAGTGGGCAGAGGAAGATTTTAATGCTGCCATCTAGCGTATAATATCATATTAAGTATGTTTATCGAGATAATTTTGCTTTTATGTGAGTATAATTTGCTAAAAGCCAAAAAAATGAGCTCGAGCCTAATCCACTTATCCATACTGTGACAGTAAAAGCTAAGAATTGAAGGTAAACTTGTTCAAATGTTAATTATTTGCTTTTATTCTGCAAACCACTATATTTTTGGGCAATTTGGTTATCCAAATTCATGATCCAAAAATGCGGTTCATGCTCGTTAAGATTGTTATGGAGGGTGGGTGGGTCGGGGTAAATTCGGCCATGTGGACGAATTTACCCCAGAGATGTTAGGAATGGCACATAGTGCCTATTTTAGAGTAGTAACTTTATATTTTGCACCAATATACCCAGTTTTAATTTAAAATATGACTATAACGCATCATTTCATACTCTATATTGTGTTTTTAAAAATTTTGAAAAAATAAATTTTTACAAAAATTAATATTTTTATTAAATTCTGCAAAAAAATTAATTAAATCACAAACATACTACCAGGTATTCCCTGAGTATCTATGATGTGTAATTTCCGACTCAATGCTGATTTCGGTGTAAACCGCCACATATACCTAATCTGGTTTGTTGTGAGGATCAAATTAATCGTGTTGGCCGAATTCACCCCGTGTACTGGGGTAAAACCGGCCAAAAATTCACTTTACAAAATAATTTTTTTCCCACAAATGTTTTCCTCTTTCCCAAAAAGTAACCTTGCAGTGTATTGTCCCTATCTTGCTTTATTTAATTGTGATTTTATTTAATTTTAGCAGTCAACCCGTTTCAATTTATTAAAAAAATAAGAAAAATGGCCGAAATTACCCCGGCTTCCCCTATAGGCCTATAGAAGTTATGTTGATGTAAAGATTAGGCCTATTTCGTAATTTGGACCTTGATTGGTGAAAAATAATTACAATTTAAAAAAAAAATAATAATATATTTTCTTTAATTAAACGCCTGCAAGACGCACTGCGCTTTACATTTACAGGTTATGCAGTAATCTTAATTAAACTTAACTATACCAACTGAACAGCAGCTTTGTAATTATACGGCGCCAATGGCAGCTTACAAAGCAAATCCGCCCAACGGGGGCTCGAACTCACTACCTCTCGCACTCTTGGCCAGCGTGTTAACCACTACTCTACCGGGCCCCCCCGGTAGAGTAGTGGATTGATTAAAAACCGTCTTTGCTCAAAAAGAAGCTGGATCTATTACAATTACATGAATAATATTCTTGAATTAAATTTAGAAATCTAGATTGACGAGAAGGAATCTATGCCAAATTCAGAAGTCGGATTAATGAAAAATAATAATGTTTCCGGCAAATAATTTAGAACGCCAAAACGATGGATTGCGAAATCTTAACTCCATAACTTTATAGCCAGATCTACAGTAGGCTAACTGTTAGTCCATTGTAATGCATTTTGATGAAAAGATTAGCCTAGGTCTATGAAAATTCGTATATAGGCCTACTGATGGAGTTTATTAGTAGTTGTCCAATAGCTGTTCGATATAATATTTCGAACAGCTATTGGACATATATATTATAAACTCGTCAATATCATTCATGTTTAAACTTATAACTCGCTATATTTCAATTTCCTTACCGTATAAGTTCTTACTAAACTCTGGATTAATTTTCCAACTTAGGCAAAGTGATGCAAAGACTGATGATGAATCTTAAATGCCATTCTCCTTTGTACCTTCGCCAGCTTGTGCATCGTGACAACGGGGAAAATATAACAGGTTTTGCTGGATTAGAGTAGGCCTAAATTTGCTTTATTCTTGAACTGTTTTTTTTTGCACTTACGTCATTGTCGTATACTATTCATAGTTTCAAGCTTACACCACTGGCAAATGGTACTTTGCGGAATACGACACATTTTCGGTCGACTCGGAAGCCAACGCTTACACAATTCACTTGTCAGGATTCGTTGGGAACGGCGGAGACTCGCTCACCAACATTTCTGTGAACCATTTAGGGTATCATAATGGAATGAACTTCAGCACTTCTGACGCCGACCACGACGATTTGACGACTGGAAACTGCGCGTCAACGTTTTCTGCCGGCTGGTGGTTCAACAATTGCTGGATGAGCTGTCTCACTTGTGTCTACGGTTCAAGGTTCTTTTCGTGGTATACCCTGCATGACTATCAGTACCAGAACTTTGGAAAGTTACGAGCAGCCAGAATGATGATCAGAAGCAACTGAGTCTCAAAGAACATCAGTGCGATCAAGACTCGCTTATCACAATTTCAAACTGATCACACTTTAATGCCATCTGCATGCGTAACAGCAATTGAGAGCGAGAAACACTACAAATTATCTATAAAATTTTCAATGAATATTCATGTGCATGGCTCTTTTTAGTCTGTGTTTCAAGGTGACAAAGTTATTTGGAAGTTCTTTTGGGTTATTATAGAAGTGTTGAAAATAATTGCCGTGCCTTGTTTATCATCTGTTTTATTCCCACACAGGGGCGGATGCAGTGGCATGCCAACATTTTTGCTCTTCGGTAAAAAATTAATTTTCTTTGGTCCTTCGCCAAAAAATCTTGTGGTCTTTTTTATAGTCTTCTCTCCCAAAACTTCCAAAACTCGTGGCAACTTCGCTTTCTTAAAATCTCATGACCTTTTTGTAAAGTTTTTCTTCCACAAAATTCTAAAACCCGTGGCAACTTCGGTTACTTAAAATCTGATAATCTCTTTTTTTTAGTCATATGCCACTTTTTCTCTATTATCTTTCCCCTGCATTGATTGAAAACTTGAAACCTCGCGGAGGCAACGTCCTGTGCAAATTTCGGAATGGGTCATGGCCGGATTGCCTCCTTGATCTGCCCCTGTTCCCACACCACATTTGCAATTACAAGCTAAGATTAACTAAAGAGCTAAACTATGGTGAATTCCAGTTGAGAGTGTAATGCCTAATCTTTATCCACGCAGTAACATTACAATTGCGACAACCTGGCTCCTGAAGTGAATACTAAATCGAAACGATTGAAAAATAATGGCAACAGCACCAAGGGCAACAAGAAAAGCAATAGTAAGAGCAACAATGACACCAGAATCAACACCAGCAAAAAAACCAGCAAACAATAATTTACTAAAACAGAAATAAAAATAAATATTATTGTTTTAGTTATTTTAGCGATGATAATATTAATTCATTCATTCATTCGAGAATTTGTATAGCGCTTCTTCAAGAGGACTACTCAGAAGCGCTCCCGACTCTAGCACGGCAAAAAAGGACAGTTTTGAGTTTAATAAAAAAAATGTTCCAGTAATAACCCCAGCAAGTAGTTAATAATAGCAAGTAGTAAATAATAATAGCTACTGTCTCCATTGTTAATTGTACTTTCTGCAACTGATGGTGATTTTTGAACATTATAAATAAAGAATTGGAAAATAATAAAATGACGAAAATAATAATAATATTGCGTGGGCTATCCGGTACCAGGGCCCTGCCGCCCTAAAGAGACTAAAGTTGGTCTGTAAGAGCTTAATCGATTACTAAGGCTAATATTACGGTAAAAATAATTAAAATGCTTCCATTATTATCATTATTATAAATAATAATAATTATAATAATAATATGTATAATAATAAGAAGAGTTAAGCGTGCAAGCCAAACATCTAAATTCAAATAACAAAATCGTATTCCTATCACATACAATACCAGACTTAGGCCTACAGCCTTTTAAAGCAATTTTCCGCCATTTTGGCAGCCATCTTGTTTTCCAATGCAACCGCTAAAAATCAAGCTTGCTAACCACGACTTTCGTTCTCAGAAGGGTCAAATTAGTCTAGAAATGCATGTTAGCAAATTGTTACATGATTTACTTCTGACGGCGTCAGTTCCAGATTCCAAGCCTCCATAGTCCAACTGGCGGCCATCTTTTCTCCCACCAAAATGAGACCACTTGCGGCCGTGGTCAGATTTCAGGCAACTTTTAGTATTTTCATCACCAGACCTAAGACACCAGAAATCATCATAAAAAGCGTTCTTGCGATTTTTGTGGGGTCATTTCGTAGATTGACCAGACCAATAACAGCCTCGACCAAGGTCTGAATGATTGATCATGAGACTTGACGACCAAAGAATATGAGGACCTTCCATCAAGGACTCTACGCATGAAGAGCTACAATGGCGCCCAAGACAACCGTCTAAATACTGAGAGTCTATCAGTCTACCTGTTTATATGTCTCTGTCTCTGTGTCTGTATCAGTATTTGTCTGTCTCTCTGTCTCTGTCTCCTTCTATCTGTCTGTCCTTATCTCTGTCTGTCTGTCTGTCTGTATGTATGTATGTATGTATGTATGTATGTATGTATGTATGCATGTATGCATGTATGCCTGCTGATCAGGTTGCTCTTGTGGAACTGATTCACTCCTTGTCACATGATCTTCACTCTTGGATGTCGGCCAATCGACTTTGCCTTAATCCCACTAAGATGCAACTGATCTGGTTTGGTACTAAGCAACAGCTCCTTAAACTTAACTTCCCACTCTTGTCCTCAATGTACCCTGACTTTACATTTTCATCTAGTGTCCGTGATTTGGGTGTAACTCTTGATAGCACCCTTTCGTTCTCTGATCACCTCTCCCAGTTGACACGCTCATGTTACTATCACCTGAGGCGTCTGAGAGCCATCAGAAGATCTGTTTCCTCTTCTGTATTTAAAACCATTGTTCATGCCTTTGTCTGCTGTCGAATTGACTACTGCAACTCACTATTTGCTGGGCTTCCCAAAGTTCGCTTATCCTCTCTTCAGTCAGTTATGAACTCGGCAGCCAGACTTATTGCTCGTCTACCTCGCTACTCCCACATTTCTACTTACATGACTGATGTCCTACACTGGCTTCCCGTTGCTTCTCGTATCCAATTCAAGGTACTGCTCTTAGTTTCAAAAACTCAAACTGGACAAGCTCCTAAATATCTTTGTGACTTGATGCATAAACCCCTCTCTGCAGTCTCTTCCCGCCCTCTCCGGTCTGCTGATCGACTAGATCTCTTGGTTCCAAGGGCAAGAACTGCCATGGCTCAACACCGTGCCTTTGCCATTGTAGGCCCTTCTATGTGGAATGACCTCCCTCCCACTATCCGTAGTAAGATCTTATTGGGGGTTTCATCTTCAGCTCTTCGTTACTTGAAGTCTTTTTTATTTCCTCGGGGCTGCCACGCTGAGAGCGCCTCTGAATAGCTAGTCTGTAAGAGGCGCTTTAAAAATGCTCATATACAATACAATACAATACAATACAATACAATGTGTGTATGTGTGTATGTATGTATGTATGTATGATTGTATGTATGTATGTATGCATGTATGTAAGTATGTATGTATGTATGTATGTATGTATGTATGTATGTATGTATGTATGTATGTATGTATGTATGTATGTATGTATGTCTGTCTGTCTGTCTGTCTGTCTGTCTGTCTGTCTGTCTGTCTGTAATACTGTACACCAACTTTACCGGTTAAAACTCGCAGAATAGGGTCTTCAGGCAGAATAATGCCGTCAAGCATGAAAGACGCCTCAAAGGTTATGAATGCAAGATTGAAAGCGTGCACACATGCGCACATTCCTGTTTGGACACATTAACACCAGATATGTAGCCTACATACTTCTCCACACCACACTAATGGTTCCGTAGTTGCTCAAATGTAAATGTAAACGATCTCGCGTAATAGCGGTCATACAGTTATGGCCTCTATTGAGTTTCGCCCTTTTCATTGCGCCCTTTTCATTGCGCCCTTTTCATTGCGCCCTTTTGATTTGACCCAGTTGATAGTAAACTCCTCGGCGCTCTATTTTCTCAAACGTTGCCCGATGAATAGGCGCTACGACATTTAAAGTCCAGTGCTGTATAGTGATTCCATGCATAAATTCAAACACGCGTTTCGACATAGAAACTACAGGGTGCGCCAAAAAAAGACCCCCCCTAGGTTTTTCCCCAATATCTTGGCCAAAAGTAAGAATTTCAAAATGAAACTTTAGAGTCTTGAAGACAATTCATATTTACATATGATGGCCAGATTTCATCAAAATATTTCAAATAAACCAAAAGTTATGCCACTTTTAGGGAGGCCACCCACCGTTTTTTGACGATTCAAAAACGCAACGCAACAAAAAGTAGGTTTTTGCCAAAATTTTGGCCAAAAGTAAGAATTTCAAAATGAAATTTTTACAGGCTGATAGACAATTCATATTTACACATGATGACCGAAATTTCATCAAAATATTTCAAACAGAACAAAAGTTATATCACTTTTAGTGAGACCACCCTCGGTTTTTTGGATGATTCAAAAACGTCAAAAAAGGTGGGTGGTCTCACTAAAAGTGATATAGCTTTTGTTCTGTTTGAAATATTTTGATGAAATTTCGGTCATCATGTGTAAATATGAATTGTCTATCAGCGTGTAAAAATTTCATTTTGAAATTATTACTTTTGGCCAAAATATTGGCAAAAACCTACTTTTTGTTGCGTTACGTTTTTGAATCGTCAAAAAACGGTGGGTGGCCTCCCTAAAAGTGGCATAACTTTTGATTTGTTTGAAATATTTTGATGAAATCTGGCCATCATATGTAAATATGAATTGTCTTTAAGACTGTAAAATTTCATTTTGAAATTCTTACTTGATATTGGCAAAAAACCTAGGGGGGTCTTTTTTTGGCGCACCCTGTATACATGCATTATACACACTTATTCGTAACCTCGTGTACCATTATAATGTCTATTGCGCATGCATACACAATTACATATCAGTATGACTATGAGCCTGCAAAGACCATAACAGTTCGGTTTTGACAGCTGAAAGACATAAATTCGTGTTCGTACGTAATCATAGCGTCCAACCATTGATCGTCCAACCATTGACCGAAATGAAAAGAATATTTTGCGAAGAATCAATAATAATATGGCTTGACAGTACCGTCGGACTGAGCTCCAGCGCACAGTAGCCTACGTTTATTGTGGTCGTTTTTAACTAGAGAGAGCATTCAGATGCATTATATCAAACGGAGATAATAGAGGTTTGATGTTCGGTACTACCATGTAGATAATTGCACACGGCATCAGATTTATGATATGAATGAATCTAAAGTAATGCCCTCGATCAGGCATCTATAGCGCAAACTAGATAAATATGTTACCATGACCAGCGGGACTGTCCATTTGGGGTCCCTTTTGTGACCAACAGATTACTTCTTCCTTTGTATGAAAATATGCTACTTTGTAAACTTTTGACTCGATAAGCAGTTACTAAAATGGTTGTTGAAAAAACCTGCAGGTAAAGTTGTTACCAGAAAATTTCTTCAATCTGCCTCCGAAAACAAGTGGCGTGAATAATGAGTTGTGAGAGAGTGAGGCATATTAAACCTGTGATTGAGTGAGCGAGCGACGAGACAGTGAGCTAAAAGGTGAGCAAGTCAAATTTTAACGAGTGAGTAAGCAAAGGAGCGAATGAGTAATGTTTCATTGAGTGAGCAAACGATCGAATGAGTTAGTTTGGGTCAGTCAGCACTGTTGCCGAATTATTAAAAAGCCTATCTTAATTGTCACATTCTTATTTGCTCAGTAGTGTAGACATTTAATGGACTATAGAAGTGTTTCCTGCCCAGACCTATATGATGCTAAATGCCAATAAGCAGGATAATTTCTACAAATGAGAAACGAACTCGTCGAACTGCTACCTTGAAGATAGCACTAAAGACTAACTCGCGCAGACATGTTACACCAGTTTAAAGATTCATCTCCTGAACTTGCGTTGCGTCGATTGTGAAAAGCGATGAAAAGAGACGGAGTCCACGTTGCACCATTAGGCCTATAGCCAGCGCTCCAATAGACGAAACACATTGTGATAAATGTCGTCCCACCTGAGAACAGGCTTTACCTCAAACCGAGAGATATGCGTAGAAACAAATATATGCACTTATATATTTCAGTATTTTCATTGAATTGTCGCACTGAAATCTCGGTATTCGTCTCAAAGGTCTATTAACCGATCATACCCGGTTGTTTTGTTCCGTCGATTACGCGGTGAGTTCTCTATTCAAGTGGCGAGTAATGCATCGACGTCATTGTGTTGGGCAAGTCCACGCAATTAGGTTACATTGTTTCAATGCGAATTGCGCACTCACTCACTCTCTCCCTTCCCATCTGCCTCTGTCTATGGCTTTGTGTAGTATATATCTGTCTGCCTGTCGGTCTTTCTCTCTTTCCCCCACACAATAAACAGATTCATATACGGTAATATTACAGCTACATGTATCATTGCAAGGTTTCACTCCACTCTTGCCGAATATTGCCGACTGATCTGACTAGCGAAGCTTCACGAGCAACAATATGTGGAAAGAAAACTCAGTTCTTCTCGTCTTTGTTATTTTGATACACGCCGCAGAAGACACAAATTCTGCGAAAGCTTTCGAATACACCCAAAATCTCAATGGAGCAGCGATGTGTGCATTAGACGAACCATCGATTGTGATTCCATTTGATCAGCTTCCTGCTTTGCCATCTGGAATCTGTTCACCTGTTGTCGTTCGCTGTGCCTGGGAGTGTACATTGGATCCAAACTGCACGAATTTCAACTACAAAGAGAATGAAGGAAGATGCGAACTATTCCACTACACGCCTAACAACTGCTCTACATCATCAGAGTGTAATCACCTACAAGTAAGTGTAATCGTAAACGAATCAGGCAAACGCAAATTTCTATCAACATAGCGTAGGCTTATTAACCTAAGTCATTTTTCGTATTTGTAAAATGCATTGTGCTTTTCAATTGCCGTTATTATATCTGTTCTGTTCTGTTCTCAGCCATCCTCGTTACGAGGTTCGGCCACATCATGAACAATATTCCTCCAGTGTCTCCTGTCTTCCGCAAGTCTGATCATTTCATCCATTTCCAATCCCGTCCAGTCCTTTATGTTCCCCAACCAGTTTGTTCTCGGTCTTCCTCTTTTCCGATTTCCCGGCATTGTGCCCTGCATGATGTCTTTCTCCAAGCATATTCCCTCTCGTCTCATGATGTGTCCGAAGTAAGTAAGTTTTCTTTCCTTTACCGTCCTCAGAAGACTCCTCTCCACTCCTGCCTCCTCCAGGACCCACTCATTCCTCCGCATTTCCGTCCAAGATATGTTCATGATTAATCTCAGACACTTCATCTCGAATGCCTCTATTCTTCTTTCCTCCTCCTTCCTCAGTGTCCAGCTTTCACAGCCATATATAGCCACCGGCCATACCAGTGCTCTCCATAACTTTATCTTTGTTATGTTTGTTATGTCATGGCTCTTCCATATCTTTTTAAGGTCTGTAGCCACTGCATAACCCTTTGCCAATCGAACTCTGATTTCAGCACCGCAATCACTGTCCTCGTTTATCGTTGATCCCAAATACGTAAATCTGTCCACCTGCTCCAGTTCCTCTTGATTGATCCTGACTGTACATTTGGTTCCTGTTGTTGTCATGACCTTCGTCTTTCCTGTATTGATCTGCATTCCATATTTCTTTCCTGCCCTGTCCAGTCGCTCCATCAACCTTTGTAGTTCTTCCTCCGAGCTTGTTAGTAGTACGATGTCATCGGCGTATTGTAGGTTTGTCAGCCTCCTTCCCCCTATCCGCACCCCACCGTCATACCCATCCAATGCTTCTCTCATCACTTTTTCCGCTAGGATGTTAAACAAACTTGGTGACAAGACACATCCCTGCCTCACTCCACGCCTGACTCTGAATTCTTTCGATAAAGTTCCTGCCACCTTGACTCTTGCTTTTTGCCTCCTATACAGTGTTGTTAACAAATTTATTATGTGCCCTGGGAACCCCATTTCAATCATCGTTATCCAAAGCGTTTCATGAGCTATCGAGTCAAAAGCTTTTTTAAAATCCACGAAGCACATGAAAAGGGGTTGTTGGTGTTCATTTGCTTTTTGCATAATAATTCGAAGGTTATTATATCAGCAACAGTTTAATCTTCCTTTAGCGCATGCAATGGTGCTACATATAGATGTAGGCCTATACATCGTTCATATAGTTTTGTATCTTTACGATGAAGTCAAGTAATATCTATAATTATGACGTTTTCCGGCTTGCGAATATGAGTTGCTGGAAGAAATTATTATTTAAGTAATTCGACACTCTAACAAATTGCTTCAACAAATCGTCCTCTGGATTTTTCGTCTTCGCAACCTTCAACCCTGGAAAACATAGGATATATACATGAAACAACATACTTCTTGAAAATACCGTGAGAATTGAAGCGCAAACAGCACAGTAGTATTTGAAACATTGCATAGGTTATGTATAAAAAATTTGTAACAGACAATTCAATATTGCCGCGATTTCTGGCATCATTGATTTAGAACAGCGGTTCTCAACCTTTTTAGTGCGGCGAGCCCTTGGTAACATTTTGAAAGTTGTGGGGACCCCAACCGACAAGATTGATTGCGCTATCTCCCCCTCTACCCTCTACTGCATTTTGTTGCCATTGTCCATTCCCATGCACTTTCACTTCATAATTCGATTCTGCATTTGGCAATCATTGTTTGAGGTTTCATGGGTCTTGCGATTCTGAGAGTATACCTATTCGGCAGTTGAATTTCATAAGTCCATTAAATTTTGTCTTGAACAACTTCAACAGCTGTCACGTGCTGCTGCTGGAACTCCCCATGTGTGCCTTCTTGGCGTCATCAGCTTTGTTCTTAAAAATGCCATTCATGCTTTTATGCTTTTCTGCATAGTTAGGATGTTTATCTTCTGGATGGCAACTCGGTTTATTTGTTGGGCTTCATCGAATCGACCGACAATTGTGTCGGTACAAATAAGACATTGTAGCTTCTCTATTCATGTTGCAACTAGCTATTAAAACAATAGGCTACGGTACTCTAAAAATTGGTCAATAAATAGTTATTTTCTAAACATTTATTACACACAGCTGATTCGTTTTGGGAGGCTATCAATTACATGAACTTTACTTGCACCGAGGAGAAGGAAAAGCTTGGGGAGAAATGTGTCCCTCCCCATTGCCGATTTTATTTTGAATTTCCACACAGCAATGGTGGCATCTAAGGCTGTCATTTTAACGAAATTGCTCGTTATTTCAGCAAGACTTCTAGAGTATCCCATTCCAGTGCTATTTTAACTTTCCACACTGCAATGGTCTCATTTTAAGCGGCCATCTAAAAAATAATTTCCTATAATATTAGTGACTTAAGACATCAATGAATGTCACCCCCACCCAATGTTCAGTTTACTAGTGGTAGCACTTTAAGCTGTTTTCTTAACGAAATTACGCATGATTCATCATTTCAGTGCTCAGAGACGTAGATCTAGGACAGAGACAGAGATCTAGGACTTCAATAATATTCCCTAGCTCCCCAATGTTAATTTTTTACCTTACACACGGTAGTGATAGTGTTTTCAATTGACATCTTCACAAAATTGCAGATTGTAAATACGTTTTTATGAAATATTTATGAAACATTGGGGATATAGCCAGAAATTTCGGGGAAACGTCCCCTGTCCTTCAAAGTATCCGCCCATGATATGCCGCACTAGCAGAGAGCATAGATTCTTTGTGCAAACCGGCCAGCCTACGGGTATTCCTTTAATTTTTCGAAAGAATGGTAAAAGTGGAATTTATATTTTAAAACTAAAAATGACAAGAATTAAATTAGCTGCCGCGTTATACCAAATAAATATAATTATAACAAAAATATAAACACACTTTTTATTCTGTAGTAGCTGTACCCGGCCACGCGTTGCTGTAGCTGAAAAGACTGTCCTACGTCCCCTCCCCTTTCCCCTTCCCCCTTCCCCTCCCTTTCCCCTCTCCTTCCTCCCCTCGGCTTTCTCTCCCTCCCCTCTCCTTCCCTCCCCTCCCGAAAAATGGACAGAGGGATGCGTGAAAACTGTAGAAAGACGCGCGGAAAACGGCCGCAAATGGTCGATTTTGTAAAAACCGACAGTTACATATAAATTTGCGCTATAGAAGACGGCCGGATATACGTTTTGAAACGCGCCCGAAGAGTGGGTTTGAAACGCACCCGAAGAATGCACAAAAATTCAAACTCGAAATGGCTGGATTCCATCGACGTTTGTCGAATGGAATTAAAAGTTGTGTTTTTTGGTCGTAAAGATTGCGCTTTTTCCCAAAAGGCATTATACAAACCCGCTCATGTTCGAATGGAACGTCTAGCGAAAATTTTCCAAACAATCGGTCAAGACCTTTCCGAGATCCTTCTTGTCGAACGGTAACATTTTACATTTTTATTTATATAGATAATAAGTTCCTATAGTGAAGCTTTGAAATTGCCAGTGCATGAGCATTTCTGCATCTTTTGAAAATTTCCGAAGGCTCCAGGCGACCCCTGGCAAATCGTCAGGCGAGGTCTCGACCCACAGGTTGAGAACCGCTGATTTAGAACCTCATCGAAATTGCCTTATACGTCTCATTTCTTGCAGCAATCTTACCAGCTCTAATCACCGCACGAAGTAATTAAATATATGCCAACAACCCAGGGCATTCAATGAACCGGTACACGATAGCGGAATCTATTCCACCCACAACTGTAACATTCCAGAAAGCTTCGATGCTAGCCTTCGACTTTGTCTTTGGCTTGACAGATACAACCATCCTTAGGGATGCTTTCTGTATATTTATGCCTTTTCCGATTATCCACTGGACTTTTTACATAGTTTTGCTTCATTTCGGAAAGTCATGTAGGCTATAAAAAGATTTGGTGCAGAGTGGACGAAATGCGGGGAGTGAATCATCCCGGGGTCGAAAATAATTATAGCCAGTAAAATGTGGGGCCGTGTGGTCAGAATGGTGGGGGCTGTCACGCGGAGAGCTGTTACTGTACACATTGTGTGTGAACCTTAGTCATTCAATCCGCCACTAGTTGCACTCTGCCAGTGCCAGTCCCAAGCCTGGATAAAGGAGGAGGGCGTCGCTAATGGTCTTTGTTACCACAGAGTGACGTTAAACTGCAATTACACACCCATTCACTCACACTGTTGTTGCTCTTCAGTATAGACCTACTGGCAGTTACGCTGTTGAGGTGTGGGAACTTCTGAGTTTTGCATGAAAGGTGATACCAAACTACAATTGACTTATATTTTATTGTATTATTATAACGTATGGTTTTTTATATTCTGCAACAGGTTAATGGTACGAAAAGCTGTCGTATTGAAGGTAGGCTTAATAAAGTCGATTGTATGCCTTCTATGTGCGGTGTGTTGAAATGCTAAGCTAATATTCACACTAATCTTTACTCATGTCACTTAGGATGATTAAAACTGAACTACACGATGTTCTTTTTACAGTAACCATAAAATGGGAAGCGCACAATGCCAATGATATCAATACAGAGCTAAATATTGTGGAAGCTGTTTTTTGTGTTCGAACTATGATGGAGTGAGAAAAGCAAGGCCTTAGGCCTATCTTCATATTTGATGAGCTTTATTGGCTCCCTCTCCGTGCAGACATACAATTTAAGAATTAAGGTCCTCACTCTGACTCACAAGGCTCAGTTTGGTATCACCCAGAAATAACACAGGAGAAGCAGAAAACGGATATATTGATCACTTTATATTTGAATTGGATTTATGATCATTAATTTTAATTACTATTATTCATTATTATTCATTATTATTATTAATTATTATTAATTTATGATCATTAATGTACTGAAACCGAAACAACTCAATGCCACTATTGCAGCTCTCCTATAGGAGAATTCAATCGTCTGCAAATGCCATTTGAAAAGTTTAACACAAAAACAGGATAAGAAGCATTTTGTGGCAGATTCACAGGGTAGAAGTCGCGTATTGAAACCGAAGGAAATCAATACTATAGCCTATTATTGCCGCTTTCATAGGAGAATCCACACATCTGCAAATATCAACAAACCAGACGATATGCCATTTGTTGAAGACGCATTCCATTAATTTTGTTTTGTAGTTCAGCAGACAACAGCTAGGCCTACTGGTATGCAGACCGTCGATTCGAATGGTTGCAGTCTACCGTTCCAGTACTTATACAAAGAATACAACCAATGCATTAATGTGACTGGACTCGATATTCTTCAGTGTGCAACTCTCAATGGAACCCTAAACAATTGCTCCTATCCGATGGGTAGGCAGCCAAACGTTGCGCTTTGTCAAGTGACTAATATTCGGTAATACTATATTCGTGGATAGCCTATAATCAGATCTTACAGGTAAATATGTGACGTTCGCTGTGGAGCTCCGAGTCCGACAGGGACTCGTTTAAGATGTATTGTGTAGACTATTGCAATCGTCACGTTATATTCCACTAAAACAAAAAACTCTTTGAATATCATTGTTATCAATATTAACCTATTAAATAGCGTGGGCCACCTTCAAGGAAGCCCACTTTGATGCGCATATAATGCATCGTTTATCTGAGAAAAAAAGGACCGGAATCGAATGGATTGAAGTTCTGTCGGAGGAAAATAGATGTGAAGAAAAGAGGGCTCATGTCGTAAATCACAAGGCTGTCCAATCTGGCAAATGACCTTTATTTCGTTTTGATGCAATTTCCACTTTTTGAAGCGCTATTGGAATCACTGAACCGCATTGCGGAAAGACCAGACCGGAAGCGGGTAAGTTACCGGTACACAGTTTCTTGTGATGACAGAGTAGCGTATACACGTGCAGAACTTGTTGCACTATAGGCTACGTCTTATGGTAAACATTCAAATGCGCTGAAAATAATGCTCTGTTTTATTTAATGAACATTCAATAAAAGGCACATTGACAGCAAGATATCTAATGGCGTTATCTGTTATCATTATTCAATACAGGATTCATCGCAATACAATACGTTGTTAATGTAACCTTGGGAACATCGGATGTCCCTTTACCGTACATCAACAACTGGATCATCATGTTGCACCGTTTCAATGGATCAGTGCCATTCAATCGTCCTTGGGCGGATTATAAGATGGGATTCGGTGACATTAGAACATCAGAGTTCTGGATTGGAAACGAAAACATTCATCTCTATACAAATAAGGGTGGCACTTCATACAGACTTCGCATCGAAGTAAGATACGAGATTTGCTGCTTAACAAAAGTATTTATTGGATATTCAAGTGATTTTTGTTATTCGAACTCAATCAGCACATTTTGAGTATAGTTTGTCTGTCGCTTTTGTTACTAAGTAAGAGAAAAGAAAACGCAGCTTATCACATTACAATAGATATTCCGTTTTCATAATTATATAGCTACACGCTTCGTTTTCAGTGTTATTCAGTTTACGATGGATGGTCTTAAGTGAGAAGCCGGATTGTCGATGTCATTTAATGTTGGGCGCACAGAATGTGGTATCGTATGGGGCAAACTATTTAGTCAGATTCTAATTCTGGGGGACCGTGGGGTGCACTGGATAACACACCGGTGTAAAGGTTTCAGATTACCCCCTCCTAAACATTACCCCCCCCGCAAACTGTAAATTGCATCAATCATCGCATTTATTGCACTAAAAATATCAAAAAATTCATCCCGCTTCTTGTGTTGGTCTGAAGATTTTCATCCGTCATCCCGCTTCGTGGTTTGTTATCAATATATTATCATCTGTAACTAAAATACTATTCGCCGCTGAAGTTTACATGGAGAAAATGGCTTCGAGGCTATTATTTTTTTCGGATCAAAATATTGATAGCAAACCACGAAGCGGGATGACGGATGAAAATCTTCAGACCAAAACAAGAAGCGGGATGAATTTTCTGATTTTGTTAGTGCAATAAATGCGAAGATTGATGCAAATCTAGTTTCCGGGGGGTAATCTGAAACCGGTTTCAAGTTACCGGGGGGTAATGTTTAGGAGGAGGTAATTTGAAACCTTTACACCGGCATGGGGATGAGCGGAACAGAGGTCGATTCCCGAAGGATAGGATAGAATTGCTATGTTGACTGCTATTAGTGCCGTTGCATTACAGTCTATCTGTTCTGTAAGTTGTTAGGATCAGGGCCGTACACGAGGGTAACCGCGGGTATTCACCTCCGGGAAAAATTGCATCGTGTACGCATCTCCGAAAAGGAGGGTACACCAGTGGTGTAGTCCTAAAAAATGAAGTGGGGGGGACGCCTGGAAATTGAAGTGGGGGGACGCCATGGAAATTGAAGTAGAAACTGTAGCAAAAAGTGCAATCTTGCAAGAATTTTGCAAAAAAGTGGGGGGACGGCGTCCCCCCGCGTCCCCGCCCCACTACACCACTGGGGTACACGTGAGTATACGGCACATACCTCACAAAGTATAAATGGAAAATTAGCCACGACTAGAAAAAGGGTCGTCAGAAATGCTCACGATTAAAACAGGTCGTCAGAAAATTTCTCCCCAAAAGGTCTTTTTTTCGACCGCAGCGCGTACTCACCTCAAAATCTACCAATACTGTGCAGCTCAGCATTGATGCTAATTAAGATCACTGCGTAAATGTACACTGTAACCGGTTGCGATCTGTTAGCCAGATTGTCGGATAAACGAACAATTATTAATATTAATCTGTCACTGTAAATTAGTCGCTATTTCGCGAGATTCCGCATACATGTAATGTTAGATTGACGAAAACAATTCTTGCTGAATAGAAGCCGGATTGATGATAGGCCTAATAGCCAGGGCCTAGGACAGGGGGCCACTGGGGCCATTTGGCCCTAGGCCTCACTTGATAAAGGGCCTCGGAATTACGGAATTACAGACTTATTTATAATAAATAACTACTTAATTTCGCAATACCACATTTCAATAAATAATTTATTGAAATGGGCAATTACGGAATTAACGAGTTATTTTAACTGAAATGTAGCATTTTGCAAATTCTAATTATTTCGTGACGAAATCGTTGACGTTAAATAATTGCAAACTGTGAATTTTTTCGTAAATCTGTTATTAGTTGCAAAAGTGAAAAGTTGTCAACACTCAGCAGTATAAACTCTATCGTAACTCGTTACTCGTAGGCCCTAAGTCGTAGGCCCTAAGTCAAACACTCACACCTAAAAAATGTTTTAATATTCATGAATATAATTATTGTTCTTATCATCGGATTCGCTGTGGATAGTGATACTTTTTTCTACACAGTAGGCTACACCATATACATTCTTACTTTCTTAGTCTATTAGAGCGGTGGTGTAGCCAGGATTTGGAGTTTGGTGGTAGTGTAGAAAATGAATGGGCCCTGGGGTGGTGGACGAATTCGAGCGAAACGAGTGCACGATTAGGGGGTTTGTTTTTAGCTTTTTAAATTGATTTTTAATCTACATTTATTCATTAAAATAGTGTTAACAATATCAGTCTATTTGACAAAATTGACCACATTGTCAATTTTATTGGACAAAAAACAGCAAATATTCCCTCTGGGGCCCTAACTAATAGTCTATTATATTCAATAAAAAATATTATTTTAATCTAATCTCTTACAGAAAGATGAAGAGATCATTCGAAAGTGGACATGAGAAACGAAAGAAATTGGCTCGACAAAAGGAAGCTGCTTCAGCGGTTTGGGTCCACTATTCCGAGGGTCCACTATTCCGAAGGTCCACTATTCCGAACCCTAACCTTAAACCTAACCCTAAACCTAAATATAACCCTTACCCTAACTCACCCCAACCCTAACCATAACCCTAAACCTAACCTTAACCCACCCCAACCCTAACCATAACCATAAACCTAAGCCTAACCCACCATAACCATAACCATAACTCTAACCCTAACTCTCCCCAACCCTAAACCTAACCATAACCCTAAACCTAATCCTAACCCACCCAACCCTAACCCACCCTAACCCCAACCCTAACCCTAACCCTAACCCACTGTAACCCTAACACAAGGATAACGAACAAAATATAGCCGATATTCGGAATAGTGGACCTTCGGAATAGTGGACCCTCTGAATAGCGGGCCGTTACCGCTTCAGCAAGCCAAACAAATTTCAAATTTCGTTGCACATCCTGGTAATAGCAATAGGCTCAGCCAGACTGAAGACCTTCGAGAAATAAGTTAATCACAAACAGAAAGTACCTTCCAAGAGACTTCGATGACTGTAACAACTATGGCTGACAGAGAATGGAGTTTTGAACCAAGCAAATGTGAAATTATTTACAGCATTTAACAATTGTCAATTAATCAGATAATTCAAATAATTTTCTTTTAAATCCTTCAAATATTATGAGACATGTTGACATTGGAGCAGGATCTCATAGCAATCCAGAATTTCGACGTAGATTCTTGAGTGAGAAGGCCTTGAAAATTAGTTCTGGCCATGGGCCTCCAAATCCTGTCCAAGGCCCTGCTAATAGCCTACACTTTTCCTTTAATAAAAGTTATAGGCCTATTGATGAAAAAGATTATTTCGTAATTTGGAACTTGATTGGTGAAAAATAATTATAATTTAAATAGAATTTGGGCTGAATAAAAAGTTATTGTTAAAAAAGAAACTGGATCGATTACATGAATTCTTGCATTAAACTAAGAAACGAATTCTTGCCTTAAATTAAGGAAGCTGGATAGATTGGAAGCAGGAATCCATGCCAAATTAAGAAGTTGGATTAATGAAAAACAACAGTTCTGTTTCCGTCGAATAATTTAGTAGGCCTACGCCAAAACGATGCATTACGAAATGTTAATTCCGTAACTTTATAGCCACATGCAAATTCGTATAGCCTATGCTGCTGGGGTTTATTAGTAGTTGTGCTATAGCTGTTCGATCCATCAACTCGTTAATGTCATCCATGTTTAAACTTATACCTTAACATTTCAATTTCCTTACTTACTTACCGTATAAATTCTTACTAATGTGTTTTTTAATTTGCCGACTTAGGCAAAGTGATACAATTTTGATTCAGGTTGATGTTGGGGTGCCCGGTAGAGTAATGGTTAACACGCTGGCCAAGAGTGCGAGAGGTAGTGAGTTCGAGCCCCCATTGGGTGGATATGCTTTGTAGGCATTAGCGCCGTGTAATTGCAAAACTGTCTGTTCTGTTAGTAGTTAAGTTTAATTAAGATTACTGCATAACTTGTAAATGTAAAGCGCAGTGCGTTTGCAGGCGCTCAATAAAGAAAAGATTATTATTATTATTATTATTATTATTATTATTATTATTTTTTTATTTTTTTTTTATTTATTTTTTATTATTATTATTATTATTATTATTATTATTAATTGATAATGATTTCCAAATGTCATTCCTCTTTGCACTTCCACCAACTTGCGCATCGTGACAACGGGGCAAAATATTATAGTTTACGCTGGATTAGAGTAAATTTGCCTTATTCTTTAACTATGTCTTCTTCAACTTACGTCATTGTCTTAATATTCATAGTTTCAAGCTTACAACAGTGGCAAATGGTATTTTGCTGAATACAACACATTTTCGGTCGACTCGGAAGCCAACCTTTACGCAATTCACTTGTCAGGATTCGTTGGGAACGCTGGAGATTCGCTCACCAACACTTCTGTGAAATATAACTTATATCATAATGGAATGAACTTCACCACATCTGACGCCGACAACGATTTGTGGTCAGCTGGAAGATGCGCGACAACGTTTCCTGCCGGCTGGTGGTTCAATAATTGCTGGATGGCCTGCCTCACTTGTTTCTACGGTACAACGGGCTTTTCGTGGGTTAGTCTGAAGGACTACCAGAACGAGAATGTTCCAATGTTACGAGCAGCCAGAATGATGATCAGGAGCAACTGAGTCTCAGATAACGTCATCGTGATCGAGACCTGCGATCACAAATTTCAAACTGATCACAATTTAATGCCATCGGCGTAACGTCAATTGAAAGCGAGAAACACTACAAATTATCTACAAAATTTTCATTGACTATGCATGTGCATGTACTTGGCTCTTTTTAGTCTATGTTTCAAAATGACTAAGCTATTTAGAAGTTCTGTTGAGTTGTGATAGAAGTGTTGACAATAATTGGTGTGCCTTGTTTATCATCTGCTTTATTCCCATACCACCATTGCAATATTATTACGAACTTCGACATTAGATTGACCACAAGTCATGTTTCAGCAAAACGGTATGTGCATGGTCATCAGGGTGGATTCGAGTTGGGAGTAGGGCCTATGTCTATTGTCTAATCCTCATCCACGTAGTAACATCACAATTATTGGGACAACGCCAGAGAAAATGATGAGTTAAGCAAAATTATAAAACCAGTTCATCTAACGCCTGACTTGAATATCAAATCGAAACGCAAAAAATAATAATATGTTTAGTCCAGTTTTTGTGGCATTGAGAAATAACTGCAACAACACTAAGAGAAACAGCAAAGCAACGGTAACAGTAACAAAGAGACATGCATCAACACCAGCAAAAATAACAATAATAATGAAGTAATAATAATGCTCAATGATTTCCTTTATTATTGCGATGGTAGTAATAGGTAGGCCCCTACTGCCTACCTTGTTAATTGTATTTTCTGTAACTGGTGTTGATTGTTGACTAAAATAAAAGAATGATGGCAGAATATAAAAATAATGATGATAATAATAATAATAACAATAACAAAATATTACAATCCAACGCTACAACGCCGTTGCCCACCTTGTCTGGACTACCCGGGGCCATGGACCGGCCACCATAAACAAACTAAAATTGTTCTGTAAAAACTAAATCGAAACCTAAACCTAACATTCCAGTTATAATAACAAAAATAATAACAATAATAATAGTAATAATAATAGTAATAGAAAATTATAATAAGATAGTCAGAGACCAAAATTTAATGCTATTATCACTGTATGCAATACTTCCTGAACTCGCACCCTTTTGCCTTTTGGCCTATTCTGAACCATCGAATCCCAAATATGGCGCTTTCACCCTTTTGTCGCACGTCTGACCCAACAAGGCGACACGCTTGGCCTTCTGCTGTTTTTCTGCCCCTTAAACCCATCTTGGCTCAGATGTCGTCCACACTTACTCTTGACTTACTTGATGATCTTACTCTCGGGGGAGGGGCGATTTAATAGGGGCGATGGTGGTGGCTGAGGACGTGGGACTATTGGAGTTGAAATGCAAGGATCTCGGTTTGCAACTCAAACGCTTAAAATGCGAGATAATCTCAACTTCTCCGAGCATCGAAGATGACAAACTACCACTGGAACTCTTTACAAGGACCATGCTCCAGAATACTTCGCTCTTGGGGCCCCTTTATCGACCCAAGGGTTGCAGCTTGAATGGGCTTTAGAAGCTCGCACGGCAGAATTAAAGCGGATGACCGAGAAACTATCAAACATTTGCATGCATGATGATCTCATTCTGCTAAGGTACTCGCTCAGTGCGACGAGGCTACTACACACATTGCGCAGCTGTCCTTGTGTTCGCCATCCGGGACTATTACAATACGATGCAGCTTAGCGATTTGGCCTGGGCAGTGGGCAGTGTTCTCATCCCCCCCCCCTATCGGATGACGCATGGCTCCAGGCCTCACACCCCATTAAAGGGGGGACTGGGAATCCGATCGGTGACATCGCTGGCACTACCCACCTTTCTGGCCTCAGCCGGAGGGACCGATCTGCTCCATTCCAGGTTGTAAGACCAGCAACAGAGAATGAACGACGCTGTTGAATTATTATAGCACAGGGCTTTTTTAACGTGCAGTTCTACACAAAATGTGCAGTTCTAAATGGATTCGTGCAGCTGTGGAAGCACTTCCGTCACGTTCCGTGCAGTTAAAACTGGTAGAAAATAGATCATTTTAGTCAGATTGAGAGTAATATACAATGGAGGATGAGAAAGGAGAGAAGATGGTGTGCAGTTCTAAAAATTCCTTTAAAAGAGCCCTGTTATAGCAGTCCGGAAGCGGGGAACAAGAAGCTCAGTTTGGCCCGATGATTAAAGGATGGATCGACGCTGAACACCCAAGGTGGGACAGCAGAGTTCTTGTAGATACGGTAGAGCTAGTCCATCAATGCACCACCTAACCAAAGCACAGACCTTGTATGCAATCCGCCGTGGAGCCAATGTAAAATATCCTGCATATAAGGTGAGACAATGACCACATTATGGGATATGGCCAACAAATCGCGCCGCAGACAGCCAATCCGATCAGCCGTGATAAAGGGTGCTGCAGTAGAACACCTAGTTTCACAATCATTTTAGCTGTAAGCCTATTATAGGTCTAGTGACGCAGCCTTCATCGGCCTGGCAGCAGTGCCGGCGCTAGCACCCCCCGTACCCCCCGGCCGGGGGGCCCCCGAGTTTGAAGGGGGCCCCAAATTTAGCTGGTCATTATGCCTATTTGTGACTGCACAGTTCCGGTCTGGTGCATGCCTCAACTAACCATATGGCACTGCCATAGCAGACCTAATGCAAATATCGTACCGATTATGGGCGTAAGTATAAAGCCATTTAAACTAACTCAGGCAATTTCGTCCACTTTCTCAAACACAACGTTTATAAATTGTAACTGATTCTAATTGCTAACTGGATGAGGCCTCCAAATAAAACATGCGTGAGGCCCAAACATTAAAGCCTTTGTAGGGTCCCAGATGTCCTTGGTATGTGTCTGATCTCAAGTTTGCAAGGGGCCTCAAATGTAGCTTGTAATTATACCTTTCATGACTGTTCATTCCTGAAATCACTCATCAAATTATGTTTTAACGCAAATCATACAAAATAATATTACGCAGACCAATAGAGCATTGTCCTTCAACCAAAGAGGAGACTTTGGGGTGTGGACAGGGGCACGGCCCCACAATTTATGGTTGAGACGGAATCCTTGTATCCGCAATATTTCAGAAATATTTCATAAGTATCATCCACTGCCCATCAACAATGATCAATTTTGTTCCGATGACAGCATATAAATGCTACCATTACAGTTATCAAATCGGAAAAATTTAAACAATTTAGAACGTACCCTCTGAAGTCCTAAACCACGACTAGCAGCATTGAAAAATAAGCAATTTTGAAAAGATGACAGGCTAAAATTCTACCATTACAGCATGGAAATTCCCAAAAATTTGACAATTGGGGGGGGACATTTATTGAAGTCTTACACCATGTCTTTCAGCACTTATATTATGAAAATTTTGCTGAGATGACAGCTCAAGGTATGGGGGCCCCAAGTTATTTTTTCGGGGGTCCTCAGGTACCCTAGCGCCGGCACTGCCCGGCAGGCAGCACATGGTGCACATAGCCTCATCACAGGTCGGCGGCATGATTGACATAATAATAACATTATCACCTGTGGTGTATTCAATTAGGATAAGCAATCCACGCTGTGATAGCATATTGTTGATTTCGTTGCGTTGGTCACTGTCTTGCTTTCTTATTACGAAGTACGCAGTTGTAGAGATTATTAAGTCGTTTGGGGAGGGGGACGCTGGGCCACATATAGGGGACTAAGCCCCCTAACCCCTTGCGCCGCCACTGTCACTCTTGATTTTCGATCTTTTAAATGCTCCAATTAGCCTATATTGATTTGCGCTAGTTGATGGCAGATCCCTCGGCGCTACTCAGTTTTGTCACCTCCGTGGCCGAATGAATATATGCGCTACGACAATTAAAGTCTCGTGATGCACCGAGATTCGATGCATCTATTCAAACATGCATTTGGAAATAGAATCTATACATTCATAGACAGAGTCTTAGTGCTTATTGCTCATGCATAAACAATATGTAATACTAAGTATAGGCCTATCAGTATGACTATGAGGCTCTAAAAAACAATACCTCTGTTTTGACAGCCGAAATGACATCAATTCATGATCAATTGTTAATACATACATAATTATAGCGGCCAACCATTGATCGAACAGAAATTAAAAGATGAATTTTTTGGTTAAGAATCAATAATTATGGCCTCACAGCACTGTCGGACTGAGCTCCAGTGCACAGTACGTTTGTTGTGGTCATTGTTAACGAGAGAGCATACAGCTGTATAATATCATATGGAGATAATGGAGGTTTGATGTTCAATACTATAATGTAGATAATTGCACACGTAACAAGATATACAATATGAATGAATGTAAAATAATAACTGCTGTCAGCCATCTGGCATAAAACTATAATTACAGGTAGATAGGTAGGCTATGTAGGTCAGCCAGCGACTTTGAATGCTTACAACTCAGCCAATATTTATAATTTACTTCTACTTAATGTGTCCAATTAAGGATATTTCACTCGAGTATCAGCCTAAAAAAGTTCAAGTGGTACTAGTTTAAATTTTCATGCAACGTTTGGACAGCCCTATCTGCCATATTTTGTTATCATTGGTGACGCAATAGAGCACCGTTTTTCGGGGAAATTCACATAAGCCTATCGTGTTTTGCCAACACGAGCATAGACACGATCATGTTGGGGGCCTGCTGGAGTTTGTTTCGTGAATGGATAGACTCGAAGTTTATGTTTCATCAATTTTCGTATGAGACGATTCAAGGTATTTTTGCTCCATCATCTTTTAAGAAAGTCTTTAATCATTTGAAACGAATGAAATCTTCTATCAGTTCGCAAAATTCTGATCAAAAGTGATCATCGTCTGTACGCGGCACCATATTGTGTCACTAACAATTAATTAGTGAACGCTCTACTAACTGGAAATTGAAACAAAAGTCTAGCTCGAGCAGACATGACAGTGAAACCCAGCTTTAAAGATTCATAATTATCCCTAAATTGTGTTGCGTTTATAGTGAAGAGCGATGCAAGGAGACGGCGTCCGCAACACGATAAAAGCCACCGATATCAATAATTATAGACGAAATTCATTGTGATAAAATAATGTCGTCCCACCTGAGAGTAGGGTCTACCTCGAACCGCCAGATATATGGGCAGAAACGAACAATATGCATTGTCATTATAAGCTATACGATGAATTGTCGCACGCGAATCTCATTATTCGTTTCAAAAGTCTTCTAACTGAATAATTACACCGGAATGTTTGGTTCCGGCAATTTTCTTGGGGAGAGCGCTATTCGCTTGGCGAGTAATGACTAGACGTCATTGTATTGGCCAAGTCCACGCACTTAGGTTGCATTGTTTCAGAGCGAATTGCGCACTCATTCTCTCTTTCTCCATTGCCCACTGCCTTTGTCTCTGTCTCTCTGTCTCTGTGTATCTCTGTCTCTGTCTGTTTGTCTACCTATCTGTCTGTTTGTAGTCTGTCTGTCTGCCTGTCTATTTATCTCTCTCTTTCTCACTCTCTCTTTCTCTCTCTTTCGCCAGACAATAAACAGATAAAGATAATATTGCAGCTATGATTGTAAGGTTCCCTTCACTCTTGCCAAATATCGCCGACTGAGCTGACTAGCGAAGGCAATGCATAGCTTCACGAGCAACAATATGTGGAAAGAAAACTCAATTCTTCTCCTCTTGTTTATTTTGATGCATGCAGAAGTCACAAATTCTGCGAAAGCTTTCGATTACACCCAAAATCTGAATGGAGCAGCGATGTGTGCATTAGACGAGCCATCAATTGTGATTCTATTTGATCAGCTTCCTGCTTTACCATCTGGATCCTGTTCACCTGTTGTTGTTCGCTGTGCCTGGCGGTGTGCTCTGGATCTTGGTTGCACGAATTTCAACTACAGAGTGGGTGAAGGAAGATGCGAACTATTCCACTACACGCCTAACAACTGCTCTATATTACCAGAGTGTAATCATCTGCAAGTAAGTGACATGGCGAACGAATCATGCATATTATATGTAATTTTTTTGCACGGGGTTTCAATCTAATGAAGATGTTAGCTCAAAGCGCGAAATCATCCAATAGATCTTATCGAGTACTGTGTGCAAACTAAGAACATTTTGCGAAGTGCATCTCAACAACAAATTTCGGTACAATTCGGGTTCAATCCGGGACACGGGACGCACAGGGCCGATTCTGGGATTGTCCCGGCGAATCCGGGACGGTTGGCACCCTATCTCAGATAGAAATTTAAAATGCTCCAAACTCGGGAAAAGTAGGCCTAAGATTTTTAGATCGCGAATCCCCACCCTGGTTTGTTTTCTGGTGCTGTAAAGTGTTTATGTGAAGTTTTGGAACAATTGGTCGCGTAAATCAGAAAATATTTTACTACAAATATAGGCTAGTTAGTTACATAGCCTACATACATGTCCTTTTTTATTTTTAGGCATAGTTGTCTAAATACGTTTTAGCTTACATTTGCGCATACGTTCTCTCATTTTCAATCGGTTAAATGCAGAACAACGCTGTTAAATCCATGGTCCTACATCATTTATGTAGTTTTTGTGTCTTTTAGAAGTCAAGTAGGTTAATAACCATAATAATTATTTATAACGTTCCAAACTAGTTAAAATGAAATGCTTGATCAAATTGCACAATATTTAGAGTAAATCGACCTATAGACCTATAAAAAATTCGCCTCCATGAAACTCCCTCGGAGTCGGGAGTATTTACCTTAAGAATCTTCCACCTAGGAAAACATCGAAATAAAAGACGCGTTTCTGGATTATTGCAGAAGACGTTAGGTTTCAGATTTTTAGGTAGGCCTAAACACTTTATATTTCGCAGTATTTGAAACATTGTAATGTCTGGAATTCAGGTCACAGATGACATTTTGTGGCACTGAATATTGTCGCACTTCTTCGCAACATTTTCACCCTCTTCCATATCGCTTGTATTCGCCCAGCAAGCTGAGCTCCTGTAGGCTAATCATAACACATAGCCTACAGTTCTACAATGTAATAACCATTAACCAAGCAAGCCGTAGTGTGTTTAAACATTCAATGAAACGGTAAATGTAAGAAGAGGTGTCTCGACATTCCAGAAAGTGTTGATGCCATGCTTCGATATTGCTGTTGACTCAACGGATAGCCTATACGAATAAATTTCAAGCCAACCTATGGCATTTTTTTTGTGCGTAGCCTACTCTTCTGATCATCCAGCACTCGTCGGTCAGGGTAGTCTATGACTTTTCTTTGGCTGAGATAATATTTGGAAGCGAGACTTCCGATGGCGAAATGTGGGTTTGAAACAGACGCTAACCAATGATAATTGTGATCTTGTGGTTTGTTTTATTCTGCAACAGGTTAATGGAACGAAAAGTTGTCATATCGAAGGTAGGCCTAATACACATTACACAGGCTACCGGTACATTCTTTGAAATCGACTATAGGCCTATGCGTGCTAGCTGTTTATGTGCTGTGTTGAATCGCTCAAGCTAAATCGTTCGCCTTAATCCTCACTCATATCAATTACAACGTTTAAAGCTAAAGCCTTTAAAACGCTCGTTTGCAAATGTCATAATTATGGGAAATTATAAGGTCAGATTAGAAGTCATGCAGTCGAAGATTCACAAAGTAGAAGTCACATCTTACCATAGATGCAAAAAACGATGAAAATAAAATAAAAACAAAAAGAAAACGTAATTTTTTCGAAAAAATAAAAAACGGAAAAAAACGGAAAAAAACGAAACGGAAAATAATTTGTCTTTGTTACATCCGAAACTTCATTTTAGGCTTAAAAACCTTACTTATGCAATGTTATCTTAATCTGCAAAAAACACAACATTATTATGAAGCCAAAATTAATTGGTATAAGTAACATTAATCTACCACAGTTATGGTTTCTTATAATTTTGGTTTAATAAGAGACTCAGAAAAATTAAAGGTATTGAAATATTTTCAAATTTAAATTGTAAACATAAGTCCACATTAGCCTATAAGTTCACGCTGATCGACATAACAAAATTAAAATCTAATAAGAAGCTAAGACCATAGATGAGTACTAAATTACATATGGTACATTTGTACTAAAATTGTTACTTATAAATATTAATTATAGGCCCAGGAATTTTACGTCAAAATAACTCTTACAAAATTCATTTATTGTAGTCAATGTAGTGACCTACTATGTATTTCTCAAATGAGGACTTAAACAATTACATAATGACACTGTAGTTAGCTGAAGCCTTGAGAGTATGATGAAAACGTATCGAATATCAGACAAAAATTTAAAAAATGGAAAATAATAATAGACAGTAAATAGATAAATAAAAGTTACATAAAAAATAAAAAACGATAAAAAAACGATGAGAAGAACAAAATAAAAAACCGACTTTTTGTGGGAGAATGAAAAACGGGAAAAAACGTTTTTTACAACTATGCATCTTACAAATTATTCTTGTAGTTCAACAGACATCAACTACTTGTATGCCGACCGTCGATGCGAATGGTTGCAGTCTACCGTTCCAGTACTTATACAAAGAATACAACGAATGCATTAATGTGACTGGAATCGATATTCCTCAATGTGCAACTCTCAATGGAACCCTGAACAATTGTTCATTTCCAATGGGTAGGCAGCCAAACGTTGCTCTTGTCTAGTGAATAGTGTTCTGCAATACGATATTCGTGGATTTCTATATTAGACTTTATTAGGAACTCGATACTATCATCAATAGTGACCCTTCATGGATGTCTACTGAGATGCGCATGTAAAAAATGGTCAATGGGATGGCGTTCAGTCGGAGAAACATAGATGTGCGGAAAAAATTACAAGGGTTCATGTCGCAGGTCACATGGCAATCAGTTGCGGCATCATGGGTGCAAATGACATTTATTTCGTTTTGATCCAACTTCGACTTTTTGAAACGCTGTTAAAGTCATTGAGCCGAATATCTGAAGGACTGGATTTGTAGTATTCATTGTAGGGAGGTAATTGTGATGATACAGGAACTTCTTTACTGTAGTGTGCAACTACTCTTTCAAAAGCATTGTACAGGATGTTGTAGTTCCTTTTGAGAAGATTCAATAAAGGTAACATTGAAAATAAGATCTACAACGACGTATGGTATTAGAGATAATGCACTTCGATGGCTTAGTAGTTATTTGGACAATCGTCTACAGCAGGTGCTTTGTAATGGAAAATTGTCTAACTTTCAAACTATAGAATTTGGAGTACCTCAAGGCTCTATACTTGGTCCTCTCCTGTTTTTAATCTATATCAATGACCTCCCAAATTCATCATCCATCTTACACTATATTCTATTTGCAGATGATTCTAATGTATTTTTTATCGCATGCCTCCTATGATCAGCTTCTTCAGCTAGTCAATAATGAATTAATATCAGCTAGTGATTGGTTCAAGCCAAATAAACTTTCATTAAACCTATCTAAAACTAATTATATCATATTTCGCTCAAATAAAAAACCAATTGGCCTACCTATAACAAATAATGAGCTGCTTATTGACAACAAAGTTATTCCTCAAGTTTGCACGACAAAATTCCTTGGCGTTCATATTGATCAGCACCTAAAATGGAAAGTCCATATAGACGAAATAAGTTAAAAAAATTCAAAAAGCATAGGCATTATTAAGAGAGTCTCTTACTTGCTTCCCTCTCATGTGCTTATCAATCTATATTTCACCCTAGTCTATCCATACCTTACTTACTCTAACTTAATTTGGACTTCAACCTATGATACCCATCTCCATGTTTTAAAGACCTTGCAAAAAAAAGCCATACGAGTTATCACTAAATCCACTGTTAACTGTCATACTGGTCCCCTATTTGCTGAGCATAAACACCTAAATATCAAGCAGATTAGATTTGAACAGACATCTCAATTTATGTATCAATACATCAATAACCTCCTCCCGTCTTCCTTTGCATCTTACTTCTCTCCTGCATTGCATCCTGGACTCACTAGAGGTAATAGAGGCTTCAGTATTATTTTTGCAAAAACAAATGTTCGGAAATTTTCCATTAAATTCCAAGGCCCTGTCATATGGAATAAATTTCCGATTCACATTCGTAGGGCTACTAACTTAACTCACTTTAAACATCTGTTACGTGTGTATACATTATGTAATGTTTTCTGTTAATAGCATGAGGGGTTACCCATGCTAATACTGATTTATTTCATTGTTTGATTGCTTTTGCTTTTATTTTGTTCTTTCTCTGAGTTTTTCATGTAGTGTTAACTACATTAGTTTTGTTTTTATGGATAATAATTTTTTTCTTTCCCTAGTTAAGTCATAGATGTAAAAAACGATGGAAACGGAATAAAAAACGGTAAAAAACGTCGTTTTTTTTCGAAAAAATAAAAAACCACAAAAAAAACGATAAAAAACGGAAACGGTAAATAATTTGACTTTGCTACATCTAAAACCGCATTTTAACTTTGAAAACATTGATTAGGAACCTACGACACGCAGGCTATCTCTTAAATGATGATGTCAAACGATTAAATAATGACTTTAGTTAGCTGAATCCCTGAGAGTTGGCGGAAAACATAAGGAATATCAGAAAAAATAAAATTAAGGAAAATAATAGCAGAAAGTAAATGAATAAATAAAGTTAAAGAAAAAATAAAAAACGATAAAAAACGATGGGAAAAATAAAAAACGAAAAAACGACGTTTTTTGGGAGAGAATAAAAAACGGAAAAAAACGTTTATTACAACTATGAGTTAAGTTATATCTCTGCATTCCAATACTCCCTTCAGCTTTCACTTTCTCACTTCACTTTGTTAATTAGGCCCCTGCTTAGCGGGACTTGTCCCTTTTGGTGTGCCTATTTGCTCCCTCACTCTTATAATACCTATTCACTTTGAGTATTTTCTTATTGCGAATTGTGTCTGTACTTTGTTAAACATACATGTACAATTGAATTGTTGGGATCAATAAAAATATGTCTATGTCTAATTTTGTCTATGTCTATGTCTATGTCTATTTATGATTATTATTCAATACAGGATTCATGGCAAGGCAAGGCGTTGTTAATGTAACCTTGGGAATATCGAATGTCCCTTTACCGTACATTAACAACTGGATCATCATGATGAACCGTTTCAACGGAACAGTGGATTTCAATCGTTCATGGGCAGATTATAAGCTGGGATTCGGTGATATCCGGACATCAGAATTCTGGATTGGAAATGAAAACATTCATCTCTACACCAATCAATCTGGAGCTTCATACAGACTTCGAGTTGAGGTAAAATACGAGATTTGTTGCTCAACTGAAGTAACCTATTAGTTTAATATGTTAAAATCATCCTTAAAATGCAAACTCTGAGCATATTTATCTATTATTTTTGCGCAAAGAAAGAGAAGAGAAAAGTCCATTTATCATAATTATTGCAAAGGATATTCTGTTTTCAAATAGGCCTGCTTGCTTCGATTTCAATACTATTTAGTCTTTGATGGTTTGTAGACCTAATCGACTTCTGCAAAACCGAATTGCTGCTGTTTTGGGGTCATGCGAACATCGTCACAATTTCGCAGGTTTAAATTGGGGAAAACAGATCGTTGATCAACCGATCGTTTGAGGCGCTGAACTTACCTTACATTTGTGCAGAATTATTTAGGTGACCTGTAGCTGTAGTTTTCTTAATTTTTCCCTATTGCATGAGTTTTAGCGTTTGTCGCATACAAGTTGTATTGTGGAAAACACGTCTTGCTCAATAGAAGCAGGATTTATGAAAATAATTATTGCTGAAAAGAAAATTGGATTGACAGGAAGATTCCTGCTTGAAATTTCATTCATTCATTCATTCTGATAATTTATATAGCGCCTATTCAAGATATATATATATATAATATATATATATATATACTCAGAGGCGCTCTCTCCACTAACTAGCCGAAATGATGCTAAGAGTCATAGCGAGCTAAAAAAAATTACAACAAGTTGCAAAACAAGATACAGTAAGCTGAAAGAGTCACCAGTGGCGAGCCCTCGCAAACACGCAGAGTTTAACCATCGTATACCCGTAGACAGCTGGTAGATGGCGTGGTTGATAAGAGTCTCTAGTAGGTGGTAGATGACGCCCGTCCGGCTAATCGTCGAGGTTCAACGATGCGAATAGGTGAAGGCATTCGTCGCTCGTCGGTCGGAAGTTGGAAGCGCCTCCGGTGACAACAGTCGAGGTCACTCCACTGACCCGCGTGAGCCATCCTCCGGCAAGTAGTCCAGGCAATTTACAGTTTCACCTGGGCAAAATTGTAACAGAAGCATTTAAGACGGTTTCCTGTTCAGAATTTTCTGCTGAATAACATATCCAAAATCCGACAAAATCCGACCATGGGGTCACCCCCCCAAAATGGGGTTCAAAATATGATGGGTTTCATGCTTTTTTACATTGAATATCGGGTTGCTAGTACAGCGGCCTGGTTAAAAATGGTTCACTTTGTGATACAAGCATGATATTTGATGCATTCTATGAACATGTCATAAGAAAAAGATTTGGCTATAGGGCCATCGCATATTTGACCCCTGGCCCCAATGGCAGCCATTTTTCAAAATGGCCCCGGTTTACAGATTTTAAATTATCTCAGCTTCCAGTACACTTAGAATCGTCATCTTGGTGTCTAAACATACATAGTTAGGGGCGAGGATTCCAACAGAACCATTGCAAATGTTCCCCACGGCTTCAATGGCGGCCAACCAAAATACGAAATTTTCAATATTTCAGCTTCCAGTACACCTAGAAATGTCATCTTGGTGTCTAAACATACATAGTTAGGGGCGAGGACTTCAACAGAACCATGGCAAATGTTCCCCACGGCTTCAATGGCGGCCATTTTCCAAAATGGCCGACCAAAATACGAAATTTTCAATATCTCAGCTTCCAGTACACTTAGAAATGTCATCTTGGTGTCTAAGCATACATAGTTAGGGGCGAGGATTCCAACAGAGCCATTGAAAATGTTCCCCACAAGCAGGTCGATGCTGGTCTTAAGCAACCATGTGGGCAAGGCGTCCTTCATCGAGTACTTGTCGGCGGCATCATTGACCAACCGGCAGATGGCGTCAGTTGTGACGGGCTCAAAACCGGAAAACCGGTCTTCCATCGCAATATCGCGTAACACCGGTGACGGTGCGCCCTCAGTGGCCGACCTGATGTCGGAGACTCGTTGGTCGAAGTAGTCGGCGAAAGCCTCAGCCGAAAGCCCCGGGTCAGCAGCGAGTGCAACGTCCTGGTCCCTGCCAAGTCCATCGCTGATCGCTTGCCATAGCGACCCCGAATCACGCTGGGAGTCAACCTTCGACTTCCAGAAGCGACCCCGTCTTGGCCGTACGAGGCAGTCGATTGGCCTCAATGCCCCCATCCAAATGCCATGGGTGCTCTCCGAGCGCGACCTCTTGAAGCGACGCTGAAGCTGCCTGGCATACCGCTTCGCAGAGTGGAAATCAGAGTCGTACCACTTGTTGGCTGTGCCTCAAACCCTACGGTTGATCTCGGTCATCGGTGCTTGGGTGTCGAGCAAAGCCGTGATCACCTCATCGAAGCGTGAGGCCATCGAGTCTGCGCCGGTGCCAGTCAGAAACCCAGTGGAACCATCACACAGGCAGTAGGCTTTGAGGTCGTTCTTGAACCGATCGACGTCGAATCTCCTCCAGGATCTGCGACGCTGGGTTCTGTAGACTGGTGTCTCAACTGGAGCAGGATGGAAGGGCCTTGTCACCATCCGATGGTCGGACGTGCATCCTGGGACGCCGATGACATCGACCGCCGATGGCTTCTCGTCCTCTCTTGTGATGACGACACCAAGAGTGCCTCCCAGATCGAGAGTAGCACCAGCCACACACTGTACCGAACGCGCCGAGCAACTCAGTAGCATGCGAGGCGGTCGTGTCGTCAGGACGGTCAAAGCGGATGTTGATATCATCTGTGATGACGTAGGGCATAGCGAACGATGATAAGTATTCAAGTAGGACGCGAAATTAGTCGAAGAAGGTTGCAGTCACCGCGGCAGAGCGGTAGACGACAACGAAGATGAACGAACTTCCAGCGACCGTTACCATGGCGATGAGATGTTCGAAGGTTGTTGGCTTGAATGTAGCAGTAAGTTTCATCAGCCTGACAGCAGCAGGTGCAACAACGACGACGCCACAATGATTTTTATAGCAGACGTCATCAGTCCTTGCACACCGCTGAACAGAGCGAGCACCCTCAAGCATCTGTAGGCCCGAAGATCCAAGGCGCCTGAGCGCGACAACGTCGGCGTCCTTGTGCCACGTTTCAGTGAGACCGATGATATCGAGTCCCATATCGAGCCAGCACTGGATTACAACGTCGACCATCTTGGTGAGAGAGCGAACGTTGAGCGTGGTGCACTTAAGCTGATGAGCCTGATGAGAGGTTGATTTAGCCGTATAAGATGATCTCTGACTGGATGAGCATCACTCCGATCTACAGGAGACGACGCCGATGGAAGTGGTGAAGATCCAGAACCGTCGACGGTGGATGCGATTGGACTTGGTGGTCGATTGCCGGTGATCACAGGAACAAAGCCCCGTGGCACCGAGGTCAATACACCGAGAGCTTCGAGTGGAGATACAGACTTGCTGATTCTGCTTCTGTACCATGCTTCTGTAGGCCTACCATGCCAAGGACAATGGCTTCAAGCTCTACTATCGCAGGGATATAAGATGGGGATTACATCCAAAACCTGTCTATGATATCTGCAGCATGCAAACCATGTTAGGCATTGACACCTGCAGGTTTCTCTTGTTTCTGCATGCTTTCACGGGATGTGATACCACATCCAGAATTTTTTCTGTGATTGATTTCAAGCACATTGAGGTCGTCAGCAGCCCGATATTCAATGTAAAAGAGCTCTGTTTCGTAATTTGGTCGGCCATTTTGGAAAATGGCCGCCATTGAAGCTGTGGGGAACATTTGCAATGGCTCTGTTGGAATCCTCGCCCCTAGCTATGTATGTTTAGACACCAAGATGACGATTCTAAGTGTACTGGAAGCTGAGATAATTTAAAATCTGTAAACCGGGGGGCATTTTGTAAAATGGCTGCCATTGGGGCCAGGGGTCAAATATGCGATGGCCCTATAGCCGAATCTTTTTCTTATGACATGTTCGTAGATTGTACCAAATATGTTGCTTGTATCACAGAGTGAACCATTTTTAACCAGGCCGCTGTACTAGCAGCCCGAAATTCGATGTAAAAAACATGAAACCCATCATATTTTGAACCCCATTTTGGGGGGGTGACCCCATGGTCGGATTTTGTCGGATTTTGGATATGTTATTCAGCAAACAATTCTGAGCAGGAAACCGTCTTAAAAGCTTCTGTTACAATTTTGCCCAGGTTCACTGTATATTTGAGCTAGATTGCCTGGACTAAAGATGTAAACACCGGCTATCAGCGGCGTACACGCACGGCATATGGTACGACTCGGCTGTAGCCTACATCATAGGGATGGTCGCTGATGCCGTCACGTGGCCAAGGCTACCTGCAGCAAAAAACCTTCTAACCAGCGTAAAATCCTTGAGAAATCAAACGAAAAGTTCAGTACGCGAGCCTGGAAGCAAAAATTTGAGCTAGATTGACAAAAAATTAATATTTATGGCCCGATCACAGGTTGCATTTAATGAAACGATAGATGCTGGATTGATGAAAAATAAGCTCGCTGCATCCTGTGAATGATTTACAACGCATAAACGATGGATTCTGAAATATTAACGTCCTTTTCGACCATGTTTGAGCCATAAGCCTGTACACATTCGCATATTAACTATTAAGATGTTGGCGTAGATTAGTAGAGCTGTCCAATGGCTGCTCGATCCATCAATTTGTGAATGCCGCATAGGTTAAAACTAATGACCTGCTATTTCAACTTCCTTACTTATTATTAAGTAATTTCTGCTTTAATTGGCCAATTTATTAATTTATACAAAGTGCTCCAACTATAACGAATTCTGAATGCCATTTTCTTTGCTCTTCGACAATCTAATGCATCGTGACTATTCACCAAGTAGCCTTATTCTTTAACTCAGGGCTGTTTTAAGGAATTTGTATAACTGCACAACCCCTTCTTTTCTTTCCCATGTTCCATGGTAAATTACTCCCAGTCGGAAGAAAATAGCCTTTTCAACTAGTTTTAACGGCAGAGAAATGCTTCTACAACTGCACAAATCCATTTAGAACTGCACGTTTAAAAAGCCCTACTTTAACTGTTTCTTCTTCCAATTGCATCATTGTAGTATTATTATTCATAGTTTCAAGGTTACACCAGTGGAAAATGGTTCTTTGCTGAATACGACACATTTTTGGTCGACTCAGAAACCAACAAATACGCAATTTACTTGTCAGGATTCGTTGGGAACGGTGGAGACTCGCTCACCAATACTACTGTACAACCTAAATGGAATCTTAATGGAATGAAATTCAGCACATCTGACGCCGACAACGATTTGTGGTCTGCAGGCAGCTGTGCGTCAAAGTATGCATCTGGATGGTGGTTCAATAACTGCTGGTGGACCTGCTTCACTTGTGTCTACGGTACAACGGACTTTTCATGGTATATCCTGAACGACTATCAGTACGAGTACGCTGGAAAGTTACGAGCAGCCAGAATGATGATCAGATGCAACTGAGTCTCACATGACAACAGCGTGATAAAACGTTTCAACCTGATTACACTTTAGTGCCATCGAAGTCATAACAATTGTAAAAGAATTAATAGGCCTACTACAAAATTATGCTCTATAACATCTTCAGTGATTGTAGGCTACTTGGCCCGTGGCTCCTTTTTAGTCTACATGTATGTTATAAGTTTTCTAAATTATTCGGACGTTCTCTAGAGTTGGTAAAGAACAGTTAAAAATGACGGCTGTACCTTGTTTATCTAGAGGCTGTTTTATTCCTTTACAACTTCTGCAGTTACAAACTTTGGCCTTTTAGACTAACTGCTAGGCATGGGCGCCCGCAGAAATTTTTGCAGGGGGGGCAAAATTTTTACGTCACGGTAACATATTTTAGTAGCAAGAGCTTGAAAAATGCAAAGCTGGAAATTAAGAATACAGGTATTTTTCGAAGAGGTTTCTTATGCAAATTTCTTAGTTTTATTTTGTGTATAATTTTTAATACGAATAGTTTCCTTATAAATTTGTTAAAAACCAAAAAGTAGGCCTAGATGTTTAAAAAGTAATTTCATAAAGGTGCGCTACATAAGTCCATAGAATGAACGAATGAATAAAAGAATGAAAAGCAGATGTCAGTTGTAAGGGGCAGATGCTCCTCTAGCAGTCTAGCTGCTTCTAAAGCAAATCGCAGGGCACCAGCTATTTCACATGTGCTGCATTGAAGCCTATTATAAAGAGTAGTCAGAAAGAGGTCCAAGTCTGGTAACCAGAGGGCCAGAGTAACTGTGAATGCTGGCTGGTGTCGTTTAGGAAGGTGGAGGATCCGAGGATCAGATGAGTGTGGGTATCAATTCTTTTGAACAGATCTCTTTGCCAGTTTTGGTTGTAAATCCCGAGGCGTGATTGCCACAGCCCCTTATTCAAGTTTATCTACAGTTTGACCTCCCTGGATTCTGTACTGGTAGTTTGCAAAATGGACAAAATGAAGCCTGGCTTAGCAGATTTGGTTTATATAATTACAATGCTGGTGAATAAACAGCTCTTCCTGATGTAATTTCAGTGTACTTTGAGAAATTTTCAAAGTTTTTCATTAGTATTCAATTTTTTGAAGTTTTGATTATTTGCACTACAGCTGGATTCCACTCAAGTAGGCCATAATCGATAGCCTGCTGTTTGCATGGGCGCCCGCAGGAGGGTTGAAAGTCAATGGTCATTGTTACAGTTCTTAGAGAGAGCTTGAACATGCAAGGCAGAAAGTTATAAGAGCATGTTTGTTTCTATAGAGATATCTAAACGTAGATTTCTGACTTTCACAGTCTGTAGCATTCGTATTATTGGTGCATTAATGCAAAGAAATTTGTTAAAAACCCAAAAGTAGTAGCTGAAAACATAGGTGTCAATTTTCCAGGGGGGGGCAAGTGCCCCCCCTTGCCCCTATGTGCGGGCGCCCATGCTGCTAGGTAAATATTGGTGAATCAGTAGGCCTGCGTGCGTGGCCATCGCGGTGGTAAGGTAAGGAAATTCCAATTGAGAGTAGACTATGTCTAATCCTCATCCACGCAGTAACATCACGATTGCTAAAACGCCAAAACCACGATGGGCTGTGCAAATGGCCACTAGTTCATCTAACGCCTGAAGTGAATGTTAAATCGAAAGGATCCAAATAATTATGTTAGGCACAATTTTGTTGCATTGAGAAATAATGGCAGCAACACCAAGAGCAGTCAGTAAAACTAACAGTAACAGCAGTAATAACACCAGCACCAACAAAAACAAAAACCAACAATAAAAATCATAATATTACTAATAATGATAATAATAATACCAATTTTTATTATTGTTTCAGCAATGGTCAAGGCCGGATTAAGAAATTTGATGGCCCTGTTCAGTAAAACTGTGGCCCCAAATCCACAGAATTGGAACAGAACGCATAAAACGTGTTATGGGTCCATTCAACAGCAGACAACAGTCGAGGTCATTCCACTGACCCGCGTGAGCGTACTCCGGCGAGATGTAAACGCCGGCTATCAGCGGCGTCAATTTAGTTTGACGACTAAAATGACAAATAGCCTACATTGACGACTAAATTGACGACTAAATTAACGACTAAATCAATGACTAAATTGACAACTAAATTGACGACTAAATTGAAAGCTAGATTGACGACTAAATTGACATTTTACTTGTCGATTAAATTGACGACTTAATTGGCGATTAAATTGACGACCAAATTATTGATGACTCTATTGATAACTAAATTGATGACTAAATTGACGGTCAAATTGACGACTAAATTGACGAATAAATTAACGACTACATTGGCGACTAAATTGACAAGTAAATTGGCGACTAAATTGACGAATAAATTGAAGAAAATTGACGACTTAGGCCTAATTTACGAATAAATTGACAACTAAATTGGCGACTAAATTGACTACTAACTTGACGATTAAATTGACGAATAAATTGACGAATAAATTATTTATGACTATATTGATAACTAAATTGATGACTAAATTGACGGTCAAATTGACGACTAAATTGACGAATAAATTAACGACTACATTGGCGACTAAATTGACAACTAAATTGACGACTAAATTGACGACTAAATTGGCGACTAAATTGACGACTAAATTGACGACTAAATTGACGACTTAATTTACGAATAAATTGACAACTAAATTGACGACTAAATTGACGGCCAAATTGACGTCTCCCAATCACATACATACAGTCCCCCATAACAAACATTGAGGGGAACCGTCCCTTCTGTTCTTCACTCTGTCTCCGCCCATGATTCTTTCGCCTGGCTATCTAAATGCAAGAAAACCATTTTCGATCGATTTGTAAAATATATTAGGCTTGATTACACAAACTGTGTAGATGTTGATTATCTTGGTAGGAAATTACTGAAACCAGCGCTGCTTAATGACCATATTGTACTTTGCTAAATAAATGAAAACACCTAAATTGATTTTTGAGACAATGTATTCCAAATTTAACGTAGAAATGTTGAGTGGCGAATCGTGCCTCCACGCAAGCCGGGCCCCCGTATTTCTATTAGCGCCCCACTTATGGGACCATTTGAAACGGAGTCGCCAGTGTCCATAGCCTATTGCGCTCGTACGAAGCACAGTCGCTAGATAGCGTGGCACTTTATCAACATTTTAACTCTGCATGAGCGCCTCAGCATATCTGGTATCGCCGATGTTTGTATTTCCAGGACGCCGAATGAAGCCTGAATTGTTTGATGCAGCACCACCTGGACCAGACCCTCATCTATCTGGAAGGATGCAGAGCGATTTGTTTGTTCATTCGAAATTGGAGAAATCGAATAGCACTGTTTAACATAAAAAATAGCACTTGGGGCCAGAAACCCCTCTGGCTGAGTAGAGAAGAGTTAGCCATTTATTACAATAATAAATATCCTGTACATTATAATTGTATCTCATTCAAATTGGATTCACGAAGCTTTGAGAAAAATTAGTTTTCCCTTAGGGGCCCGTTTTAGACCACTTTCCCCTAATGTAGACATTAAATGCACTACAGAAGTGTTACCTGCCGAGGCCTATATGATAGTAAAAAGCAGGTAACCAGAATTGCGTCTGCAAGTAAAACAACCTTGAAGGTTGCACATAACTTCAGCTAGCGCAGAGATCCAGATCCTGAACTTGCGTTACGTCGATGGTGAAGAGTGATGAAAGGAAATGGTGTTGACCTACACGACACACGATTAGACCTCCGCTCCAATATTCTAGCAAGTCAATAAGTACACTGTCACATGGGCATAGGAAACCCCTGGGGCATGTCGTATTTAGGGGCACACATGCTCAATCCACTAAAAATGGTAATTTGAAATTTCCTAATTTTTTAACACTAATTCTGTGAAGGTCTAACCTATACTCTGTTTATTCTGCGATCATTGCTGAGTGGTTGAGCCACTGAGCAGAGGGCCGGGCTTGGGACGACGGAATATGACCTCCGCCATTATCAATTTTTTTATTTCCACAGTGCAATGGTAGTATTTTAGACTATCATTTTAGTTAAAAAAATCCTCATCATTTCAGTGCCGACAGCCGTGGTTCACGACTTCAAAAGTATCCTCCCCACACTGCTTAATGTTGTAAAATTTCCTAACTGTAAAGGTAACATTTCAAGCTGTCACCTCAACCAAATGTCACATAATTTCAATGCTGAAATACATGGTTTAACAATTCAATAACTGTCTCTTACACGTGCGTTGTTTAATTTTTTTAATTTCCACACAGCAAGGGTAACATGTTGAGATGTCGTCTTAACAAAACTTCTCAAAATGGATAAACATAGGATAACACTCTAGAAATTTGATAATAATGTATCTGATATATTTTTGAAATATTGGGGATATAAGCATCTCCGTCCATAACCACACACCTTGGGGGACCGTCCCCCGGCCCCAAAGTCTCCGCCCATGGGTGCCGCTAATTTATTTATATCAGAAATTTTCTATAGCGCCTCTTCACGGTAGGCTACTCAGAAGCGCTCCAGACCCAACCACGGCTAAATAAGAAAGTTTCTAGGTTATAAAGGAATAGAGTGGAGGGAAACCTTGGAGTTAAGCGCTGTGTTACAGGGAGGCCATTCCAGGTTGTAGGACCAGCAACAGAGAATGACCGACGCTGTCGAATAGCAATCCGCGAACGGGGAAACCAGAAGCTCAGTTTGTTTCGACGATCGAAAGATGGATCGGCGCTGAACAAACAAGATGGGACAACAGAGTTCTTGAAGATACGCAGAACTAGTCCCTCAATGCACCGCCTAATCAATGCACAGACCTTGTATGCAATCCGCTGTGAAACCAATGAAAGATATCCCGCATGTAAGATGAAACAATGACCACATTATGGAATATGGCCAACAAATCGCGCGCAGACAGCCAATCCGGTCAGCCGTGATAAAGGGTGCTGCAGTAGAACACCTAGTTTAACAATTATTTTAGTTGTATTATAGGTCTAGTGACGTAGCCCTCATCGGCCCGGCAGGCAGCACAATGTCATGGTGCACATAGCCTCATCACAGGTCGGCGGCATGTTTGACATAATAATAATATTATTATCTGTGGTGTATTCAATTAGGATAAGCACTCCACGCTATGATAGCATATTGTTGATTTCGTTGCGTTGGTCACTGTCTAGCTTTCTTATTGCGAAGTAAGCAGTTGTAGAGATTAGTAGGCCTACTGTATGTCGCTTTTGGGGGGGCTGAGCCACATTGAGAGGGCTAAGCCAGTAGCCCCTTGCGCCGCCACTGTCACTATTGATTTTCGATCTTTTATTTACGTCAATTATATTGCGACCCATGATTTGCGCCAGTTGATAGCAAATCCCTCGGCGCAACTATTTTTTCTCGTCCATGGCCGGATGAATAGGCGCTACGACATTTAAAGTTTGGTGTCACGACAACTGGTTCACCGACAACTGGTTCACCGACAACTGGTCCACGGACAATTCGTTCACCGACAACTGGTTCACGACAATCGGTTCACGACAATATTATTGGCTCACCCGCAAATGGTGAATGGAAGCTAGATGAAGGTTCCCTATAGGTGAAATAGAAGCTGGATTGACAAAAATAACGATTGAGAAATGGAAGCCGGAGTAATGATAAAGCGTTTGAGAAATGGAAGCTGGATACATGTTGAAATACATGAATGAAAATCATCAATCCAGCTTCCATTTATCAAGCACTCTATTCATCAATCCAGCTCTAGTCTGTGCAAGAATATTTTCATCAATCCAGCTCCAATAAAAATGTCGCGTAATAATTGTCGTGAACCAGCTGTCGGTGAACGAATTGTCCGTGGACCAGTTGTCGTTGAACCAGTTGTCGGTGAACCAGTTGTCGTGGAACCGTAGCCTAAAGTTCCGCGCTGCACCGAGATTCGATGCAGCTATTCAAACATGCATTTGGACATACATGTAGAATCTAGCCTATATATTCATAGACAGAGTCGTAGTGTTTTCTCATGCATACACAATATGCATTTCAGTATGATATGAGGCTGTAAAGACCATACCTCTGTTTTGACAGCGGAAATGACATTATTCATGATCAAGTGTTAATAGCCTACATAAACATAGCGGCCAAACATTTTTTCATTTTTTCACAACCATTACCCGATGAATGGGTGTTGCACCGTACAGAAATCAAAAGATGAATGTTTGCTAAGAATCAATATAATTATGGATTAACAGCACCGTCGGCCTGAGCTCCAGTGCACAGTTTATTGTGGTCATTGTTAACGAGAGAGCATACAGCTGTATAATATCACACGGAGATAATGGAGGTTTGATGTTCAATACTATAATGTAGACAATTGCACAATGAACACGTAGCAAGATATAGAATATGAATGAATGTATAATAGTAACTGCTTTCAGCCATCTAGCATAAAACTATACAGGCAAATACAGGGTGGGCCAGCGTTAATGCACCGACTTTGAATGCTTATTATAACTCAGCCAATATTTGTAATTTACTTATACTTAATGTGTCCAAGTAAAGATACTTCACTCTAGCATATGATCGTGTCTATGCACGAGCATAGACACGATCAGGTTGGGTGCTTGCTGGAGTTTGTTTCGCTAGTAGATAGACTCGAAGTTTATGTTTCATCACTTTTCGTATCAGACGATTCAAGGTATTTTTGCTCCATCATCTTTTAGGAAAGTCTTTAATCATTTAAAACGAATGAAATCTTCTATGAGTTCGCAAAGTTCTGATCAAAACTCGGTGATCGTCTGTAAGCGGCACCATATTGCGTCACTAACAATTAGTGAACGATCTACTAACTGGAAATTGAAACAAAAGTCTAGCTCGAGCAGACATGACAGTGAAACCCAGCTTTAAAGATTCATAATAATCGTTAAATTTTGTTGCGTTGATGGTGAAGACGATGAAAGGAGACGGCGTCCGAGACGAACGAACAAAGCCACTGCTTTAATTATAGACGAAATTCATTGTGATAAAATAATGATCTGGTGCGTCACACTGTACGGAGCAGAGACCTGGACGATGAAAAAAGGAGGATTTCACACGAATAGAAGCGTTCGAGATGTGGACATGGAGAAGGATGGAAAGGGTCAGCTGGACAGAGCGTAAATCAAACGAAGAAGTCCTGAAGAAGGTGGAAGAGGAAAGATCCTTGATGAATACAATTAGAACAAGGCAGAAGATCTGAACATGTACTTAGAGACAACTCCTTGCAAAAAGACATAGTGGAGGGCAAAATGGAGGGGAAGCGGGGAAGAGGAAGACCTAGGGAAAAGTTCTTGAACTGGATGATGGAGGATGGATATGGAAAACTCAAAGAAAAAGTACAACACCGAGAAGAGCGGCGTCGATGGGCATCTGGACCTGCCGGGAGGCAGCAGACCTAAAGAAGAGAAGAGAAGAAGAAGAAAATAATGTGTGTGTCCGACTGTCTTGCTGTCTCGCTCTTTTCTTTCTCTTCCTCTTTTTTTTCTCTCTCTCTCTCTCTCTCCCCTCTCTCTCTCTTTCTCCAGTCAATAAACAGATTCGCGTAATATTACAGCTATCATTGCAAGGGTCTACCTCGAACCGCCAGATATGCGTTTCTAAAGTCTTCTAACTGCATAACTATTTCCGGCAATTGCTCATAGAGAGCGCTATTCAATTGGGAAGTAATGTCTTGACGTCATTGTATTGACCAAGTCCACGCACTTCTGTTAAAATTGTTTCTGAGCGAATTGCGCACTCAATCACTCTCTCCATTCCCCACGGCTTCAGTCTCTGTGTATATCTGTCTCTGTGTATCTCTGCCTCTGTTTGTCTATCTATCTGTCTGTGTCTGTCTGTCTGTCTGTCTGTCTCGCTCTCTCTCCTTCTCTCTCTCTCTCTCTCTCTCTCTCTCTCTCTCTCTCTCTCTCTCTCTCTCTCTCCCTCCTACTCCAGTCAATAAACAGATTCGTGTAATATTACAGCTATCATTGCAAGGTTCCCTCCACTCTTGCCAGATATCGCCGACTGAGCTGACTAGCGAAGGCAATGCATAGCTTCACGAGCAACAATATGTGGAAAGAAAACTCAATTCTTCTCGTCTTCGTTATTTTGATAGTCGCAGAAGCTGCAAATTCTTCGAAAGCTTTCGAATACACCCAAAATCTGAATGGAGAAGCGATGTGTGCATTAGACGAACCATCGATTGTGATTCCATTTGATCAGCTTCCTGCTTTGTCATCTGGAATCTGTTCACCTGTTGTTGTTCGCTGTGCCTGGAAGTGTACATTGGATCCTAACTGCACGAATTTCAACTACAGAGAGAATGAAGGAAGATGCGAACTATTCCACTACACGCCTAAAAATTGCTCTGCATCATCAGAGTGTAATCACCTACAAGTAAGTAACATCGCGAACGAATCCTACACAATTGAACATATGCAATTTTTTTAACACGGGGTTTCAATTTACTGACGATTTGACCCCAGAGCGCGAAATCATCCTATAGACCTTATCGGGGTCAGTGTGCAAACTAAGGACAATTCTTCACAGTATTTTCACCTCTTCCAAATCGCCTGAATTCTTCCAGCAATCTAATAATAATCTTCGTTTATTAACATTCAATCTGACAGATCGCAGAATGATTACAGATACAAGTTATACGAAATAGGGTCAGCTTCGCACGACACATAGCCTACAGTTCTACAATGTAATAACCATTACCCAAGCAAACCGTGGTGCTTTTTTAACATTCAATGAAAAGATATTGTAAGAAGAGGTGTCACGACATTCCTGAAAGTGTTGATGTTATTACTTGACTACTAGTCTTGTGCTTCGATGTTGCTGTCGGCTCAACGGATATAAGAATAAATTTCAAACCAACCTCTGGCGTTTTTTTTGTTGTGCATACTTTTCTGATCATCCGGCACTCGTCGGTTAGGGTATATGACTTTTTCTTGGGTGAGATAATATTTGGAAGTGAGACTTCCGAGGGCGAAATGTGGGTTTGAAACAGACGCTAACCCATGGGCGGATTTTATAAGGAGCTAGGTGGAGCTAAGCCAAGATGACCCAAATTCATTTTTACCGTGTAAATGGCATCTTTTCCCGGGCCTAGCCTCCCTTCCATAAGAAGGCTCTCGCCCCTCCAAGAACGGAAACCAAACTCCGCCCATGCGCTAACCAATGATAATTGTGATCGTATTGTTTGTTTTATTCTGCAACAGGTCAATGGAACGAAAAGTTGTAATAATGAAGGTAGGCCTAATACACATTACACAGGCTACCGGTACATTCTTTGAAGTCGACTATATATATATATATAAGCCAAAGCGCGCTAGCTGTTTATGTGCTGTGTTGAATCGCTCAAGCTAAATTGTTCGCCTTAATCCTCACTCATATCAATCACAATGATTAAAGCTAAAGCCTTAACATAAAGATTGTTCTATTGTCAGTGACTATGATTTAGATGTCACAACTGCCGCGTTGAATGCTGTGTGCAGTGTTGTGCTGTTTTTATTTTGTGGCTCTGATGCTGGGTAAAGCACGAGGTTACATAGCATCGGAAAAGCGGAAAACAGACATAGTGATCGCTTAAAAATTGAAGAGAAAGTTATCATTAATGTACTGAAATAGATGGGCCCATAACTCAATGCAACAATAGCAAGAGTTATTATTGTTTGGCGAAGCCGCTCGTTTGCAAATGTCATAATTATGGGAAGCTAAGGTCAGATTAATGTAATGTAATTAGTAATTTCTATAGCGCCGCTCACAACCAAAGCCATTCAGTAGCGCTCCCAGTGCGAAAACCCCTAGAGAAAAATAGGTCTTAAGAAGTGAGAGAGATGTAGATAACGATCCTGAAAGTAGAGTCCCACGCAGAGTGGAGGGAAGAGAATTCCACAAGGAGGGCCCAACGATGGTGAAGGATCGAGTTTGAGCAATAGTGGTCCTAGCTCGTGGAACAAACAAGTCAGCCCTGTCCAGAGAACGGAGAGGTCGATGAGAAGATGCTGATAGAGGAGAACGAATGAGATTACTGAGATACATCGGTGCAAGCAAGGCCGTAGTCAGAATTTGATTTCGGGGGGTGTTTCACCAATTTCCCTTACGTTTTTTTTACATTTTTCCGTTTCGGGGGGTGTTTTCATGGTTTTATTTCATGGCTTTTACATCATGTGCTCGTAAATGCATTATATTATTTTTCACATTCTCTATTTCGGGGGGTGTTTAAACACCCAAAACACCCCCCCTAGCTACGGCCTTGGGTGCAAGACCCAGTTTGGATTTGAGTACAAGAGAAAGGACTTTATATTATATGCGGGCAGAGAGAGGAAGCCGGTTAATCATAAACGAATAGAAGTCCTTCAGTCGAAGATTCAGAAAGTAGAAGTCACATCTTACCATAGATGTAAAAAACGATGAAAATCAAATAATAAACGAAAGAAAACGTCGTTTTTTCGAAAAAATATAAAAAAAACGACAAAATACGAGAAAGAAACGGAAATGGAAAATAATTTGCTTTTGTTACATCCGAAACTTCATTTTGAGCTTAAAAACCTTACTTATGCAATTTTATCTTGATCTTCAAATAACACAACTTTATTGTTAAGCCAAAATTAATTCGTATAAGTAAATTAATCTACCCCAGTTATTGTTTCGTATAACTTTGGTTTAATAAGAAATTCAGAAAAATTAAAGGTATTGCAATATTTTCAAATTTAAATTGTAAACATAAGTCCATATTATAAGTTCCCACTGATCGACATAAGAAAACTAAAAATCTAATAAGAAGCTAAGACCATTGATGAGTACTAATTTATATTTTGTACATTTGTACTAAAATTGCTTCTTATAAATATTAATTAAAAGCCCAAGAATTTTACGTCAAAATAACTCTTACAAAATTCATTCATTGTAGGGACCTACTACATGTATTTCTCAAATGAGGACTTAGACAATAATACATAATGACACTATAATAGTTAGCTGAAACATTGAGAGTATGGTGAAAACGTATGGAATATCAGACAAAAATTAAAATAAGGAAACTAATAATAGACAGTAAATAGATAAATAAAACTACATAAATTTTTTTAAAAAAAACACGATGAGAACAATAAAAAACGACGTTTTTGGAAGAGAATTAGAAAACGGGCAAAAACGTTTTTTACAACTATGCATCTTACAAATTATTCTTGTAGTTCAGCAGACAACAGCTACTTGTATGCGGATCGCCGATTCGAATGGCTGCAGTCTACCGTTCCAGTACTTATACAAAGAATACAACGAATGCATTAATGTGACTGGAATCAATATTCCTGAGTGTGCAACTCTCAATGGAACCCTAAACAATTGTTCATATCCGATGGGTAGGCAAGCAAACTTTGCTCTTGTCTAGTGAAAAATATTCTGCAATACGATATTCGTGGATTTCTATATTAGATTTTATCAGGAACTTTCGAATAGCCTAAGTGAAGTTTTCTGTGGACTGTGGAATTCGACGGGACTACTAAGCTTTGCGTAAACTATTACAATAGTCATCGCACAATATATATTGTATCGAGCGCCTCTGAGTAGTTTTTCTTGAAGGAGCGCTATATAAATGTCCGAATGAATGAATGAATGAATGAATGAATGAATATATATAACGCCTAGCCAAAAATTCTTCAAATTTAGTTAGTAGCAACTATAGTGACTCTTCAGGGGGACGAGGTTCAGTACGTTCTCGTCGTCTCTCCCGGTGTAAAGGTTTCAAATTACCCCCTCCTAAACATTACCCCCCGGTAACTTGAAACCGGTTTCAGATTACCCCCGGAAACTAGATTTGCATCATTCATCGCATTTATTGCACTGAAAAAATCAGAAAAATCATCCCGCTTCTTGTTTTGGTCTGAAGATTTTCATCCGTCATCCCACTACGTGGTTTGCTATCAATATTTTGATCCGAAAACAATAATAGCCTCGAAGCCATTTTCTGTATGTAAACTTCAGTGTCGAATAGTATTTTAGTTACAGATGAAAATATTGATAACAAACCACGAAGTGGGATGACGGAAACAAGAAGCGGGATGAATTTTTTGATATTTTTAGTGCAATAAATGCGATGATTGATGCAATTTACAGTTTTCAGGGGGGTAATGTTTAGGAGGGGGTAATCTGAAACCTTTACACCGGGCAACAGGACTCGGTCTTGGCTAAATCTGAACCAAGGAAGAGGGAGAGACCTGATCAGTCGCCCTACAATCCGATTGATCAAGAAACTTCAATATGGATAGCACAGCCTACAACACCCGGGTTGACAGAGACGACTGGAGGGACAGGGACGTCTGGAAGCTGTCCATAAAGGAGCGGCTGATGCGGGCGGATGCTTCGCCAGGGCCATAAATCAAGTAAGTCAATAGTGACTCTTCGAGGATGTCTATTCACAATATTATGTGCATGTAAAAAATGATCAATGGGATGGCGTCCATTCGGAGGAACATAGACGCGAAGAAAAGGACAAGGGTTTATGTCGCAGGTCACATGGCAATCAGTTGTGACATCATAGGTGCAAATGACCTTTATTTCGTTTTGATCCAACTTCGACTTTTTGAAACGCTTTTAGAGTCATTGAGCCAAATTTCTGAAGGACTGGATTTGTAGCATTCAGTGTATGGAGATAATTGTGACGATACAGTAACTTTTTTTACTGTATTGTGCAACTACTCTTTCAAAAGCAATGCACAGGATGTTGTTGTTCCTTCTGAGAAGATTCATTAAAGGGCACATTGAAAACAAGATCTACAACGACGTCTATTTATGATTATAATTCAATACAGGATTCGTGGCAAAGCAATGCGCTGTTAATGTAACTTTGGGAATATCGAATGTACCTTTACCGTACATTAACAACTGGATCATCATGATGAACCGTTTCAATGGATCAGTGTCATTCAATCGTCCTTGGGCAGATTATAAGCTGGGATTCGGTGACATCAGGACCTCAGAATTCTGGATTGGAAACGAAAACATTCATCTCTACACCAATCAATCTGGAACTTCATACAGACTTCGAGTTGAGGTAAAATACGAGATTTGTTGCTCAACTGAAGTAACCTATTAGTTTAATATGTTAAAATCATCCTTAAAATGCGAACTATGAGCATATTTATCTATTATTTTTGCGCAAAGAAAGAGAAAAGAAAAGGCCATTTATCGTAATTATTGCAAAAGATTTCCTGTTAGTACTGAAATCGATACAAGCAGGCCTATTTGATAGGACTGCTTGCATCGATTTCACTACTATTCAGTCTTGGATGGTTTGTAGGTACAATCGGCTTCTATAAAACCGAATTGTTTCTGTTTTGGGGTAATGCGAACATCGTCACTATTTGACAGGTTTAAATTGGGAAAACATATCGTTGATCAATTGATCGTTTGAGTCGCTGAACTTGCTTTAACTTTGTGCAGAATTATTTAGGTGATCTGTCGCTGTAGTTTTCTAAATTATTCCCTAGTACATGAGTTTTAGCGTTTGTCGCATACAAGTTGTATTGTGGAAAACACGTCTTGCTCAATAGAAGCAGGGTTGATGAAAATTATTATTGCTGAAAAGGAAGTTGGATTGATAATAAGATTCCGGCTTGAAATTTTATTCATTCAATCATTCTGATAATTTATATAGCGCCTCCTCAAATCCTACTCAGAGGCGCTCTCTGCACCAACTAGCCGAAATGATGTTGAGTCATTGCGAGCGAAAAATAACAAGTTGCAAAATAAGACACAGTAAGCTGAAAGAGTCACCAGTGGCGAGCCCTCGCAAACACGCAGAGTTAACCATCGGATTCCCGTAGACAGCTGGTCTAGATGGCGTGGTTGATAAGAGTCTCTGGTAGATGACGCCCGTCCGGCTAATCGTCGAGGTTCAAGTATGCGCATAGGCAGGCCCGCATTATACATGTAGGTGCTAAGGGTGCTGCAGCACAAGGGCCCGCAGGTTTGAGGACCGCATTTTCGGAAATGATTAAATTTATTAGAGAGAATGCTGCAACATTAATAAATACAAAGTCGTTGTCGAAGACATTTGCCAAAGTTCTCCCTTACCTCAAATTTACTAGCTCGACCAAAAAGTTTATGAATTGGTTTAAATCGCAAAAACTTATTATTATTTGTATGCGGAAGTATGACCTTTCCACAGTGATGTCATAAAGTAGGCTATGAATGTCAATCATTTTGAGTGGCATATTGAAACAACAAAAGTTGTAAGAAATCTTATTGGTTGATTCGTTATTTCTTAATTAAACCCATAGTTTATCATTTTCTTCCCTAGTTGTCTGCCTCCTAGGCAGTTTGCCGACGTCGCACTCATCTCAAAGTTGGGCCTCCTCGTCTTCGAACTTTCGATTTCCATTTGTTTTCATCCAATCCAGCACCATCTGTCATGGTCCTCCTCTGGTCCCTTTCCCTTAATTTTTCCTTCGAAAACCGTTCTTAGTAGTGAGTCCTCATGCAGTCTGTACCTACCCACTTCCATTGTCTCTTCTTTACTGTGTGTACTTAACCAGGGAGCTTTTTTCGGTAAGATCATGACGCTTTTAGAGCGGTTTACCGGGACATCATTGAAGTCTGCGAAAGAAATAGGATGCTATATTTTTTTAGTCCTAAAAAGAGGAATAGGAACTTATAATTTAATATAAGAATTTTTGATAAACTGAACAGAAAACGATTAACAGGAATCCAAAGAAACGGGTGTTAAAAAATTGATATAAATTTATGGAGTGTAACGATGTACATTTTGGCATCGACCTCGACAAAAATTGATATAGCCTACAGTAAAGAATGGAGGCTATCGAATGTAGGCCTAGATTTGGAGAACAATAAAGAGAATCAACTGGATGGAACACAACCATATTTTAGCAAATTAGGAAGTTGTTCGTTCCTTCTGTCACTGTAGACCTAATAGTGTCGGGAACTTATCCTTAGAAAACAAATACACCACAGGAAAGCAGGCCTTTCCTTAAACTTTACACGGCATACCATACATGGTATAATTATATGCCTGGTGGACCGGTGGCTGACAGAAGAGGGGCCCGCAAGGTTATTACAGCACCCGGGCCCGCACTAACCTTAATGCGGCCCTGCGTATAGGAGAAAGCATTCGTCGCTTGTCGGTCGGAAGTTGGAAGCGCAGCTGGTGACAACAGTCGAGGTCACTCCACTGACCCGCGTGAGCCGTCCTCCGGCAAGATGCAAACACCGGCTATAAGCGGCGTGCACGCACGGCATATAGTACGACTCGGCTGTAGGCTACATCATAGGGATGGTCGCTGATGCCGTCACGTGGCCAAGGCGACCTGCAGCAAAAACCTTCTAACCAGAGTAAAATCCTTGAGAAATCCAACGGAAAGTCCAGTACGCGAGCCTAGAAGCAGAAATTAAGCTATATTGACACAAATATTTATTGCCCGTTAACAGGCTGGATCGATGAAACGATATCGCCTAAACAGATGCTGGATTGTTGAAAATGATTCTTCCAAAACTAGAAGTTGTGTTGATGAAAAATAAGAACACTGCATCCTGTGAATGATTTACAACCATAGGCGTTGGAGGTGGGAGTTCAGAGGGAGCAAATACCCACCCCCCAATTTCGGGCAAATGTTTTTCGGGCAAAACAGGCATAGGCGGACGCATGGGCGCCCGCACATAGGGGCAAGAGGGGGCACTTGCACCCCCCCTGGAAAAGTGACACCTATTTTTCTAACTACTACATTTGAGTTTTAACAAATTTCTTTGCATTAAAACACTAATGATACGAATGATACACACAGTGGAAGTCAGAAATCTACGTTTAGAATAATTCTCTATAGAAATAAATATATTTTGGTGCCCTTCATGGACCTACTTTTTAACATCTACTTTTGAATTTTTCACAAATTTTTCGCACTTAGGAAACTTCATATTAAAAATGATACACAAAATGAAACTGAGAAATTTTCATGAAGAAACCTCTTTGAAAAAACGCCCATGTTCCTAATTTCCAGCGTTGTATTTTTCATGCTTTTGCCGCCGAAAAATGTAACCGTGACCATCGTAAAATTGTTGCCCCTCCTGCAAACATTTCTGCGGGCGCCCATGGGCGGACGAACCCTTTTTTCGAGGAAACATGCATGGGAGGATTTTTCGAACACACATGGGTAAAATAGCTATATTTTCTGAAGAGTTGTGCAAAATGCGAAATGACTAAAAAAGGTCAACAGTTATTTTTTCGGTGGAAAATCGAAATGACCAAAAAAATTAAAAAAGGTCATCAAACATCAGAAAATTGGGTCAATGAAAAAATGTCGGCGACCCGCGGTCCGTCAAAAATTATTAAGTATACTTTTCTGGCAAAAGTAGCCTAAAAATATTTGGAGTCATAGGCCTGTGCAAATTCGCATATTATGATGTTGAGATAGATCAGTAGCTGTCCAATGTCTGCCCTATCCATCAATTTGTGAATGTCGTTCAGGTTACAACCATTGACTTGCTATTTCAACTTCCTTACTTATTATAGAGTATTCTATGATTTAATTGGTCAATTATTTAGTCTATACAAAGTGCTCCAACTATAACGAATTATGAATGCCATTTTCTTTGCTCTTCCACAATCCTATGCATCGTGACTAATCACCAAGTAGCACTATTCTTTAACTCTTTCTTCTTCCAGGTACATCATTGTACTATTATTATTCATAGTTTCAAGGTTACACCACTGGCAAATGGTTCTTTGCTGAATACGACACATTTTCGGTCGACTCAGAAACCAGCAAATACGCAATTCACTTGTCAGGATTCGTTGGGAACGGTGGAGACTCGTTCAAGAATGCTACTATACAACCTAAATGGAATCATAATGGAATGAAGTTCAGCACATCTGATGCCGACAACGATTTGAAGTCAGGTGGAAGCTGCTTGTGGTGGTATGCATCCGGATGGTGGTTCAATGACTGCTATTGGACCTGCCTCACTTGTGTCTACGGTACAAATGACTTTTCGTGGTATACTTTGCACGACTACAATATTGAGAACCTAGGAAAGTTAAAAGCAGCCAGAATGATGATCAGAAGCAACTGACTTTAAAAGACCGAGCTCGCTTGACCACGAGTTTCATTTTTACCGCATATATATTATCAGAAAAACCGTTGACTTACTAATAATTGCCTCACTTGTGTTTACGGTACGACGGACTTTTCATGGTATGCTTTGCACGACTACAATATTGAGAACCTAGGAAAGTTAAAAGCAGCCAAAATGATGATCAGAAGCAACTGACTTTGAAAGATCGAGCTCTCTTGACCACGAGTTTCTTATTTACCGCCTATATCCGAAAAACCGTTGACTTACTAATAATTGCCTCACTTGCGTCTACGCTACAACGGACTTTTCATGGTATTCCCTGAACGACTATCAGTACGAGAACGCTGGACTGTTACGAGCAGCCAGAATGACGATCAGATGCAAGTGAATCTCACATGACAACAGCGTCATAAAAGATTTCAACCTTTTTACACTTTAGTGCCATCGAAGTAACAATTGTAAAAGAGGGTGTCCAGTCAAAAGCGCGCACGCAAAAGCGCGCAGACAAATGCGCGCAGACAAATGCGCGCAGTAACAAAATCGCGCACGACAAATGCGCGCAGACAAATGCGCGCAAATAAGAACACATAGACCCAATAAATTTTACTTTTATTTTATTGAATCAGCATCTAAACATAATGAAAGAGATTGTTAGAAATATAGAAACGGAGCATATAAAGTTATGCTCATTGAAGTTCAAATTCTAGGCTCAACATATCCTATCGTCATTGTTCTTCAACGTAACATTTAATCCTAAACACAATGAAATATAGACGAAACGTTGTTCTTAAACGCAATGTTCTCAACATAGCCTATCGTCATTGTTCTTCAACGTAACATTTAATCCTAAAGGCAATGAAATATAGACGAAACGTTGTTCTTAAACGCAATGTAGTAAAGACGAAACGAAGTAAATCGAATAGAGTCAAATAGTGCCTCGCTAGAAATGTGAAGAAGATATAGAGTTCAAATTCTATAAGTTTACAGGCTAACGTTGTGAGCCACCCCACGCAAAAACTCTTCCAAAGGAATCGTGCCATACGTTGGCACCAACGCCTGAAGGCGTCTATTGAGACGTACGTATTTACATTTTGAAGCCTCAGGGTGTCTAAATCCAGAACGATACCTCTCTATCTTCAACTCAAAGTGGTCTTGCGAGTGGATGCCTTTGAGTAGCCGCCGCTGACCACTATCAAAGACTCCGATGAGAAAACATACGAAAGAATAGACTGCGAAAATAAGGCGAACCTTTAAGGAATATACGCCGAAAATCAGCATAACAAGTCGGACATATGGAGAGCCTATGAAACACTTATGAAACATTGTTCTTTTTAATTGTTCTCATCATTTCCTTTTTTGCGCGCTTTTTTGCGCGCTTTTTTGCGCGCTTTTGTCAGCGCTCTTTTGACTGGGAAGGTCCCTGTTGCGCGCTTTGCGCGCAATTGTCTGCGCGCATTTGTCTGCGCGCATTTATCTGCGCGCTTTTGCGTGCGCGCATTTGTTACGGCGCCGTAAAAGAGTAATAGGCCTACCAACAAATATTCTCTAACATTTTCAGTGATTGTACTTGGCCCGTGGCTCCTTTTTAGTCTACATGTATGTTTTAAGTTTTCTTAATTATTCGGTCGTTCTCTAGAGTTGGTAAAGAACAGTTAAAAATGACGGCTGTAACTTGTTTATCTAGAGCAGAGGTCTCAAACTCAAGTCAGCATGTGGGCCGCATTTGGAAGTTTTGAATGACCCGCGGGCCGCAACATAAAAATATAGGCTAATCGTGCATGTAAAACTGGAATTAGTTATGTGTCATTGCATCATACAATACTGTATTGATGATATAACCCTGAAAAATTCACATAATATTATATTTAAGTGTAACTATAGGCCTATTATGGTAGGCCTATAAACAAAATAGGAAAAACCATTCTATCCCAATTATTGAAAAATACGTGGGCGCTATAATTGAAGAAATTATGCTGTAGTCTAATCAAAATTTTAAATGACTCTAATTTTTTAGAGTATCCTAAGCAATGTTCAGAGTAATTCAACTCGAATTTAGTTAGACTCTGAGTGTTCTTATGTGTTCTAAATGTTCTAAGTCCTCTCAATCAAAGTCACCAAAATTATAGGAATAAACATATAGACTATGGCCTACCTGTTAGTGTCATTGTTCAAAACCAAGCAAATGGAAGTTAACTTGCAAAAATAAACACACGCGGAAGTGACATTTGTCAACTTCTCGTCATCTGGGGAGATAGGCCTACAATTATTCCGCGGATACTAATATTTTTGCGACACTGTAATGCATACAAACTGCTGTGCATTCTTCTGCTTCGGCGATACATTGTACTGAAGGTCCACTGAATCCATCTGCATAGGCCTATATGCCTAGCCTATGTGTGCTGTTGTGGACTCAATGTCCAATCAAAAGGAGTAGCCTAGAAAGCAGTTTAAACATTGGTTCAAATCGTAAAAGAACGGCAAAATTCTTTTAAACCAATTTCTAACTTTTTTAAAATCAAAAACCAGGAAGATGTTCGCGGGCCGCATTAATCGGGTTCGCGGGCCGCGTGTTTGAGACCCCTGATCTAGAGTCTGCTTTATTCCTACACCACTTCTGCAGTTACAAGCTTTGGCCTTTTAGCCTAACTGCTATGTAAAATATTTGTTAAGCAGCTGACCTGTGTGCGTGGCCATCGCGGTGGGTAGAGAAGGAAATTCCAGTTGAGAGTATATTTAATCCTCATCCACGCAGTAACATCACAACTGCGAAAACGTCAAGACCACAATGAACTATGCAAATGGCCACCAGTTCATCTGAAGTGAGTGTTAAATCGAGAGGGTCCAAATAGGCATATGTTACGCACAATTTTGTTGCATTGAGAAATAATTGCAGCAACACGGCCAACACCAAGAGCATTCAGTAAAACTAACAGTAACAGCAGTAATTACATCAGTACCAGCAAAAACAAAAACCAACAATATAAATTATAATATAATAATAATACCAATTTTTATTATTGTTTCAGCAATGGTGTAGACCGGATTAAGAAATGTGATGGTTATGTTCAGTAAAACTGTGGCCCAACTCCACAGAATAGCAACAGAGCGCATAAAACGTGTTATGGGTCCATTCAACAGCAGACAACAGTCGAGGTCATTCTGTAACGCCCGCCCTAGTCGCTAGAGGGCCAGGAGCCCTTGCATTTGGTGCTTCACTTACTACCTTACATTCAACAATAGGCCTACCCTCTAGCGGTGCGGCGTACTGCCGGGGAAATTGGAACGCATGCATAGAAACTAATGGGCTAGATGGCAGCGTGTCGGATCGCACAGGTTCAATACTTTCATTGTTACTAGGACTTGCTTGACATATGTGACCCATCTGACCAAAACCAGGCATAAGTCGGTTTTTGTACAAAATGAGTGTCATATATCTTCTAAAAGAATAAAGTCTCTTCTTTAAAATGACACAGATCCTATTGCTCTGCCATGTTTCTGTACAAAGTTATGAGTAAAAATATGGTTCGACCGTCCAAATTACAATTCTGAGAAAAATGTGTTTAAAGTTTTCTATAACTTAGAAATGCAAGATTCTTTAGAACCATGTTCATAATTAAATAAAATTTGCAACAAATAAACAGATTGCATAGTAGGCTAGCGGGAATTCTGGGTTTTTCACTGATACCTAATTAATTTTGTTAGCCACATACCGAATATGGCTACCAATGGCGGGAAAGTGAAAAATGGCGGGAAAAGTCATCGAATTATTTGAACAATAAAACCCAAAAATTATCAAAAATATCACTAAAAGTAATATTTTCCGACATTTTTGGTTTTAATGTGTATAAAACATATTTATTTATCATTTTCTGTCAAAAACTAAAAATCGAACAAAATTGTTTTTTTTCACATTTTCGTCATTACCTCGGAAGCGTGTGTTGCCACTTACGCCTGGTTTTGGTCAGATGGGACACATATATCCACGTATGTTGGTCGGCGAGCGACAGCACCCTTTTCCCGGTGCTCATCTGGGTTCGCATCCCCCTTAGCAGATTTTAATGAAGATAAGGAGAATCCCATGGGATCCAGTGGTAGATATCTCAGCTTATTCGTCTGGCGCTCCATAAATATTCCAGTTCTATTAATAGACCGCTCCCCTTCTGAGCCATACGGTTCTTCTTGAGCGTCCCCACTGGGGGAGGTTGCACGTGACACCGGGCTTTATCCTTTAGGGCTTAGGTCAAGGTCATTCCTTACATCAGTTGCACCTTCTGCTATTTGCACAACACAATTTATTATCACTTAACTAGTATTCAATCGAACAGGTAAATTAAGGTAATCAGCACAGTCACAGTTCTTTCTACTTTGCCTGCTAGTTCACCACAGTGTGATTACAATGGCGCCTATAATATGCAACAGTATCTGTGAAGCGTTTCAATAATGGTCACACTATTCAACATAAATCAGATTCGCCTCTGAAACAAAATTAAATGCACTCTGTGTTTTAATTCTCTACGCTGAGTATATCGAGTGGTTATAATTCCTCTAGCTAATTACATCAAATGCAATACAGTCTGTATCAGTATTTCATACTGATTAAAATGTGATTACAATTGCATCTTTGATATTCAACAGTATCTGTTAAGCTCTTCAATAATGTTCATACTTTTAAACACAAATCAGATTCGCCTCTGAAACTAAATTAAATGCACTCTATGTTTTAATTCTCTTTGCCGACTACATCAAATTGCAATACAGTCTGCGTCGGCCTTTTATGCTGACTAACAACAGTCAATCTCTTACGAATTCAATAAACTTAACTCTGACTATTAATACTTCCCTGAATTTGTCTTCAATTCACCCCTTGGCGAAGATTCACTTCACCGGAGAATGCGATCGGTTTCCCTCTTACTTTAATTGCTAATTAAAAGAATTTCACAAGAACTTCTTGTATTAAAATCAAAGTTTAAACAAATTTCAACCCGAAATTCTACCACGTTTCAACGCGCAGCTCTCACCATGACGGCGTCTAACACTGAACTACCGCTGTCTGGACCGACAACCAATCACAGGCGACTTCCTGCCGCCTTCTGAAGTCACGCGCTGCTTATTAGCCAATCAGCAGCACACGCGTCAGCCAAGTTCATTTGCATGTCTGGAATATCGTTTAAAAGTTATTTTTAATTCACCCATGATATAGTTATAGAATCAGACGCGGCTTAAAAAATAAGTAAGATACCGTAGCGTTTCCAAAAACGCTACAATTCCACTGACCCGCGTGAGCCGTCTGTTGGAATAATGATATTATACACATTCTAGATGGCGCTAGCATAGATGACTGTAGATGACTCTATGTAATTTAGTCTATGTTATACGTCACTTCCTCCTTCTTCTCCGTTCCGTGTTTTGTGCTAGTAGTTAAGATGACATGTGACAATCTTTATCTCCTTTAATCGTGAATAAAGCTCTGCATTCCAACAGGTTATGTGCCCAGGTCGAACGCAGGACGACTGGTTAATTCCCAGGACGACTGGTCGACTAATATTTTTCGAGTTTTCTCGTTAATTATCCGAGTCGATAGAAGCTGAAGTTTCTTCTTGTTCTCGCGTCAAAATGGCGGCATTGGAAGAACTACAGCAGCAAGTTTTGAGAATTCAGGAGAAAATTAGCACGGGAACAGGTAAAGTAGCGACAACAGTTACTACAAATTCCGTCGGAGGTTTACCGGAAGCGAAGCATCTTGATGGCAAAAATTATGGTGATTGGAAATTCTGGATGCAAAATTTCTTAATTGACGCTGGTTTATGGCGCTGTGTTTCGCCAAAAGAGGGCCAGACTGTTGATCCGGATTTGGACTTACGTGCGTTAGCCAAAATCAATCTCAGCCTAAAACCCTGTTCGACCAGAGTCACGAAGAAATGCCAGACTGCGAAAGCTGCTTGGGACGCATTGAGAGGTGAATATGAAAGCACTGCTCTTGTTCGTCTGATTGGACTGTATTCCAGTTTGTTTAAGACAAATTTTGAGAACTTTACTTCGATGCAGCAGTATGTAGATCACATTTTGTCAATTGCAGAACAATTGGAATCAATTGGTCAACCTTTTCAGGACAATGTTGTTGGAGGCATAATTCTTGGAGGTCTTCCAGATCAGTATAGGCCTTTAATATTAGGCATCCAAGGATCAAAGCAAGACACAACAGTTGAGTTTGTAAAAAGTCTTTTGCTTCAGGACAGTGTTAAGGAGCTAGGAGCAAGTACGACTTCGGTTGCAACTCATTCAGCATTTTCAATGGGCAGGTCTCAAATGAGCAGGTCCCACAAGGGCATGTCCCAGATGAAAAGTAAGCCAAAAGGACCACGTTGTTTTGAATGTAATCGTTTTGGTCATATTCGTTCGCAATGTGAGAAGGTCAAGGTTAAACCACATAAGAATTCAGCCAACGCGAATTTTGGTGCTGTGTCAGCCCAAACGAATTTTTCAGTTTCATCGGTGCAGCCTACCTCGATGAATGATGATTGGTATCTTGATTCAGGTGCCACGGTATATCTAACATCTCGACTTGACTTGCTTAAGAATTTTTCTTCAGATTCTAGTCAAGAGGTTGGAATTGCAAATGGAACAAAGTTAAAAAGTACTGGAATGGGAACATTATCGATTCCGTTGTCAACAAAGAAAACAATGGAAATTTCAGATGTTGTTCATGTACCAGATTTGGCTATAAATCTCTTAGCAGTTAACAGAATTGCTCAGGAGGGTAAAACTGTTTTGTTTGACAAGAAAGGCTGTCGCATAGTTAATCAGCAGGTGAAGGTCAATCCAAAAAGTGTCATTGGAACTGCCACAGAAGTCAATGGACTGTATCGTTTGAACTGTAAGCAATCTCGTATGTTTGCTGCGCTGTCAACGAACTCTGTAAACTTATGGCATCGTCGCCTTGGACATCTTAATCGGCCTTCTATGCGCCTACTTCGAAGCACTATGTCTTCAGGTGTTCAGTCTGAAGGGACGGCAACTATTCCCTGTGAAGTTTGTGTGAAAGGCAAACAGCATCGCAAACCGTTCAAGAAAACAGGAGCCAAACGAGCGAAGCACGTTCTTGGTCTTGTTCATTCTGATATTTGTGGTCCAATGCATGTTTCATCAGTTGGTGGAGCACGGTATTTTCTGACATTGATTGATGATTTCACGAGACACTCGGTTGTCTATTTTCTGAAATCAAAGACTGAGGTACTGGAGAAGTTCAAGGAGTACAAATCTCTTGTTGAGAATCAGACTGGTAAACGTATCAAAACTCTTCGAACAGATAATGGTACTGAATATGTCAATGAGAATTTTCTGAGTTTCTTACGACGTTGTGGAATTCGTCACGAAACCACGATTCCGTATACTCCTCAGCAGAACGGAGTCGCTGAACGTCTAAATGTTGGAATGCAGAGCTTTATTCACGATTAAAGGAGATAAAGATTGTCACATGTCATCTTAACTACTAGCACAAAACACGGAACGGAGAAGAAGGAGGAAGTGACGTATAACATAGACTAAATTACATAGAGTCATCTACAGTCATCTATGCTAGCGCCATCTAGAATGTGTATAATATCATTATTCCAACACCCCCACTTTATACACACTCAGAAAATTAGGTTAGTGTTATTTTTCTAACCCCATCCCAGAAATGCATTTGTTATGCAAATCTTTACACAGTCCTTTCGTTAAACAGTCAGCAACCATGTTTGTTGTTTCAATCTGTTTAACCAGAATGTCTCCAATTGCAATTCTGTCTCGAATGAAGTGATGCTGCACAGCAATGTGCTTGGTCTTGGGTCGATATCCGGGATTTCTAGCAAGATCAATCGCCCCTTTATTATCACAGAAAATCTCCACGACATCTGAAGCTTGAGGAACAAGTTCTTTGTGAAGTCCCTTTAACCAGATAGCTTCTGTAGCAGCCATGCTTAAAGCCATGTACTCTGCTTCAGTTGTTGACTTTGCAACTGTTGGTTGTTTCTTTGAGTTCCAACTTATTGCGGCACCACTTAAAACAAAAGTGTATCCTGTGGTTGATTTCAGATCCCTTTTATCACCACCCCAGTCAGAATCACAAAATCCAATCAAATCTTCATTGGTTCTCTTGTACACTAGTTTGGTACTTGCAGTCTGCCGAAGATATCTAAAGATTCTTTTCACTGCAACCCAATGAGTTTTTCCATAATTGTTATTGAATCTGCTCATGACCCCCACTGCAAATGCGATGTCTGGTCTTGTAGCTTGTGCTGCATACATAAGGCTACCCACAGCTTCTTGAAAAGGAATGTTTCTCATTTCTTCTTCTTGCTGTTGACTGTTAGGAAGAAATTCTTCTCCAAACAAATCTTGATTCGGATCAAGTGGAGTTGAAACCCCATTGCACTCAGTCATATTGAAGCGGTTGAGCACTTGTTCAATATATTTCTCTTGATCAAGTGATATCGTTCCTGTATCACGATCTCTTTGGATATGAATGCCCACACAATAGTGTGCCTCACCAAGATCCTTCATCTTGAGACGTTTCATTAGATCTGCTTTCAAATTCTGTTTCTCCCCCTTGTTGTTCGAGAGAATTAAAAGATCATCAACATACACTGCAATGATTAAGATCTTTCCGTTTTCACATCTGTAATAAATGCAAGTGTCAAAATTTGATTGCACAAATCCAAGTTCTTTCAACAACTTATCCAATTTCTTATTCCAGGCTCGGCTTGCTTGCTTCAGACCATAAATTGACTTCTTTAGCCGACAAGTTTTACCATTCAGCCGAAAACCACCTGGCAATTCCATGTAAATTTCTTCTTCGAGCTCAGGATGCAAAAATGCTGTTGTGACATCCATTTGATCAATGTCAAGGTCGTATTTTGCAGCCAGTGCCATCAGAAGACGAATGGAAGTATAACGTACAACCGGCGAGTACGTTTCCTCATAATCAATGCCTGGTTTTTGTGAACATCCTTTAGCCACTAAACGAGCTTTGTAACGCTCAACTGTACCATCAGATTTCAGCTTTGTTTTGAAGACCCATTTGCACTTAATTGCTTTTCTCCCAGTAGGTACATCAGATAATGTCCATGTCTGGTTTTCAACATGTGCCTGAATTTCTTCTTCCATTGCACGTTTCCATTCTTCTGCATATTGAGAAGTAAGTGCTTCTTCAACAGTTGCTGGATCAGTACTTTTACACAATGTAGCTTGATGCACAACAAAATTCTCATTGAATATTTGCTTATTTGGAATACGAGTTCTTTTTGGCCTCTCAAATGTGTCTCGTATCACTTCTCCATCATCAGTTACGTCCTTATTGACCACTGAAATATTTGATCCATCAGAATCTTCTTCCACAGAGTTTATTTCCGAGCCAGTGTTCGAGCCATCAGTAAGATTAGTCTTTGATCCACCAAACTCCTTTGAACCATCAGACTCCCCCACTTCAACATGAGTTTGGGTATTCTGAAACTGCTGTTGATTATGAATGTCTGAAGTGACAATTTGCGACGAGTTGTCATCCGCAACATCCGGAAATGGATCATCTGAAGACGAATGTCGAACAGGAAACTGAGATTCAAAGAAAACAACATCTCTGGATCGAGTGCATTTCTTTGTGACAGGGTGAAGCATTCTGTAACCTTTGCTTTCTTCACAGTAACCAACGAAGATGTACTCTTTTGACTTAGGGTCCCATTTCTTGCGGTTATTATCAGGAATTTTCACCAAAGCTTTGCAACCAAAAAAACGAAGATGGCTTAGGTCAGGTTTTTCTCCTGTCCATGCCTCTTGAGGTGTCATATTTGGTAAGACTTTTGTAGGTGACCGATTCTTCAGATAATTGGCTGTATTTACTGCTTCTGCCCAAAAAATCTGTGCTTACTTCGGATTCTAGAATCATTGTTCGAGCTCTTTCTACCAAAGTTCTGTTGCGAGATGAAAACACCGGCTATCGGCGGCGTCGATTTAGTTTGACGACACAATTGACAAATACATTGACGACTAAATTGACGACTAAATTGACAACTAAATTGACGACTAAATTGACTACTAAATTGACTACTAAATTAACGACTAAATTAACGACTAAATTTGCAACTAAAATGACGACTACCTTGAAGACTAAATTGGCGACTAAATTAACAACTAAATTGACCAAAAAATTGACGAATAACTTGACGACTAAATTGTCGACTGAATTGACGATTAAATTGACGACTAAATTGGACTAAATTTGTGATGAATATAATATGGAAAACTAAATTGCTGACTAAATTGACTGCCATATTGACGATTATATTGACGACTAAATTGAAGACTAAATCGTCGAATAATTGAAGACGAAATTGACGACTAAATTGTCGACTGAATTGACGACTAAATTGACGACAAAATTGACGACTAAATTGAAGACTAATTTGAGGACTAAATCAGCGACTTTATCAACGACTAAATTAACGAATAAATTGACGACTAAATTGACGACTAAATTAACGACTAAATTGACGACTAAATTGACAACTAAATTGCCGACTATATTGACGACTAAATTGACGACTAAATTGAGGACTAAAATGACGACGCTCCCAGCCACATATATACAGTCCCCCATAACAAACATTGAGGGCAGTGGCGCAGGCAAGGGGGTTTCGGGGGTTAAACCCCCTATTGGCTCCGGGAAAAAGTTCTTTTAAGGTTATTTATTCATTTAAATAAGAAAAGCAACAAAAACAGGGTATATTCGGCCATAACCCACCCCCATCAAAAATTCCTGGCTACGCCACTGATTGAGGGAACCGTCCCTTCTGTCCTTTACTACATCTCCGCCCATGATTCTTTCGCCTGCAGATTCTGGCTATCTAAATGCAAGAAAATCATTTTCGGTCGATTTGTGAAATATATTAGGCTTGATTACACACACTGTGTAGATGTTGATCATCTTGATATGAAATTACTGAAACTAGCGCTACTTAATGACCATATTGTAATTTGCTCAATAAATGAAAGCACCTAAATTGATTTTTGAGACAATGTATTCCAAATTTAACGTAGAATTGTTGAGTGGTGAATCGTGCCTCCTCGCAAGCCGGGCCCCTCATTTCTTTTAGCGCCCCACTTATGGGACCATTTGAAACGGGGTCGCCAGGGTCCATAGCCTATTGCGCTCGTACGGAGCATAGTCGCTAGATAGCGTGGCACTTTGTCAACATTTTAACTCTGCATGAGCGCCTCAGAAAATCTGGTATCGCCGATGTTTGTATTTCCAGGACGCCGGATGAAGCCTGAATTGTTTGATACAGCACCACCTGGATCAGTCCCATCCATCTGGAAGTAGGCCTATCCAGAGCGATCTGTTTGTTCATTCGAAATTGGAGAAAACCGCAATCGAATAGCACTGTTTGACATAAAAACTAGGACTTGGGGCCAGGAGCCCCTCTGGCTGAGTAGTGAAGAGCGATGAAAGAAAACGGTGTTGGCCTACACGACACACGATTAAACCTCCGCTCCAATAGTCTAGCTGCTCTAGCAAGTCAATAAGTACACTGTCACATGGGCATAGGAAACCCCAGGGGTATTTCGTATTTAGGGGTACACATGCTCAATCCACTAAAAATGCGTAATTTGAAATTTCCTAATTTGTTAACACTAATTCTGTGAAGGTCTAACCTATACTCTGTTTATTCTGCGATCATTGCTGAGTGGTTGAGCCACTGAGCAGAGGGCGAGCTTGGGGCGACGGGATATGACCCCCTTCCCATTGTCAATTTTTTTATTTCCACAGTGCAATGGTAGCATTTTAGACTATCATTTTAGTAAAGAAATGCTCATCATTTCAGTGCTGACAGCCGTGGTTTACGACTTCAAAAGTATCCTCCCCCATTGCTTAATGTTGTAAAATTTCCTATCTATAATGGTAACATTTCAAGCTGTCACCTCAACCAAATGTCACATAATTTCAATGCTGAAATACATGGTTTAACAATAATATTGAATAAATGTCTCCTCCACGTGCCTTGTTTAAATTTTTGAATTTCTTCACATCAAGGGTAACATGTTGAGATGTCGTCTTAACAAAACTTCCCAAAATGGATAAACATAGGATTACGCTCTAAAAATTTGATAATAATGTACCTGATATATTTTTGAAATTGTGGGGGATATAAGCATCTCCGTCCCTAACCACACACCTTGGGGGACCGTCCTCTGGCCCCAAAGTCTCCGCCCATGGTTGCCGCTAATTTATTTATATCAGAAATTTTCTATAGCGCCTTTTCACGGTAGGCTGCTCATGAGGGCGCTCCCGGCCCAACCACGGCTAAATAAGAAAGTTTTTACGTTCTAAAGGAATAGAGTGGAGGAAAACCTGGGAGTTAAGCGCTGTGTTACAGGGAGGCCATTACAGGTTGTAGGACCAGCAACAGAGAATGAACGACGCTGTCGAATAGCATCCCCGCGAACGGGGAAACTAGAAGAGCTCTCAGTTTGGTTCGACGATCGAAAGATGGATCGACGCTGAACAAACAAGCAGGGGCTTCTATCCCCCCTAAACAACCGGGCGCAATCCATTTTCTCCCCCTCCCTCTTTTCTGGACCGGCCTTCCTCTATGTATGAAATATAATGCAATATAGCGGATGCCCTCCTATAGTGTGGGAATGAAGGTTTGTTTGGAGGGGACAAACGAGCATCCAGCAGACGATCGCCGAAGCATGTGTAGCGCCGAGAAGGGACCTGGTATGGGGAGGGAATGTACCCCTCCCCATAAGAAATTTTTGCGATTTCCGCATTGCAATTTCAGCATTTTAAGCTGTCCTCTTAGCAAAATTACTCTAATGTTTCAGTGGAGGAATTGCTGCCAAAATTGGGCAACCATATGTTTTGCGCCTCTGTTTACGTGGGCTTACAATGTAGGTCCTACATTGTAAGCCCACGTAATAATGATGTTGCTTTACTAAGTGTTCAAGGACCAAATTTGACTGTCTGAAAATTTACTTTTCATATGAATGTTAATGAAAGATAACATTGGAGAGAAGTCATTCAGTTGTGCAAAATAGTATTTGTATTAACATTATTTTTTAATTATAATATGATTTTAATTTTTAATAAAACAGTAAAAACATAATTGCAATCATGTAATAGGATTTTTTTATAGTATATTATAATTCATAGCTGTTATAGCAGTTCATGTAATTCAAAAATGCAGATGGTAGCCTAACTAAAAACTCAAAGTGTAAAGTGTATACATTTTGCTAAAAACTATTAGGCCTACCATTTTGTCCAGGTTTATATGGAGGGGAAGTATTTTCTGGGGGGATCTTCCTTTTAGTGATGCCTAGATTGAACGCTGCCCTCCATGTCCGACCTCCCCCCCAACCGACGTGAATTTTGGCTGTCTTCTGATTCCCCCCCCTATTTTTCGCTGGGCGCAAGCTGTGCCCACCATGTATAGGGATAGAAGCCCCTACAAACAAGGTGGAACAACAGAGTCCTTGAAGACACGCCGAACTAGTCCCTCAATGCACCGCCTAACCAATGCACAGACCTTGTATGCAATCCGCTGTGAAACCAATGAAAGATATCCCGCATGTAAGATAGACAATGACCACATTATGGAATATGGCCAACAAATCGCGCCGCAGACAGTCAATGCGGGCAGCCGTGATAAAGGGTGCTGCAGTAGAGCACATAGTTTAACAATCATTTTAGTTGTATAGGTCTAGTGACGTAGCCCCATAGGCCCGGCAGGCAGCACATGGTGCACATAACCTCATAACAGGTCGGCGGAATGTTTGACATAATCTATATAAATAAAAATGTAAAAAGTTTGTTCCTAATGGAATTTCTCGGAAACCTCATGACCGATTCTTTTGAAATTTTTCGCAAAACGCTCCGTTCGAATACCATCGTGTTTGTAAAAGGATTCCCTGGAAAGAAACAAATCTTTTACACAAAAAAACACAACTTTGTCCTCGAGTTGACACGTTTATACATTTTGACTTTAACGCATACTCCGACATTTTGGCCCGTGTATTTATAACGTACAGGGATGCCACTCTGAATTTTGAATAAGGTCAGAGATGCCACTCTGAATTTTAAAAAAGGTCAGATCCGGTAAAGAAAAGGCTAGAAAAGGCTAGATTGACAATTTTCACACAACGTTCGAGCGGACGGATTTTTATATGCTTTTCTCGAAAAAACACAACATTGCATTCGATTTCAGCGAATTCAATTTATTTGCATTTGAATGCGGCCGTGTGGGAGGAAGGGAGCGGGAGGGAGCGGGAGGAAGGGGGAGAGGCGGGAGCGGACGGGATGGAGGGAGGAGAGGGATCGAGGGGAGGGACGGAGGAGAGGGAGGGAGGGGAAGAAACGGAAGGGAGGGGAGGAGGGGAGGGATGGAGGAGGGAAGGGGAGAGGGAGGGGAATGGAGGTAGAGAGGAACAGAGGAACGGAGGGAGGGAGGCAGGGTAAGGGAGGGAGGCAGGGGAAGGGAAGTAGGGAGGGAGGGTTGGACGGTCTTTTCAGCCACAGCAACGCGTGGCCGGGTACAGCTAGTAATAATAATATTATTATCCTTGGTGTATTCAATTAGGATAAGCACTATACGCTATGATAACATATTGTTGATTTCGTTGCGTTGGTCACTGCCTAGCGTTCTTATTACGAAGTAAGTAGTTGTAGAGATTATTAAGTCGCTTTTTTGGGATGGGGCTGAGCCACATTTAGGGGACTAAGCCCCCTAGCCCCTTGCGCCGCCACTGTCAATATTGATTTTCGATCTTTTAAATGCGCCAATTATATTGCGAGTTTTGATTTGCGCCAGTTGATAGCAAATCCATTGGCGCTACTCATTTTTTTTTCTCGTCCAGAGTCGTAGTGTTTATTGCTCATGCATGTTTATGTGTTTATTGCTCATGCATGTTTATGTGTTTATTGCTCATGCATGTTTATGTGTTTATTGCTCATTCATGTTTATGTGTTTATTGCTCATGCATGTTTATGTGTTTATTGCTCATGCATGTTTATGTGTTTATTGCTCATGCATGTTTATGTGTTTGTTGCTCATGCATGTTTATGTGTTTATTGCTCATGCATGTTTATGTGTTTATTGCTCATGCATGTTTATGTGTTCATTGCTCATGCATGTTTATGTGTTTGTTGCTCATGCATAGCCTACACAACATGCATATCAGTATGATTATGAGGCTTTAGAGACCATACCTCTGTTTTGACAGCCGAAATGACATTATTCATGATCAATTGTTAATACATAATCATAGCAGCCAACGATTTTTTCATTTTTTTCTCTACCGTTACCCGATGAATGGGTGTTGCACTGAACAGAAATTAACCCATTAGTGCCTGACTTTTTGTTTTTTCATGAAAGTGTGAAAATAGTGTAATTTCAACCTTATGAACATCAGTGCCAAACACCATTTGGGCTGAATTTTTTTTTTCCAATTTATTACCATTTTTTTCTTTCCGTCCCCGTTTTGGGGACGCTAGGCACAAATTCCCCCGTCAACTTTTACAAGGTTTCCAGGCTGGTATAAATCAACTGTGAAGTTTTCTTATAAGTTTCATGTATTCAATCATGAAAATAGGCATGCCTGCGGCTAAAGAAATCATATTGCAAAAGTAAAACTCATTGTCTGCCATAATTATTACGAAAAATTTCAAATAATCAAAGAAAACTGACAATTTTATTGTTTTCGTGATTTGCTTTTAGACAGCAGCAACGCTGTATTCTACTAGACCGAAAGGATTGATTTTTCCTTCCAATGCGAAATCTGCTGGCAATAGATCTTAAACAGCTTTTTGTTAAACAGGAGGATGGCAAATAGCCGAACATTTACCATCTTGCTACTAGTGGAACACATGGTAGTGCGCAATGTCATGAAGTCCCGCGTAGCTGCTGAATACAGTAGCCTATACCCAGCACTTTCAATTTCCACATCCAGTTTATAAGCAACATCAGGAGCCTAGTGTGACAGTAGCCTAGTGTCAGCATTTTCTGGATGTGACCGAGATGCTGTATGTATGTGCTGATGTTTTGATCCATCTCATCAAGTCTCCACATGTTTGTCGCTGTGGTCAGGCCCGCCGAGAGGGGGGGCAAGGGGGGGCAAATGCCCAGGGGCCCGGCGACTTTTAGGGGCCCGGAGGGGGCCCGGGCTACACTGAATTTAAAAAAATTCATATGTTGATTGCGGACTGCGGGCCCAGGCCACTTATAAGTTATAATGTGACTTAGTCCTTGCAAAGCTTATGATTTATTGAGGTTTTTTGGCCAACTAACACGTGCACTTCCGTCTCAGAACGCTCTTCTGCTAAATTATGCATTGTCCAATTTCAATTAGGCCTCTTGGTATAAACAAATCAATAAATGATAAATTTCTTTCGTAACGATGAAATATAAACACAAATTTGGAGCACAAAAACGAAAAGAAAAAGCGAATAGGTGTGAAAAGGCAAAAGTTGGAAGTCGCACGTAGCCTACACTAGGTTATTTCAAATCGAAATCTCAAAAGAAGATAAACCAGAACCTGTAATCTGTTTTATAGGCTATATTAGGGTTGATTCGGTTGATTCTAGTGATCAGAACCGAATGGATGAAATTGAAATTTGTGGTGTTAGCATCGTTAGTCCAAAAGATGACATTATAAACAAGACTTAAGAAAATGCTGAAATTATATAGAGCCTTAAATCGGCTTGGTTTTGATCTTGGCATTCTACCGCCAGGGTCTTACCTACACAAACGATGAAGACCGTATATTACAGGCTGCTATAATTATTATAAGAAACGGTCTTGCAAGACATTCGGACAATTTTCCAGGCAATGAAGAAAGAGCATTTTTATAAGTGCAATTTTAAAATTCGCAGACAAAATGCAAAACTATATCAGAATATTATAAACGATTTTGCTGCAGTTAAATCCAGAAGGACTGTTTTTTGATCACCATATATTTGAAAATTAAATTCTTAACACCAAGAACTGATTAAAATCATAAATGTATGCATTATCGCTCATTCATAGCCTATCCACGCTTTTGTTATTTCTATTTGTCTTTCTTGAAATTTGTGGCCAAAAAGCATGAAGATAGTTTAGAGGCCCGTGACTGCTCAGCCCAGGGGCCCGGAATTTCTGTCGGCGGGCCTGGCTGTGGTCGATAGCCTATGGCTGAGCGATGTTCTCAAATATTCTTTTGGACAGTGATGACTTTCTTGCAGTGCTCAGTGTTTCGATGCTATGACAATTAGGAGTGTCACCAGCCTGTTGTCATTCCAACAAGTTAACGTTATTCCTGGCGCGGAATCCAGTCTATTGTCAAATGCATCACGGTCTGTCTTCTTGACCTTGCCCATAGGCTAAAAAGGACACTGCAGCAGCAGTCCTAAGTTGATTGGTTCTAGCTGTCCCGGTATCTTGATGTTGAATTCATGCTGCTCAGAATTCAGTCTTATTTAGGACGGTAAACAGGTTTGTCAAAATACATTGTAGGGCATATTTGTCATCAGCTGGAGGCAAGCAGTCTGAAAGTTGGTTGTCAGTAACTTCGACCCACTGCTTGACATGTATCCATCTGAAATATGAATTCCTCAGAACTAGCTGGATCAGTTATAGGACATGACATTGTGTAAATTTCTACATGAGTTCTTTCACTCTCTAGCATTGCGACAATGTCACTTACAGTTAGTGGTCTTCCCTTCCAGCATTTGCATGGGGTATTAGATGGACTCCATATGGGTTTCACACATGTCCCACATGGGAATATGGGTCCTACATGAGTTTCACGCTTGCTCGCAGCAAGAGTTGGGCTTGGCATGCTAAGAAAACTCATGTGCATATATCACTGTGGTTGCAAACACAGCAAAAGTCACCTATTGCTGCATAAAAGTTGACGGGGGCACTTGTGCCTAGCGTCCTCGAACTGGGGACGGTCTATTCGGACGTAATAAAAATATTAACCAACAATGAATCAATGCTGTAAAATTTATTCAGGTAGCTAAAAGCACAAATAACATGACTATGTACTCACATTTTCGATTGCAGCAGGGGTTTTCCCGATAATATAAATATATAATTATTTTAAAATTCTTAAAAATAATTTTTTTGGGAAAATCGAAGTAAAAATCTATCTGGCATATGCAAAAACAAACAAAAATCAGCATTATTATACCTCATTCGAAAGATAATTTAGTAGACCGTCGTACACGATAACTAGCAACACGGAGTATTGCTTGATATTAAAATTAACTCTATCCAAAGAGGCGTCCCCAAAACGGAGACGCTAGGCGCTAATGGGTTAAAAGATGGATGTTTTGCTAAGCATCAATAATTATGGATTAACAGCACTGTCGGACTGAGCTCCAGTGCACAGTACGTTTATTGTGGTCATTGTTAACGAGAGAGCATACAGCTGTATAATATCACACGGAGACAATGGAGGTTTGATGCTCAATACTATAATGTAGACAATTGCACATGTAACAAGATATGAATGAATGAACGTAGAATAATAACTGCTGTCAGCCATCTAGCATAAAACTATACAGGTAAATATAGGGTGGGCCAGCGTTAATGCACAGACTTTGAATGCTTATAACCCTGCCAATATTTGTAATTTCCTTCTACTTAATGTGTCCAAGTAAAGATATTTCACTCTAGCATAATTATGATCGTGTCTATGCACGAGGATAGACACGATCATGTTGGGTGCTTGCTGGAGTTTGTTTCGCGAATGGATAGACGCGAAGTTTATGTTTCATTAATTTTTGTATCAGACGATTCAAGGTATTTTTGCTCCATCATCTTTCAGGAAAGCCTTTAATCATTTGAAACGAATGAAATCTTTTATGAGTTCGCAAACTTCTGATCAAAACTCGATTATCGTCTGCAAGCGGCACCATATTGCGTCACTAACAATTAGATCTACTAACTGGAAATTGTAACAAAAGTCTAGCTCGCACAGACATGACAGTGAAACCCAGCTTTAAAGATTCATAATTGTCCTTAACTTGTGTTGCGTTGATAATGAAGAGCGATGAAAGGAGACGGCGTCCGCGACGAACGAACAAAGCCACCGCTCCAATTATAGACGAAATTCATTGTGATAAAATAATGTCGTCCCACCTGAGAGTAAGGCTTACCTCGAACCGCCAGATATGCGTTTCGAGAGACTTCTAACTGCATTATTATTCTCGGCAATTACTCACAGAGAGTGCTATTCAATTGGCGAGTAATGTCTCGACGTCATTGTATTGACCAAGTCCACGCACTTATGTTACATTCTTTCAGAGCGAATTGCGCACTCAAACACTCTCTCCCTTCCCCACGGCCTCAGTCTCTGTGTATAATCTGTCTCTGTGTATCTTTGCCTCTGTCTGTTTGTCTATCTATCTGTCTGTGTGTGTAAGTCTGTCTGTCTCTCTTCCCCCCCCTCTCTCTCTCTCTCCCTCTCTCTCTCTCTCCCTCTCTCTCTCTCGCTCTCTCTCTCTCTCTCTCTCTCTCTCTCTCTCTCTCTCTCTCTCTCTCTCTCTCTCTCTCTCTCTCTCTCTCTCTCTCTCTCTCTCTCTCTCTCTCTCTCTCTCTCTCTCTCTCTCTCTCTCTCTCCCTCCTACTCCAGTCAATAAACAGATTCGTGTAATATTACAGCTATCATTGCAAGGTTCCCTCCACTCTTGCCAGATATCGCCGACTGAGCTGACTAGCGAAGGCAATGCATAGCTTCACGAGCAACGATATGGGGAAAGAAAACTCAATTCTTCTCGTCTTCGTTATTTTGATACATGCCGAAGTCGCAAATTCTGCGAAATCTTTTGAATACACCCAAAATCTGAATGGAGCAGTGATGTGTGCATTAGACGAACCATCGATTGTGATTCCATTTGATCAGCTTCCTGCTTTACCATCTGGAATCTGTTCACCTGTTGTTGTTCGCTGTGCCTGGCAGTGTACACTGGATCCAAACTGCACGAATTTCAACTACAGAGAGGATGAAGGAAGATGCGAACTATTCCACTACACGCCTAACAACTGCTCTACATCATCAGAGTGTAATCACCTACAAGTAAGTAACATCGCGAACAAATCATGCACATATGCAATTTATTTAACATGGTGTTTCAATTAACTGACGATTTGACCCCTGCAGAGCGTGAAATCATCCTATAGACCTTATCGAGGTCAGTGTGCAAACCAAGAACATTTTGCGAAGTGCATTTGAACAACAAATTTGAAGTGTTTTTTTTACAGTTTTGGAAGGATCGGTCTCGTGGAACAGAAGATATTTTACTACAAATATAAGCTGGTTAGTTAGCCTACATAGGTGGTATGACTTGACTTGACTTATGGCATTGGCGATGCTTCAGCACGCATAAGCCGCTCATATATGGAAGCTCTCCATTTCCCTCGTACCTCTGTTCTCTGCCCGATGTACAGCCTCATGCATCGACAGCCCCATCTCCTGACAGTCATCTTTGATCATGTCCCTCCATCGTTTCTTTGGTCTTCCCTTTTTTCTCCTTCCCTGCACCTCTACATTGAATGCTATCTTTGGAAATCTGACGCTCTCCATCCTGACCATGTGCCCAAAATAGCGCAGTCGTCTGTTCTGTATTCTGTTCACTATATCTTTCCGGATGTTTAATCTGTTGTATATGACCGCGTTTCGTATTTTATCTCTTCTTGAAACTCCCTCTGTCTTTCGTAGATATCGCCGAAAGGCGAAGACCTGGGCCAAGAATTGGGGGGGACGGAAAGACGCGAGATTTTCAGAAAACTTTCTGACAACCGGCGAAATCTCGGGGAAAAAAATTATTTTCGCCGCCAAAAAAGTTGATGACCTTTTTTTTAGTCATCCGGAGACAAAATCTTGACGAACTTTTTCTATTTTCGCCGCCCAAAAAAGTTGATGACTTTTTTTAGTCATCCGGCCAAAATCTCGACGAAATTGTCTATTTTCGCCGCCCAAAAAAGTCTTGACGCTCAAACATTGGGGGGACAAATGCATGGGCCGTCCCCCCAACACTTTCATTGGGGGGGGACCGTCCCTCCTGTCCCCCCTAGGTCTCCGCCCATGGACAGGCCATCTCGAACACCCTCAGTCGTTGTTTCTGTGTCTCCCGCTTTCCATATTTAAGTTTCCTGATCAGGGATAAAAAGGCGACTGATCAGGTCTCTCCTTCCTCCATGGTTCAGATTTAGCCGGAACTTCGTTCCGTTGCCCAGGGGAAACGAAGTGGACGTACTGAACCATTCCCCCAGGTTTTTAGGTATAGCTTTCGTTTGCGCATACGTTATCTCATTTTCGATCGGCTAAAACCAGAACAACATCATTAATTTTATGTAGTTTTTTGTCTTTTAGAAGTCGCGTAGGCTAACAGCCATAATTCTAACGTTACCAACTAGCTGAAATGAAATGCTTGATCAAATTGCTCAATATTTAGATTAAATCGACCTATAGGCCTAAAAACATTTCTCCTCCTTGAAACGCCCTCGGATTCGGGAGTATTTGCCTCAGGAATCTTCTACCTCGGAAAACATCGAAATAAAAGATCCGTATCTCGAATTGCAGAAGACGTTTGGTTTCAAATGTTTAAGTAAACGATGCGACACTTAGTATTTCACAATATTTGAAACATTGCAAATGTCTGGAATTCAGGTCACAGATGATATCTTGTGGACACTGAATATTGTCACAATTCTTCATAGCATTTGCACCCTCTTCCAAATCGCCTGAATTCTTCCAGCAATCTAATAATAATCTTCCTTTATTAACATTCAATCTGACAGACGCAGAATGATTGCAGATACAAGTTATACGAAATATGGCCCTGCAGCTTCGCACGACACATAGCCTAGAGTTCTACAATGATATAACCATTACCCAAGCAAGCCGTGGTGCTTGTTTAACATTCAATGAAACGGTAAAATGTAAGAAGAGGTGTCACGACATTCCTGAAAGTATTGATGCCATGCTTCGATGTTGCTGTTGGCTCAACGGATATACGAATAAATTTCAAATCAACCTCTGGTGTTTTTGTGTGCATACTTTTCTGATCATCCAGCACTCGTCGGTTAGGGTATAATTATGACTTTTTCTTGGATGAGATAATATTTGGAAGTGGGACTTCCGAGGGCGAAATGTGGGTTTGAAACAGACGCTAACCCATGGGCGGAGTTTATCAGGAGCTAGGGGGAGCTAAACCCCCCAAGAAGACCCAAATTCTTTTTTTTACCGTGTATATGGCATCTTTTCCCGGGCCTAGCCCCCCTTTCCCAAGAAGACTCTGGCCCCTCCAAGAACGGAAAGCAAACTCCGCCCATGCGCTAACCCAGGGGTCTCAAACACGCGGCCCGCGGGCCGCATGCGGCCCGCGAACCCGATTAATGCGGCCCGCGAACATCTTCCTGGTTTTTGATTTTAAAAAAGTTAGAAATCGGTTTAAAAGAATTTTGCCGTTCTTTTACGATTTGAACCAATGTTTAAACTGCTTTCTAGGCTACTCCTTTTGATTGGACATTGAGTCCACAACAGCACACATAGGCTAGGCATATAGGCCTATGCAGATGGATTCAGTGGACCTTCAGTACAATGTATCGCCGAAGCAGAAGTATGCACAGCAGTTTGTATGCATTACAGTGTCGCAAAAATATTAGTATCCGCGGAATAATTGTAGGCCTATCTCCCCAGATGATGAGAAGTTGACAAATGTCACTTCCGCGTGTGTTTATTTTTGCAAGTTAACTTCCATTTGCTTGGTTTTGAACAATGACACTAACAGGTAGGCCATAGCCTATATGTTTATTCCTATAATTTTGGTGACTTTGATTGAGAGGACTTAGAACATTTAGAACACATAAGAACACTCAGAGTCTAACTAAATTCGAGTTGAATTACTCTGAACATTGCTTAGGATACTCTAAAAAATTAGAGTCATTTAAAATTTTGATTAGACTACAGCATAATTTCTTCAATTATAGCGCCCACGTATTTTTCAATAATTGGGATAGAATGGTTTTTCCTATTTTGTTTATAGGCCTACCATAATAGGCCTATAGTTACACTTAAATATAATATTATGTGAATTTTTCAGGGTTATATCATCAATACAGTATTGTATGATGCAATGACACATAACTAATTCCAGTTTTACATGCACGATTAGCCTATATTTTTATGTTGCGGCCCGCGGGTCATTCAAAACTTCCAAATGCGGCCCACATGCTGACTTGAGTTTGAGACCTCTGCGCTAACCAATGATAATTGTGATCTTATGGTTTGTTTTATTCTGCAACAGGTCAATGGAACGAAAAGTTGTAATAATGAAGGTAGGCCTAATACACATTACACAGGCTACCGGTACATTCTTTGAAGTCAACTGTAAACCTAAGCGTGCTAGCTGTTTATGTGCTGTGTTGAATCGCGCAAGCTAAATTGTTCGCTTTTATCCATGCTCGTATCAACCACAATGATTAAAGCTAAAACCTTAAAATAAAGACTTGTTCTATTGTCAGTGACTATGATTCAGGTGTCACCATGTTGAATGCTGTGTGCGTTGTTTTTATTTTGTGGCTCTGATTGAGAGTAAAGCATGAGGTAACATAACATCGGAAAAGCGGAAAACAGACATAGTGATCGCTTCAAAATTGAAGAGAAAATTATCATAAATGTGCTGAAACAGATAGGCCCATAACTCAATGCAGCAATAGCAACAGTCATTATTGTGGGCGAATCCGCTCGTTTGCAAATGTCATAATTATGGGAAGCTAAGGTCAGATTAGAAGTCATTCAGTCGAAGATTCGCAAAGTAGAAGTCACATCTTACCATAGATGTAAAAAAACGATGAAAATCAAATAATAAACGAAGGAAATCGTCGTTTTTTCGAAAAAATAAAAAACGAAAAAAACCGAAATAAACGGAAACGGAAAATAATTTTCCTTTGTTACATCCGAAACTTCATTTTCAGCTTAAAACCTTAGCCTATTTATGCAATTTTATCTTGATCTGCAAATAACACAACTTTATTATTAGGCTAAGCCAAAATTAATTGGTATAGGGTGCGTGACCCTAATTTGGGCATGCTCCTAAATTGGGCACCCCCTTGTAACTAAAAATATAGACGACATAGAGTGGTGCCTTCTATAGGAAATATTATCGACTCTATGTATTGGTGTTATAAAACAAAAAAGTATGTAGGTGGAGATATGTACCCCGAGGCTAGAAGCATACACTGTATGTTTGTTTTAGCATGCGAAAGCTTAAATGTTTGCTATTTGTTTCGGAAGCTGTGGACGAGTTGCTTTTTGGTGTATTTTCAATCGGTTTTTTGCAAGAGTTCTGCGAAGTATCGCTGTTTCACCCCAGGTGAACAAAAATGCGAGAGAAAATGAGTTAAATTTGTCAATAATTTTCCTAGGAAGGTATTGCATAGAGCCTAAAGTGGGCACCATTCTGTATTCTTAATTTGGGCAGTGCCCATTTTAGGTAATCTTGTATATCCAAAATAAGGTCACGTTTACTACTATATTGCATGCTAATATTTCTTTATCGATCTGTACAATCTTGCCACAATTGGCCTCGGTTAAGTCTAGACCCTATATTCTACGAGTGTATAATTTTGAAACGTCTTACATTTGGAAAAATCTGATGGTTTTTTAATGTTCAATGTATTTTGTGATTGGAAACTGGAAAATCATCTAGGGTAGGGTTCCCTTATTTGGGCACCTAAAAAGACTCGTATTGCAGTAAATTTGATATGCATACCTCTGGTTTGGTGTTATTTGGTTGAATTAAGCATTAGAAAATGAAAATATATTGAATACGGTACATGCACTTGAGTGTTTGACAATATTAGTTGTGTGGAGAAAAGGACATACCCCAAAGTGCCCAAATTAGGACATGGTGTCTTAATTTTTGTCTAGCTATGAAAGTGGTGATATCTATGTGCACCTGCTTACTCTATTTTCTACATAACACATACCATTTTCGAGATGAAATAAACAAGAAATGAAATAATGCTTGGATAGAATTATTGTGTTACATTCACAACTGCAGTTGAACAAGGCAATATTGAAACCAAAGTGATGAAGTGATGAAGTAATTATGTCCTGTTGATCAAACATTATTATTACTAGAATAGTTTATTTCCACTATGAAACTATAAACTGTAACAGATAAATCATAAATCACTACGTCAAAATCAGCACAATCGTTTGCTTTTCTTATTAAGCTTGCAGTAGACCTACAACCTAGGCCTACTTTTAAGAAACGTTGACGCAAATAAACACCCACTTTTCACATTTCAAGCACTGCGACCATCTGACATCCTATTTATTGTATGGAACTTCATCATAAGGGCCTATAGACATGGAACCGTGTAGAACTTTTCACCACCATCTTGATTTTTGCTGGTCACTTGGCTTTGAGTGTCTGGCGTACGTCCTTGTTTTTCCCCCGCTTATCTGACCATTTTGTTCTTAGAGGATGCAATCGATCATTTTTCTTTCTTTCTTCCTACATGACTAAATAATTTTCACAAACTTTCTGTGATAGTTCGAAATGGAACAAATTTCTTTGATAGCCTATATAGGAGCGTTGCATAGAGATGCATAAATGCATAGCACTATGGTAAGAGAGATTGAAAACCAATTAACTCCAAAGAGGCTACCGTATCAGTTTCTATAGGTCTACCCAGCAAGCAAATGGAAATATTCGGGCTAAACGTTTCGTTCAGAATCAGAAAATAAAATTATATCGAATTGAAAAGAAAATTCACATTGATCTGCAGGTAGTGGAGTAAAGAACGGAACAACAGACCCTGCAAACGACTCGTCTTAAACAGTGTGGGCAATTTTAACATGCATAACTGGAAAATCAAAGGGAATTCTTTATTGAGAATATAGGCTCAACGACACTACAGTGAATTGCGTAATAGGGATTCCATGCTCCGAGACACTCAAAGTCAACAGGTGACCAGCAAAAATCAAAATGGTGGTGAAAACTACTACACGGTTCCATGTCAATAGGCCCTTACGGTGAAGTTCCATACTATAAATAAGATGTCAGATGGTCGCAGTGCTTGAAATGTGAAAAGTGGATGTTTATTTGCGTCAACGTTTCTTAAAAGTAGGCTATACTGCAAGCTTAATAAGAAAAGCAAACGATTGTGCTGATTTTGACGTAGTGATTTATCTGTTACAGTTTATAGTTTCATAGTGGAAATAACCTATTCTAGTAATAATAATGTTTGATCAACAGGACATAATTACTTCATCACTTCATCACTTTGGTTTCAATATTGCCTTGTTCAACTGCAGTTGTGAATGTGACACAATAATTCTATCCAAGCATTATTTCATTTCTTGTTCATTTCATCTCGAAAATGGTATGTGTTAAGTAGAAAATACCGTAGAGTAAGCAGGTGCACATAGATATCACCACTTTCATAGCTGGACCAAGGTGCACCTAATTTGGGCACCCGGTGCCCAAATTAAGACACCATGTCCTAATTTGGGCACTTTGGGGGTATGTCCTTTTCTCCACACAACTAATATTATCAAACAGCCAAGAGCATGTATTCAATATATTTTCATTACCTAATGTTTAATTCATCAAAATAACATCAAACTAGAGGTATGCATATCAAAATTACTGCAATACGAGTCTTTTACCCTTAAGGTGCCTAGTTTAAGTAACATGGATCTACCACAGTTATTTGTTTCGTACAACTTTGGTTTAATAAGAAATTCAGAAAATTTAAAGGCATTGAAATCTTTTCAAATTTAAATTGTAAACCTAAGTCCACAATATAAGTTCACGCTCATCGACATAAGAAAATTAAAATCTAATTAAGAAGCTAAGACCATAGATGAGTAGGCCTACTAAATTATATAGTGTGCATTTGTACTAAAATTGTTTCTTATAAATATTAATTATAAGCCCATGAATTTTACGTCAAAATAACTCTTACAAAATTCATTTATTGTAGGGAACTACTACATGTATTTCTCAAATGAGGACTTAAACAATTACATAATGACACTATAGTACTGTTAGCTGAAGCCTTGAGAGTATGATGAAAACGTATGGAATATCAGACGAAAATTAAAATAAGGAAAATAAAAATAGACAGTAAATAGGTAAATAAAAGTTGCCAAAACAATTTTAAAAACATAAAAAAGATGAGAAAAAAGACGTTTTTGGGAGAGAATTAAAAAAACGGGGGAAAAACCTTTTTTTACAACTATATGCATCTTAGGCCTACAAATTATTCTTGTAGTTCAACAGACATCAACTACTTGTATGCAAGCCGTCGATGCGAATGGTTGCAGTCTACCGTTCCAGTACTTATACAAAGAATACAACGAATGCATTAATGTAACTGGAATCGATATTCTTCAGTGTGCAACTCTCAATGGAACCCTAAACAAATGTTCATATCCGATGGGTAGGCAGCCAAACGTTTCTCTTGTCTAGTGAAAAATATTCTGCAATACGATATTTGTGGATTTCTATATTAGATTTTATCAGGAACTCGCGAATAGCCAACGTGAAGTTTTTCTGTGGACTGTGGAATTCGACTGGCCTACCAAGCTTTGCGTAAACTATTACAATAGAAATCGGACTCATCGCACAATACATGTATATAAAACGCGTAGCCAAAAAATTCTTCAAATCTAGTTAATATCAACATGTAGTTAGTATGACTCTTCAAGGATGTCTAGTCATTATTATGTGCTTGTAAAAAATGATCAATGGGATGGCGTTCAGTCGGAGAAACATAGACGCGTAGAAAAGGACAAGGGTTCATGTCGCAGGTCACATGGCAATCAGTTGTGGCATCATAGGTGCAAATGACCTTTATTTCGTTTTGATCCAACTTCGACTTTTTGAAACGCTGCTAGAGTCATTGAGCCGAATTTCTGAAGGACTGGATTTGTAGCATTCAGTGTATGGAGATAATTGTGACGATACAGTAACTTTTTTACTGTATTGTGCAACTACTCTTTCAAAACGATGTTGTTGTTCCTTCTGAGAAGATTCAACAAAGGGCACATTGAAAACAAGATCTACAACGACGTCTATTTATGAATATTATTCAATACAGGATTCGTGGCAAAGCAATGCGTTGTTAATGTAACCTTGGGAATATCGAATGTCCTTTTACCGTACATTAACAACTGGATCATCTTGATGAACCGTTTCAACGGATCAGTGTCATTCGATCGTCCTTGGGCGGATTATAAGCTGGGATTCGGAGACATCAGGACCTCAGAATTCTGGATTGGAAACGAAAACATTCATCTCTACACCAATCAACCGGGAGCTTCATACAGACTTCGAGTTGAGGTAAAATACGAGATTTGTTGCTCTACTGAAGTAACCTATTAGTTCAATATGTTAAAATGATCCTTAAAATGCGAACTGTCAGTATATTCATCTATTCTTTTTGCGCAAAGATAGAGAAAAGAAAAGTCCATATATCATAATTATTGCAAAAGATTTCCTGTTAGTACTCAACTCGATGCAAGCAGGCATATTTGATAGGCCTGCTTGCATCGATTTCACTACTATTCAGTCTTGGATGGTTTGTAGGTACAATCGGCTTCTGCAAAACCGAATTGCTTCTGTTTTGGGGTCATGCGAACTTCGTCACAATTTGACAGGTTTAAATTGGGGAAAACAGATCGTTGATCAACCGATCGTTTGAGACGGTGAACGTGCTTTACCTTTGTGCAAAATTATATAGGTGGTCTGTCGCTGTAGTTTTCTTAATTTTTCCACATTACAGTTTTAGCGTTTGTCGCATACAAGATGGATTGTCGAAACGACCTCTTGCTCAATAGAAGCAGGGTTGATGAAAATTATTATTGCTGAAAAGGAAATTGGATTGATAATAAGATTCCGGCTTGAAATTTTATTCATTCAATCATTCTAATAATTTATATAGCGCCTCCTCAAAATTCTACTCAGAGGCGTTCTCTGCACTAACTAGCCGAAATGATGTTGAGTCATTGCGAGCGAAAAATAACAAGTTGCAAAATAAGACACAGTAAGCTGAAAGAGTCACCAGTGGCGAGCCCTCGCAAACACGCAGAGTTAACCATCGGATTCCCATAGACGGCTTGTTTAGATGGCGTGATAAGAGTCTCTGGTAAATGACGCCCGACCGGCTAATCGTCGAGGTTCAAGGATGCGCATAGGCAGGCCCGCATTATACATGTAGGTGATAAGGGTGTTGCAGCACCAGGGTCCGCAGGTTTGAGGACCGCGTTTTCAGAAAATGATTAAATTTATTAGAGAGAATGCTGCAACATTAATAAATACAAAGTCGTTGTCGAAGACATTTGCCAAAGTTCTCCCACACCTCAAATTTACTAGCTGGACCAAACAGTTTATGAAATTGGTTTAAATCGCAAAAATTTATTATTATTTGTATGCGGAAATATGACCCTTCCACAGTGATGTCATAAAATTGGCTACGCATGTCAATCATTTTGACTGGCATATTGAAATAACAGAAACAAAGTTATAAGAAGTCTCATTGGTTGATTCGTAATTTCTTAATTAAACCTATCGATTATCATTTTCTTCTCTAGTTTTCTGCCTCCTAGGCAGGTTTCCGACGTCGCACTCATCTCAAAGTTGGGCCTCTTCTTCTTCGAACTTTCCATTTCCATTTGTTTTCATCCAATCCAGCACCATCTGTCATGGTCCTCCTCTGGTCGCTTCCCCTTCGTTTTTCCTTCGACGACCGTTCTTAGTAGTGAGTCCTCATGCAGTCTGAGCCTACCCACTTCCATTGTCTCTTCTTTACTGTGTGTACTTAACCAGGGCGTTTTTTTCGGTAAGATCATGACGCTTTTAGATCGGTTTACCGGGACATCATTGAAGTCTGCGAAAGAAATAGGATGTTATATTTTATTTCCTTAAAAGAGGAAGAGGAACTTATAATTTAATATAAGAATTTTGGTAAACTGAACAGAAAACGATTAACAGGAATTCAAAGAAACGGGTGTTTTTGGTGGAAAATCGAAATAACTAAAAAAATGTAAAAATGGTCATCAAACATCGGAAAATTTGTTCAATGAAAATATGTCGGCGACTCGCGGTCCGCCAAAAATATTAAGTACCCATAGACCTCTACACAATCGCATATTATGATGTTGACGTAGATTACTAGCTGTCCAATGGCTGCTCGATCCTTCAATTTGTGAATGTCGTTCAGGTTACAACCAATGACTTGCTATTTCAACTTCCTTACTTATTATAGAATAATTTCTGCTTTAATTGGCCAATTTATTTAGTCAATACAAAGTGCTCCAACTATTACGAATAATTATTCTGAATGCCATTTTCTTTGCTCTTCCACAATAATATGCATTGTGACTAATCACCAAGTGGCTTTATTCTGTAACTGTTTCTTCTTCCCATTGTATCATTGTCGTATTGTTATTCATAGTTTCAAGGTTACACCACTGGCAAATGGTTCTTTGCTGAATACGACACATTTTCGATCGACTCAGAAACCAGCAAATACGCAATTCACTTGTCAGGATTCGTTGGGAACGGTGGAGACTCGTTCAAGAATGCTACAATAAACTCCGAATGGAATCATAATGGAATGAAGTTCAGCACATCTGACGCCGACAACGATTTGAAGTCAGGTGCAAGCTGCTTGTGGCAGTATGCATCCGGATGGTGGTTCAATGACTGCTATTTTACCTGCCTCACTTGTGTCTACGGTACAAATGACTTTTCGTGGTATACTTTGCACGACTACAATATTGAGAACCTAGGAAAGTTAAGAGCGGCCAGAATGATGATCAGAAGCAACTGACTTTAAAAGACCGAGCTCTCTTGACCACGAGTTTCATATTTACCGCCTATATAAGAAAAACCGTTGACTTACCAGGGCTTTTTTAACGTGCAGTTCTACACAAAATGTGCAGTTCTAAATGGATTCGTGCAGTTGTAGAAGCACTTCCGTCACGTTCAGTGCAGTTAAAACTAGTAAAATCGGTCATTTTCCTCAGATTGGGAGTAATTTACCATGGAGGATGAGAAAGGAGAGAAGAGAATGTGCAGTTCTAAAAATTCCTTAAAAACAGCCCTGTGACTTACTAATAATTGCCTCACTCGTGTCTATGGTACAACGGACTTTTCGTGGTATTCCCTGGAAGACTATCAGTACGAGTACGCTGGACAGTTACGACGAGCCAGAATAATGACAAGCAACTGAATCTCACATGACAACAGCGCGATAAAACATTTCAACCTGATTACACTTTAGTGCCATCGAAGTAACATCAATTGTGAAAGAGTAATAGGCCCAATAGAAATGTTCTATAACATTTTCAGTGATTGTAGGCTACTTGGCCCGTGGCTCCTTTTTAGTCTACATGCATGTTTTAAGTTTTCTAAATTAGTCGGACGTTCTCTAGAGTTGGTAAAGAGCAGTTAAAAATGACGGCTGTACCTTGTTTATCTAGAGTCTGCTTTATTCCTACACCACTTCTGCAGTTACAAACTTTGGCCTTTTAGACTAACTGCTAGGTAAATATTGATTAATCAGTAGGCCTGCGTGCGTGGCCATCGCGGTGGGTAGAGAAGGAAAATCGAGTTGAGAGTATATCTAATCCTCATCCAGGCAGCAACATCACGATTGCGACAACGCCAACGATCACAATAAGCTATGTAAATGGCCACCCGTTCATCTAACACCTGAAGTGAATGTTAACTCGTAAGGATCCAAATATGTTATGCACAATTTTGTTCAACTGAGAAATAATTGCAACAACGCCGAGAGCAGTCAGTAAACCTAACAGTAACAGCAGTAACAGTAATAGCAACCAAAACACGAACAAAAACAAAAACCAACAATAAAAATAATAATATAATAATAATACCAATTTTTATTATTATTATTGTTTCCGCAATGGTCAAGGCCGGATTAAGAAATGTGATGGCCCAGTAATGTGATGGTTCAGTAAAACTGTGCCCCCAACTTCACAGAAAAACAACAGAACGCATAAAACGTGTTATGGGTCCATTCAACAGCAGGCAACAGTCGACGTCATTCCACTGACCCGCGTGAGCTGTCCTCCGCGAGATGTAAACACCGGCTATCAGCGGCGTCAATTTAGTTTGACGATTATATTAACAAATACATTGACTACTAAATTGACGACTAACTTAACGACTAAATTGACCAAAAAATTGACGACTAAATTGACGCATAAATTATTGATGACTATATTGATAACTAATTTGAAGACTAAATTGACGACTAAATTGACGACAAAATTGTCGAATAATTGAGGATGAAATTAACGACTAAATTAACTACTATATTGGCGACTAGGCCTAAGTTGACAACTAGATTGGCGATTAAATTGGCGAATAAATTGATAACTTAATTTTCGACAAAATTGACGACAAAATTGACGACTAAATCGACGACTAAATTGACGATTAATTTGAGGACTAAATTGACGACTAAAATATTGATGACTATATTGATAACTAAAATGATAACTAAATTGACGGCCAAATTGACGACTAAATTGACGACTAAATTGTCAACTAAATTGTAAAATAATTGAAGACGCAATTGACAACTAAATTGAGGACTGAATTGACGACTAAATTAACGACAAAATTGACGACTAAATTAGCGACTAAATTGACAACTAAATTGGCGACTAAATTGACGACTAAATTGACCATTAAAATGACCTCTAAATTGGCGACTAAATTGACGACTAAATTGACCACTAAATTGACGACTATATTGACGACTAAAATGACGACGCTCCCAGTCACATACATGTAGGCCTATATACAGTCCCCCATAACAAACATTGAGAGAGCCGTCCCTACTGTCCTTCACTATGTCTCTGCCCATGATTCTTTCGCCTGCATATTCTGGCTATCTAAATGCAAGAAAATCATTTTCGATCGATTTGTAAAATATATTAGGCTTGATTACACAAACTGTGTAGATGTTGATTATCTTGATATGAAATTACTGAAACTTGCGCTACTTAATGGACAGATTGCAATTTGCTAAACAAATGAAAACACCTAAATTGATTTTTGAGACAATGTATTCCAAATTTAACGTAGAATTGTTGAGTGGTGAATCGTGCCTCCTCGCAAGCCGCGCGCCCGCATTTCTACTAACGCTCCACTTATGGGACAATTTGAAACTAATGCGCTCGTACGAAGCATAGTCGCTAGATAGCGTGGCACTTTATCAACATTTTAACTTTGCATGAGTGTCTCAGGAAATCTGGTCTCGCCGATGTTTGTATTTCTAGGATGTCGAAATCAATTAAGTCAGGAGTCCCTCTGACTGAGTAGGCCTATACACTATAGAAGTGTTCGATGAGCTACAAGGTCAGAGCCCAAGGGAGATAATTTAGGACTCGCAGAAAATACCCAAACTCGAGACAGTAGCGGCGCTAGGGCGGGGGGCTAAAGGTCTTAGCCCATCTTCACAGGTTCATTTCCTGAACTTGCGTTACGTCGATAGTGAAGAGCGATGAAAGGAAATGGTGTTGGCCTACACGACACACGATTAAACCTCCGCTCCAATAATCTAGCAAGTCAATAAGTAATAAGTATACTGTCATATTCCTTGTGGGAATCTCGCATTTAGGGATTCACAGGTTCAACCCACCAAAATTGCGTAATTCCCTAGGACCCTAGTTTGTGAACACTAATTCTGTGAAGGTCTCGACTATACTCTGTTTATTATGTGGTGACGGGATTCCCTCCCCCCCGTCCCCATTACAAAATATTTGAATTTCTACACTTTCTACAGTGCAATGGCAGCACTTTAGACTGTCATTTTAGTATAAAAAATGCTCATAACTTCAGCGTTCACAGCCGTGGTTTACCGTTTACGACTTCAAAGTGTCCCCCCACTATTGTTTAATGTAAAATTTTCTAACTGTAATGGTAACATTTCAAGATGTCACCTCAACAAAATGTCCCATAATTTCATTGCTGAAATACATGGTTTAAGAATTCGATAACTGTCTCTTCCACATGCGTTGTTTAAATGTTTGAATTTCTTCACAGCAAGGGTAACATGTTGAGATGTCGTCTTAACAAAACTTCTCTCGATGGATAAACGTAGAATAACGCTCTAGAAATAATAATGTATCTGATATATTTTTGAAATTTGAGGATATAAGCATCACCGTCGCCAACCACACACCTTGGGGGACCGTCCCCCAGCCCCAAAGTCACCGCCCATGGGCGCTGTCGCTAATTTAATTATATGAGAAATTGTCTATAGCGCCTCTTCAAGGTAGGTTACTCAGAAGCACTCCCGGCCCAACCACGGCTAAATAAGACAGTTTTTAGGTTCAGAAACAGAGTGTAGTGCATAGTAACTGTTGTAAAAAGCGTTTTTTGTGTTTTTTATTCTCTCCCAAAAAACGTTGCTTTTCGTGGGTTTTTTGCACGTTTTTATCTTTTTTTATGTAACTTTATTTATTTATTTACTGTCCATCATTATTTCCCTTACTGTAATTTTTATCTGATATTCCATACGTTTTCACTTTAGCCTACTCTCAAAGATTGATCTAATTAAAGTGGCATTGGGCCTATGTAATTGTTTAAGTGAGCATTTGAGAAATACACGATTAAATCTAGGTCCCTAGTACTACAAGAAATGAAATTTGTAAGAGTTATTTTGATATAAAATTCTTGAGCCTATAATTAATATTGATAAGTAATAATTTTAAGTACACATGTGCAATATGTAATTTAGTACACATCTATGGTCTTTGCTTCTGATTAGATTTTTATTGCGTTATGTCGATCAGCATGAACGTATGTGGACTTATGTTTACAATTTAAATTTGAGAAGATTTCAATAGGCTACCTTTAATTTTTCTGAATTTTTTATTCGACCAAAGTCATAAGAAAAAACTGTGTTAGATAATTGTTACTTAAACCAATTAATTATGGCCTAATAATAAAGTTGTGTTATTTGCAGGTTAAGACAAAATTACATAGGGCCTATAAGCAAGTTTCTTAATCTTAAAATGAAGTTTTAGATGTCGCAAAGGCAAATTATTTTCCGTTTCCGTTTTTTGACGTTTTTTGTTCTTTTTTACTTTTTCGAAAAAACGACGTTTTTTGCGTTTTTAAAATTTTTATTTTCATCGTTTTTTTTACATCTATGGTGGAGTGAAAGCTAGGAATTAAGCGTAGCGTAACAGGGAGGCCATTCCAGGCTGTAGGACCAGCAACAGAGAATGAACGACGCTGTCGAATAGCAGTCCGCGAACGAGGAACCAGAAGCTCTGTTTGGTTCGACGATCGACGCTGAACAAAGGTGGGACAACAGAGTTTGTATGCGCACTTCTATAGCGCCCCTTCAAGCTCTCACTACTCAGAGGTGCTCCCGAACGCAGAGCGGACACTGCATCGGAGTTTCACTCCAAGCGCTGAGCAATTGCGAGTGAAGGACTTGCCCAAGGTACCTATGCGGCGAGGTGGATTCGAACCTCGAACCTTCCGGTTTCAAGGCAACGACGCCATCACTACACCACCGCGCCTCACAATTGGAGTTATTGAACTAGTCCCTCAATGCACCGCCTAACCAACGCACAGAGGGTCACAGACCTTGTATGCAATCCACTGTGGAGCCAATGAAAGATATCCTGCATATAAGATGAGACAATGACCATATTTTGAGATATGGCCAACATGTCGCAATCCGGGTGCTGCAGTAGAACACCTCGTTTCCCGATAATCGTAATCGTAAGCTCGAGACTTCTGCAGAGCCCCCAAAAGCCAAGTCGCGTGAACCAGCTTAATCACAGGCGCTTAATCAAAACAAAATCGATAGGCACCCGCGGGTCGTATACGGGTCGGTTACGGGTCGGGTACGCATTTCACGGGTCGGTCGGATACGGTTAGGGTCATCACGGGTGCACCAACGTGAAATATTATGGTTACATAGCTGAGTGAGTCTTGCACTGTCAGAGTATTCACTCTGGCTAACTGGCAAATAATTATTCACATAGGATACATTTATACACGGATACATCATCATCGGCTTCATCGTGACCACCATCCATTTCTGACACAGACATTTGAAGGGCTTTGGGAACGAATAAATGTTCTCCATTGTTACTGCTACTACAGCCGCTGCTACTGCTGCTACCACCAACACCACTGCTACCACTGATACTACAACAGTTGGTACTATCATCATCATTATCATCATCGTTATCTTCATCAGCGTTTTGTTGTCATATAACTACATTCTGAATTGCATGTCTATTTGCCTGGTAGAGAATTGAACAATAATTAAGAAGTCCGGCTAATGGCGCGGCGGGTACGGTACGGGTACGGGTCATGTGTACGGGTACTGGTCGGGTATGAAAAAATGCTGTACAAGCAGATCACTAGCACAAACCCTCATCACAGGGCGGCGGCATGTTTGACATAATTATCTGTTGTGTAGCCTATTCTATTAGGAATTTAGGATAAGCACTCTACGCACTGATAGCATATTGTTGATTTCGTTGCGTTGGTCACTGTCTAGCTTTCCTATTACGAAGTAAGCAGTTGTAAAGATTTGTCTTTGGGGGGGGGGCTGAGCCACATTTAAAGGTCTAAGCCCCGAGTACCTTGCGCCACCACTGTAACTATAACTGATTTTCGATCTTTTAATTGCGCCATTTTTATTGCGCCTTTTTTTTGCACCAGTTGATAGCAAATCCCTCGGCGCCACTCATTCTTCAAAACCGTTACCCGAAGAATAAGCGACACGACATTTAAAATCCCGTGCTGCACCGAGATTCTATTCAAGCATGCATTTGTGCACAGAATCTATACTTTCACACGCAGAGTTGTAACCTAGTTAACAATTGCAGTGTTTATTGCTCAATGTTCATTGCTCATACATACACAATTACATAATCATTATGGCCATGAGACTGTAAAGACCCATTACTCTGTTTCGGCAGCCTAAATGACTGCAATACATGATCAACTGTTCATACATAATATTCGCGGTCAACCATTGACCGAAGTTAATAGGCCTAATTATTATGAAAAGATAAATATTTGCTAAGAATCAATATGGCGTCACAGCACCGTGGAACTCTAGTGCACATTATAGCCACCGTTTATTGTGGTCGTTGTTAACGAGAGAGCATGTATACAGCTGTATAATATCATGCAGAGATAATGGAGGTTTGATGTTCAATACTATAATAATGTAGATAATTGCACACGTAACAAAATATACAATAAGATTGAATTAAAATAATAACTGCTGCCAGTCATCTAGCATAAAACTATATAAAGTATATAGGTAAATAGGTATATAGGACTTATAGGTGGCCAGTGTTAATGCACCGACTTTGAATGCTTATAACTCAGTCAATATTTGTAATTTACTTCTACTTAATGTGTCCAATTAAAGATATTTCACTCTAGTATCAGCCTCAAAAATTCCAACTGGTACTAGTTTAAATTTTCATACGTTTGGACAGCCACAGCCACATCCACCATATTTTGTTATTATTGGTGACGCAATAGAGCGCCGTTTTGGGGAGAAATTCACATAAGCCTATCGTGTTTTGCCAACACGAGCATAGACACGATCATGTTGGGTGAATGCTGGAGTCTGTATCGTGAATGGATAGACTCGACGTTTATGTTTCATCAATTCTTCGTATCAGACGATTCAAGGTATTTTGCTCCATCATCTTTTAGGAAAGTCTTTAATCATTTGAAACGAATGAAATCTTCTATCAGTTCGCAAAATTCTGATCAAAACTCGATCATCGCCTGTAAGCGGCGCCATATTGCGTCACTAACAATTAGTGGCGAGTTAGTAGCTCGTCAACGAACTACTAACTGGAAATTGACACAAAAGTCTAGCTCGTGCAGACATGTCTGAGAAACCCAGCTTTAAAGATTCATAATTTTCCTTAACTTGTTTTGCGTTGATAATGAAGAGCGATGAAAGGAGACGGCGTCCGCGATACACGAAGCCACCGCTTCAATTATAGACGAAATTCATTGTGATAAAACAAAGTCGTCCCAGCTGAAAGTAGGGCCTGCCTCGAACCGCCAGATATATGCGTAGAAACGAATATAGGCATTGTCAGTAAGCTTATAGGCCTAGGCTGATACGTTGAAATGTCGCACTCTTATGTCATTATTCGTTTCAAAAGTCTTCTAACTGAATATACCGGGATGTTTTGTTCCGGTAATTACTCGGAGAGAGCGCTAATCAATTGGCGAGTAATGTCTCGACGTCATTGTATTGGCCAAGTTCACACACTGAGGTAGCATTCTTTCAATGCGAATTGCGCACTCACTCACTCTCTCCCTTCCCCACTGCCTCTGTCTCCGTATGTTTGTCTGTCTATCTTTCTTTTTGTTTGTATGTCTGTCTGTGCGTGTATGTCTGTCTGTCTGTCTCTCTTTCTTTCTCTCTTCCTCTCTTTCTCTGTCTCTTTCTCCAGACAATAGACAGATTTCGCATAATATTACAGCTATCATTGCAAGGTTCCCTCCACTCTTGCCAAATATCGCCGACTGATCTGACTAGCGAAGGCAATGCATAGCTTCACGACCAACGATATGTGGAAAGAAACCTCAATTATTCTCTTCTTGTTTATTTTGATACATGCAGAAGTCACAAATTCTGCGAAATCTTTCGAATACACCCAAAATCTGAATGGAGAAGCGATGTGTGCACTAGACGAACCATCGATTGTGATTCCATTTGATCAGCTTCCTGCTTTACCATCTGGATCCTGTTCACCTGTTGTCGTTCGCTGTGCCTGGGAGTGTACATTGGATCCAAACTGCACGAATTTCAACCACAGAGAGGATGAAGGAAGATGCGAACTATTCCACAGCACGCCTAAAAATTGCTCTACATCATCAGAGTGTAATCACCTACAAGTAAGTAACATCGAGAACAAATCATGCACATATGCAATTTTTTTAACATGGGGTTTCAATTTACTGAGGATTTGAGCCCAAAGCGCGAAATCATCCTTATCGAGGTCAGTATGCAAACTAAGAACATTTTGCCAAGTGCATCTGAACAACAAATTTGAAGTGTTTTTGTACAGTTTTGGAAGAATCGGTCTCGTGGACCACAGTGGCGTAGGCAGGGCGGGGTTTCGGGGGTTAAAACTCCCCCCATTGGCTCCGAAAAAGGTTTTTTAAGGTTATTTTTCCGTTTAAGTAAGAAAAAAATAGCAAAAAACAGGGTTTCCGGCCATAAACCCCCCCATGAAAAATTCCTGGCTACGCCACTGGTGGACCAGAAGATATTTTACTACAAATATAAGCTGGCTAGTTAGCCTACATAGACTACACGTATACGTTTTTCTTTTCAGGTATGACTTGACTTGACTTATGGCCTTGGCGATACTCCAGCACGCATAAGCCGCTCATTGATGGAAGCTCTCCATTTCCCTCTGTTCTCTGCCCGATGTACACTGTACAGCCCCCTGTATCGACAGCCCCATCTCCTGACAGTCCTCTTTGATCATATCCCTCCATAGTTTCTTTGGTCTTCCCTTTTTTTCTCCTTCCCTGCACCTCTCCATTGAATGCTATCTTTGGAAATCTGACGCTCTCCATCCTGACCATGTGCCCAAAATAACGCAGTCGTCTGTTCTGTATGCTGCTGACTATGTCTTTCCGGATGTTTAATCTGTTGTATATGACCGCGTTTCGTATTTTATCTCTTCTTGAAACTCCCTCTGTCTTTCGTAGACAGGCCATCTCGAACACCCTCAGTCGTTGTTTCTGTGTCTCCCGATTTCCATATTTAAGTTTCCTGATCAGGGATAAAAAGGCGACTGATCAGGTCTCTCCTTCCTCCATGGTTCAGATTTAGCCGGAACTTCGTTCCGTTTCCCAGGGGAGACGAAGTGGACGTACTGAACCATCCCCCAGGTTTTTAGGTATAGCTTTCGTTTGCGCATACGTTATCTCATTTTCGATCGGCTAAAACCAGAACAACATCATTAATTTTATGTAGTTTTTTGTCTTTTAGAAGTCGCGTAGGCTAACAGCCATAATTCTAACGTTACCAACTAGCTGAAATGAATTGCTTGATCAAATTGCTCAATATTTAGAGTAAATCGACCTATAGGCCTAAAAACATTTCTCCTCCTTGAAACGCCCTCGGATTCGGGAGTATTTGCCTCAGGAATCTTCTACCTCGGAAAACATCGAAATAAAAGATCCGTATCTCGAATTGCAGAAGACGTTTGGTTTCAAATGTTTAAGTAAACGATGCGACACTTAGTATTTCACAATATTTGAAACATTGCAAATGTCTGGAATTCAGGTCACAGATGATATCTTGTGGACACTGAATATTGTCACAATTCTTCACAGCATTTTCACCCTCTTCCAAATCGCCTGAATTCTCCCAGCAATCTAATAATAATCTTCCTTTATTAACATTCAATCTGACAGACGCAGAATGATTGCAGATACAAGTTATACGAAATATGGCCCTGCAGCTTCGCACGACACATAGCCTAGAGTTCTACAATGATATAACCATTACCCAAGCAAGCCGTGGTGCTTGTTTAACATTCAATGAAACGGTAAAATGTAAGAAGAGGTGTCACGACATTCCTGAAAGTGTTGATGCCATGCTTCGATGTTGCTGTTGTTTGTTTGTTTGTTTGTATGTGCACTTGTTATAGCGCCCCTTCAAGCTCTCTCTCTCTACTCAGAGGCGCTCCCGAATGCAGAGCGGACACTGCATCGGAGTTTCACGCCGAAGCGCTGAGCAATTGTGAGTGAAGGATTTGCCCAAGGTCCTTACGCGGCGAGGTGGATTCGAACCCCGAACCTTCCGGCTTCAAGGCGACGACGCCACCACTACACCACCGCGCCCCACGTTGGCTCAACGGATATACGAATAAATTTTAAATCAACCTCTGGTGTTTTTGTGTGCATACACTTCTGATCATCCAGCACTCGTCGGTTAGGGTATATGACTTTTCTTTGGGTGAGATAATATTTGGAAGCGAGATTTCCGAGGGGGAAATGTATGTTTGAAACAGAAGCCAAATAATAATAATAATTATGATCTTATGGTTTGTTTTATTCTGTAACAGGTTAATGGAACGAAAAGTTGTCATATTGAAGGTAGGTCTAATACACAGGCTACCGGTGTAAAGGTTTCAAATTACCCCCGGTTTCAGATTACCCCCCTTCACACTAGATTTGCATCATTCACCGCCTTTATTGCGCTAAAAAGTAAAAAATCATCCCGCTTCTTGTTCCGTCGTCCCACTTCGTGGTTTATTATCAATATTTTGATCAGAAAAAGAATAATAGCCTCGAAGTCGTTTCTTCGTGTGACTTTTACGGCGATTAGTATTTTAGTTACAGATGAAAATATTGATAACAAACAGGGGCTTCTATCCCCCCTAAGCAACCGGGCGCAATCCATTTTCTTCCCCCCCTTTCTGGACCGGCCTTCCTCTATGAATGCAATATAATGCAATCTAGCGCATGCCCTACTCTAGTGTGGGAATGAAGGTTTGTTTGGAGAGGGACAAACGAGCATCCAGCAGACGATCGCCGAAGCATGTGTAGCGCCGAGAAGGGACCGGGTATGGGGAGGGAATGTGCCCGCCCCCATAAGAAATTTTTGTGATTTCCGCATTGCAATTTCAGCATTTTAAGCTGTCCTCTTAGCAAAATTACTCTACTGTTTCAGTGGAGGAATTGCTGCCAAAATTGGGCAGCCATATGTTTTGCGCCTCTGATAGGGCTGCCAACCGTCCCGGATTCGCCGGGACAGTCCCGGAATTGGCCCTGTGCGTCCCGTGTCTCGGATTGATCCCAAATTGTCCCGGAATTTGCTGTGGGCTCTACTTCCGAAAATGCTGCTCCTATTTTGCACACTAAATGCAATAAGTTGTACAAGGAATTTTCATTTATGCTTTCTATTAGACCTAAGGTTGTTGGCTGAGAACAGAATGTTGGACAGCGCTGGGTTGAAGTTTTCAAAACGTTACAAACCACTGACACTCAATGGTGTTGCTACTACAATACTACTCAGTCCATTTCCAATGCTCGTTCAGTAAATTCGATTGACAGCCCTACTATTTTTACTATGTATGAGTATGCCTGCTGTCTAACAATCTCAATTCGGTTTTCTGCAGCATGAGCACAAACCTTGTTAAAGCTGAAGTGCTCACGAATATAAATTTTAACATGACACGTGCAGATTTCTATGACTTGTGCCCAGTGCTCCTCCATGGGCTGCTTAAAACTAGGAAGAAGTATAAATTTAAGATAAATTTTGCTCTCTAATAATTGTATAAAGATATTTGTTATCAGCATGCATGACGCTTTGTAGACCTATAAGCCTAGGCTAGCTAAGAACCTGGTTCGTGCTGTGCTCATACAATAGGCTTCTCTGGTAGGCCTAGGTTACTGGAATTTAAAGAGCTATCTGCCAGAAATAAATTCTAATCTTAAAATTTAAGCTACTGGAATTTTGAGGATTTATCTACAATATTATAAACGACTATTTTTAGTGCATTGTAGATCCTATATTGGGCTGACACAGCATGTTACATTAGTCAGTTATAGCCTATGGGAAGTGTAAATTGGTAGGCCTAATGGGAAATCGAGTAACTGCGGGCGTCTCGGAATGGCAAAGTCAAAGGTTGGCAGCCCTAGCCTCTGATCAGTGTGCACTCGAAAGGCGTTACATAAATTTTTAGAGCACAATGCAATACAATCAAATACAATGTAGGTCCTACATCGTAAGCCCACGTAATAATGATGTTGCTTTACTACGTGTTCAAGGACCAAATTTGACTGACTGAAATTTGAAAGATAACATTGGAGAGAAGCCATTTAGTTGTGCAAAATAGTATTTGTATTAACATTATTTTTTTCAATTATAATATGATTGTATTATTTATTAAAATAGTAAAAACATTATTATAATCATGTAATAGGAAATTTTTTATAGCATATTATAGCTGTTATAGCAGTTCATGTAATTCATAAATGCAGATAGTAGCCTAACTAAAATTTCAAAGTGTATAAAGTGTATACATTTTGCTAAAAATCATTAGGCCTACCATTTTGTCCAAATTTATATGGAGGTGAAGTATTTTCTGGGGGGATCTTCCTCCTTGTGATGCCTAGATTGAACGCTGCCCTTTATGTCCGACCCCCCCAACCGACGTGAATTTTGGCTGTCTTCTGTTACCCCCCTATTTTTCACTGGGCGCAAGTTGCGCCCGCCATGTATAGGGATAGAAGCCCCTGATAACAAACCACGAAGTGGGAAGACGGATGAAAATCTTCAGAGCAAAACAAGAAGTGGAATCATTTTTTCTGATTTTTTTAGCGCAGCAAAGGCGACAAATGATGCAAATCTAGTGTGCAGGGGGTAATCTGAAACCGGAGGTAATTTGAAACCTTTACATCGGCACGGTACATTCTTTGAAGTCAACTATAAGCCTAAGCGTTCTAGCTGTTTATGTTCTGTATTGAATCGCGCAAGCTAAATTGTTCGCCTTAATCCTTACTCATATCAATCATACTGATTAAAGCTAAAGCCTTAATATAAAGACTTGTTCTATTGTCAGTGACTATGATTTAGATGTCACCACTGCCGCGTTGAATGCTGTGTGCAGTGTGGGTACTGTTTTTATTCTGTGGCTCTGATGCAGAGTAAAGCACGAGGTTACATAACGTCGGAAAAGCGGAAAACAGACATAGTGCATGTGATCGCTTCAAAATTAAAGAGAAAATTATCATTAATGTACTGAAACAGATAGGCCTATAACTCAATGCAACAATAACAACTATCGTGGGCGAATCCGCTCGTTTGCAAATGCCATAATTATGGGAAGCTAAGGCCAGATTGCCTTGTCTTGTCTTTAACCATCCTCGATTCGAGGGTTGGTCGCTTCATGGACATGCTTTCGCCACTTTTTCCTGTCCTCCGTCTCCTTCAGTATCCTCTCGAATGGTAGTTCCATCCACGCGATGATGTTAGCGATCCATCCCATCCTCGGTCTTCCCCTTGCCCTTGCTCCCGAAATTGTACCCTGTATTATTTCCTTTTCTATGCACCCCCCTGTTTCCTCATCAAATGACCGAAGTAAATGAGTTTCCTTCTTTTTATCATGCTCAATAAGGTTCTTTCTGTTTCCGTTTTCTCCAATACCCATTCGTTTGTTCTTTTCTCTGTCCATTGCACTCTCAAGATCTTTCTTAGACATTTCATTTCGAAAGCATTTATTCTGTCTTCTTCTCTCTTTCTGATCGTCCAACTTTCACACCCATATGTCGCCACTGGCCATATCAAAGCCTTCATGAGTCTGATCTTGGTAATCATTTTGATATTATGACTTTTCCATAGCGTCTTCAACGCTGTCCCTGTGGTGAGTCCTCTTGCTAATTTCTCTCTTATATCTGTGCTGCTGTCTGCATCTTCAGTTATCAACGATCCTAGGTAATGAAAGGTGTCCACCTGTTCCAGTTTTTGTCCTCCAATTTCAATATTACGCGTTCTGCCTTTTTGTGTCATCACTTTGGTTTTATTCATGTTTATCCTCAGACCTCTCTTTTCTCCTGCTTGGTGTAGTCGTTCTGTCAGTTCCTGCAACTCCAATTCTGTTCCCGCTAATAGTACTATATCGTCGGCGTATCTTAGGTTAGTAATGACCCTTCCTCCTATCCGTATTCCTCCCTGCCATCCCTCCAGTGCCTCTCTCATAACCGTCTCTGCCATGATGTTGAACAAATGAGGTGACATCACACATCCCTGTCTCACTCCCTTTTTATTCTGATGCCTCCTGATAGTGTACCTGCAAACTTTACTTTAGCTTGTTGTTTGCAGTATAATTTGTTCAGTAGATCGATGATATGTGGTGGAAAACCCATTTCTGCCATTGTCGCCAATAGCTGTTCATGTGATATGCAGTCAAACGCTTTTGTAAAGTCCACAAAACACATGTACAGCGGTTGTTGGTGATCGTGCATTTTCTGCATTATAATTCTAAGATTTGTTAGTTGGTCTCTGGTGCCTCTTCCTCTTCTGAAACCGGCCTGTTCATCTGCAAATTCAGATTGTGTCTTTCCTCTTATTCTCTCCAGTATGATCCTTAGAATAACCTTACTGGCATGAGATACCAGGGCTATGGTTCTGTAATTTCCACAATTGCCTAGGTCTCCTTTTTTAGGTATCGGTATAAAAATTGAGTTCGTCCAATCCTCTGGCCATTCTCCTGATTCCCATAACTCCTTACAAATGAGATGCATACGATCCAGTGCAGTCTCTCCTGCTGCTTTAAATAATTCTATTGGAACTTCGTCCATCCCTGCACTCTTTCCGTTCGCCACTTCTTTCATAGCCCTTGCCACTTCTGTTCTTAATGGAGTTGGTTCTCTTGTGTATCTTATCTCTTCACTTGAGTTTCCATCTTTGTCATCATATAGCTCTTTACAATATTCTTTCCGTATCTCTGAAATTCCTTCTTTGTCTCTTATCAGTTCTCCTGATGTTGTCTTTATTCCAAGAAGTTTTGGGCTGAATTTCCCAGTTAGTGTCTTGACCGTTTGGTATACTCTTTTCATGTTCCCTTGCTTGTTATTCTCTTCCAGCTCGTTGCATTTCTCTTCTATTTGTTTTTGCTTATCCTCTCTCAAGGCCAGATTAGAAGACATTCAGTCGAAGATTTACAAAGTAGAAGTCACATCTTACCATAGATGTAAAAAACGATGAAAATCAAAAAAAAAAAAGTGTTTTTTTCGAATTTTTTTTAAAAAAGAAAAAAAAACAGAAAAAAAGGAAACCAAAAATAATTTCCCATTGTTACATCCAAAACTTCATTTTAAGCTTAAAAACCTTACTTATGCAATTCTATCTTGATCTGCAAATAACACAACTTTATTATTAAGCCAAAATTAATTGGTATAAGTAACATTAATCTGCCACAGTTATTGGTTCGTATAACTTTGGTTTAATAAGATGTGGATAAATACGATAATAAATATTCCGAAAAATTAAAGGCATTGAAATCTTTTCAAATTTAAATTGTAAACATAAGTCCACATTATAAGTTCACGCTGATCGACATAAGAAAATTAGAATCTAACAAGAAGCTAAGACCATAGATGAGTACTAAATTATATATTGTACATTTGTACTAAAATTGTTTCTTATAAATATTAATTATAAGCCCAAAATTTTACGTCCAAATAACTCTTACAAAATTCATTTATTGTAGTGACCTACTACATGTATTTCTCAAATGAGGACTTAAACAATTAGCCTACATAATGACACTAGTTAGCTGAAGCCTTGAGAGTATGGTGAAAACGTATGGAATATCAGACAAAAATTAGAATAAGGAAAATGATACTATACACTAAATAGATAAATAAAAGCTACATAATTTTTTTTTAAACATTAAAAAGTTGAGAATAAAAAAAACGACGCTGTTGGGAGAGAATTAAAAAACTGGAAAAAACGTTTTTTACAGCTCTGCATCCTACAAATTATTCTTGTAGTTCAACAGACATCAACTACTTGTATGCAAACCGTCGATACGAATGGTTGCAGTCTACCGTTCCAGTACTTATACAAAGAATACAACGAATGCATTAATGTGACTGGAATCAATATTCTTCAGTGTGCAACTCTCAATGGAACCCTTAACAATTGTCCATATCCGATGGGTAGGCAAGCAAACTTTGCTCTTGTCTATAGTGAATAGAATTCTGCAATACAATATTCGTGGATTTCTGTATTAGATTTTATCAGGAACTTTCGAATAGCCTAAGTGAAGTTTTCTGTGGACTGTGGAATTCGACGGGACTACTAAGCTTTGCGTAAACTATTACAAAAGTAATTGCACAATATATATATATATATATATATATATATATATATAACGCCTAGCCAAAAATACTTCAAATCTAGTTAGTAGCAACTATAGTGACTCTTCAAGAATGTCTAGTCATAATATTATGTGCGTGTAAAAAATGATCAATGGGATGGCGTTCATTCGGAGGAACATAGACGCGAAGAAAAGGACAAGGGTTCATGTCGCAGGTCACATGGCAATCAGTTGTGGCGTCATAGGTGCAAATGACCTTTATTTCGTTTTGATCCAACTCCGACTTTTTGAAACGCTGATAGAGTCATTGAGCCGAATTTCTGAAGGACTGGATTTGTAGCATTCAGTGTATGGAGATAATTGTGACGAAACAGTAAGCTTTTTTACTGTATTGTGCAACTACTGTTTCAAAAGCATTGTACAGGATGTTGTTGTTCCTTCTACGAAGATTCAATAAAGGGCACATTGAAAACAAGATCTACAACGACGTCTATTTATGATTATTATTCAATACAGGATTCGTGGCAAAGCAATGCGTTGTTAATGTAACTTTGGAAATATCGAATGTCCCTTTACCGTACATTAACAACTGGATCATCATGATGAACCGTTTCAACGGATCAGTGTCATTCAGTCGTCCTTGGGCGGATTATAAGTTGGGATTCGGTGACATCAGGACATCAGAATTCTGGATTGGAAATGAAAACATTCATCTCTACACCAATCAATCTGGAACTTCATACAGACTTCGAGTTGAGGTAAAATACGAGATTTGTTGCTCTACTGAAGTAATAGTCGGTTCTTCAGGTTGATATGTTTTCCTAATCATCCTTAAAATGCAAACTGTGAGTATATTTATCTGTTATTTTTGCGCAAAGATAGAGAAAAGAAAAGTCCATTTATCATAATTATTGCAAAAGATTTCCTGTTAGTACTGAAATCGATGCAAGCAGGCCTATTTGATAGGCCTGCTTGCATCGATTTCACTACTATTCAGTCTTGGATGGTTTGTAGGTACAATCGGCTTCTGCAAAACCGAATTGCTTCTGTTTTGGGGTCATGCGAACTTCGTCACAATTTGACAGGTTTAAATTGGGGAAAACAGATCGTTGATCAACCGATCGTTTGAGGCGGTGAACGTGCTTTACCTTTGTGCAAAATTATATAGGTGGTCTGTCGCTGTAGTTTTCTTAATTTTTCCACATTACAGTTTTAGCGTTTGTCGCATACAAGATGGATTGTCGAAACGACCTCTTGCTCAATAGAAGCAGGGTTGATGAAAATTATTATTGCTGAAAAGGAAGTTGGATTGATAACAAGATTCCGGCTTGAAATTTTATTCATTCAATCTTTCTAATAATTTATATAGCGCCTCCTCAAAATTCTACTCAGAGGCGTTCTCTGCACTAACTAGCCGAAATGATGTTGAGCCATTGCGAGCGAAAAATAACAAGTTGCAAAATAAGACACAGTAAGCTGAAAGAGTCACCAGTGGCGAGCCCTCGCAAACACGCAGAGTTAACCATCGGATTCCCATAGACGGCTTGTTTAGATGGCGTGATAAGAGTCTCTGGTAAATGACGCCCGACCGGCTAATCGTCGAGGTTCAAGGATGCGCATAGGCAGGCCCGCATTAAACATGTAGGTGATAAGGGTGTTGCAGCACCAGGGTCCGCAGGTTTGAGGACCGCATTTTCAGAAAATGATTAAATTTATTAGAGAGAATGCTGCAACATCAATAAATACAAAGTCGTTGTCGAAGACATTTGCCAAAGTTCTCCCACACCTCAAATTTACTAGCTGGACCAAACAGTTTATGAAATTGGTTTAAATCGCAAAAATTTATTATTATTTGTATGCGGAAATATGACCCTTCCACAGTGATGTCATAAAATTGGCTACGCATGTCAATCATTTTGACTGGCATATTGAAATAACAGAAACAAAGTTATAAGAAGTCTCATTGGTTGATTCGTAATTTCTTAATTAAACCTATCGATTATCATTTTCTTCTCTAGTTTTCTGCCTCCTAGGCCGGTTTCCGACGTCGCACTCATCTCAAAGTTGGGCCTCTTCTTCTTCTTCGAACTTTCCATTTCCATTTGTTTTCATCCAATCCAGCACCATCTGTCATGGTCCTCCTCTGGTCGCTTCCCCTTCGTTTTTCCTTCGACGACCGTTCTTAGTAGTGAGTCCTCATGCAGTCTGAGCCTACCCACTTCCATTGTCTCTTCTTTACTGTGTGTACTTAACCAGGGCGTTTTTTTTCGGTAAGATCATGACGCTTTTAGATCGGTTTACCGGGACATCATTGAAGTCTGCGAAAGAAATAGGATGTTATATTTTATTAGTCCTTAAAAGAGGAAGAGGAACTTATAATTTAATATAAGAATTTTGGCAAACTGAACAGAAAACGATTAACAGGAATTCAAAGAAACGGGTGTTTTTGGTGGAAAATCGAAATAACTAAAAAAATGTAAAAATGGTCATCAAACATCAGAAAATTTGTTCAATGAAAATATGTCGGCGACTCGCGGTCCGCCAAAAATATTAAGTACCCATAGACCTCTACACAATCGCATATTATGATGTTGACGTAGATTACTAGCTGTCCAATGGCTGCTCGATCCTTCAATTTGTGAATGTCGTTCAGGTTACAACCAATGACTTGCTATTTCAACTTCCTTACTTATTATAGAATAATTTCTGCTTTAATTGGCCAATTTATTTAGTCAATACAAAGTGCTCCAACTATTACGAATAATAATCGTCTGTTTAGAGTGCAATGGTTCTAACTCCAATGCATTTAGCCATGGAGTTAGAACCATTGCACTCTAAACAGACGAATTATTCTGAATGCCATTTTCTTTGCTCTTCCACAATAATATGCATTGTGACTAATCACCAAGTGGCTTTATTCTGTAACTGTTTCTTCTTTCCATTGTATCATTGTCGTATTGTTATTCATAGTTTCAAGGTTACACCACTGGCAAATGGTTCTTTGCTGAATACGACACATTTTCGGTCGACTCAGAAACCAACAAATACGCAATTCACTTGTCAGGATTCGTTGGGAACGGTGGAGACTCGTTCAAGAATGCTACTATACAATCTAAATGGAATCATAATGGAATGAAGTTCAGCACATCTGACGCCGACAACGATTTGAAGTCAGGTGAAAGCTGCTTGTGGTGGTATTTCGCCGGATGGTGGTTCAATGACTGCTATTGGACCTGCCTCACTTGTGTCTACGGTACAGATGACTTTTCGTGGTATACTTTGCACGACTACAATATTGAGAACCTAGGAAAGTTAAGAGCGGCCAGAATGATGATCAGAAGCAACTGACTTTAAAAGACCGAGCTCTCTTGACCACGAGTTTCATATTTACCGCCTATATAAGAAAAACCGTTGACTTACCAGGGCTTTTTTAACGTGCAGTTCTACACAAAATGTGCAGTTCTAAATGGATTCGTGCAGTTGTAGAAGCACTTCCGTCACGTTCAGTGCAGTTAAAACTAGTAAAATCGGTCATTTTCCTCAGATTGGGAGTAATTTACCATGGAGGATGAGAAAGGAGAGAAGAGAATGTGCAGTTCTAAAAATTCCTTAAAAACAGCCCTGTGACTTACTAATAATTGCCTCACTCGTGTCTATGGTACAACGGACTTTTCGTGGTATTCCCTGGAAGACTATCAGTACGAGTACGCTGGACAGTTACGACGAGCCAGAATGATGATAAGCAACAGAATCTCACATGACAACAGCGCGATAAAACATTTCAACCTGATTACACTTTAGTGCCATCGAAGTAACATCAATTGTGAAAGAGTAATAGGCCCAATAGAAATATTCTATAACATTTTCAGTGATTGTAGGCTACTTGGCCCGTGACTCCTTTTTAGTCTACATGCATGTTTTAAGTTTTCTAAATTATTCGGACGTTCTCTAGAGTTGGTAAAGAACAGTTAAAAATGACGGCTGTACCTTGTTTATCTAGAGTCTGCTTTATTCCTACACCACTTCTGCAGTTACAAACTTTGGCCTTTTAGACTAACTGCTAGGTAAATATTGGTTGAGCAGTAGGCCTATGTGCGCGGCCATCGCGGTGGGTAGAGAAGGAAATTCGAGTTGAGAGTATATCTAATCCTCATCCAGGCAGCAACATCACAACTGCAAAAACGTCAAGACCTCAATGAGCTTTGCAAATGGCCACCAGTTCATCTGAATTTAGTGTTAAATCGAAAGGATCCAAATAAGCATATGTTGCGCACAATTTTTTTGCATTGAGACATAATTGCAGCAACACGGCCAACACCAAGAGCAGTCAGTAGCCTATAACTAACAGTAACAGCAGTAATTACACCAGCACAAACAAACAAACAAAAACAACAATAAAAATAATAATAATATAATAATAAAACCAATTTTTATTATTACCATATTGTTTCAGCAATGGTCAACGCCGGATTAAGAAATGTGTTGACCCTGTTCAGTAAAACTGTGGGTTCATCTCCACAGAAAAACAACAGAACGCATAAAACGTGTTATGGGTCCGTTCAACAACAGACTTTTAAGCAAAGCCAGCAGATTGTAGAAGATGCTGACTTGTCGGCTGCCCTTATAAAAACGACTCATCATTCTCCGAAAGAAAAGCTTCTAATACCAGAAATATCTCTGCGACAAGCCTCTCTGAGCAGATTCTGCTTGATAATGGAAACCCCATTATGACCCACACGTGTTACATTAAAATGAGAAGTGTCAAACAATTCAATACTATTTTGTTGATTTTTAATATTAGACTAAACAAATTACATTTATTACAATTATCGAATTTCCCTTTTGGCATCTCTGGGGACCTCTACAGTTCGGCCGAACATGCTGAACATGCCTTAATTCGGTCCTGGCAATAGAAGTAACCTAATATTATTGCTACTGCTTCTCTGTTGAAAAAAATTAGGACCTACTGAAATTAGGTCTGTTTTATTTGCTATATTAATGAAGTCATTAAATGTAAATGTAAATTTTACATTTGGCTTTTGAAACGGCTGATTCCAAACCTATCGTAGGATTTTTGAGTTGCGTTTCCATGCATTAGGCCAATTTATTAAAAACTATAAAGCTGAAACATACAAGGCCTACCGTATGCTGCAAAGTTTTATCTGCAGTTTAACAGATAGCAACAATGGTTGCAGTCTACCTTTACAGTGGGCTACAATTTCAAAGAGAGCAACAGGTGCATAAAAGTAACTAGTATCGATATCATTACATGTATTATTATTATTATTACAGGCCTACTATAACTAATTTTGTGTCCTCTAGGCTGTCATTTACTCTCAGAAGAAGCATTGGCGGCGCCAAGGTGGCTAGGGGGCTAAGCCCCTCCTAAGAAAGGCCACCCGGAGACGGTCGACATCTCAGGGAAATTTTCCATTTTCATCCGCAAAAATTTCTGACGACCTTTTTTAGTCTTTCGGCCGAAATCTCATGAAAATTTCCATTTGGCCATTTGGCCATTTGGCCATTTAGTCTATTCGGTGTATATAATAATTACTATAGCGTCTTTTTAAATCTACACCGTAAGCTATCTACACATGAATGCATAGATATGTGTGCGTGTGTGTTTGTGTGAGTAAATGAGCATGACTTGTGATCAGATGCTTAAATGAGTGTGTGCATGTTTGCTTGCTCGTGTGCCTGTGTAGCTGCGTGTTTGCATAGGTGTGCATAGGTGTCTGTGTGTGTATGCGTGTGTGTGTGTGCGTTTGTGCATATGTGTGTGCATGTTTGCTTGCTTATGTGAGTCGTTTGTGTCTGTTTAGGTGAGTGTTTATTTAGGTGAGGGTGCATATACATGTAGGACTGTAGGTGTGTGTGTGTGTGTGTGTCTGTGTGTGTGTCTGTATGTTTGCGTGCTTATGTGCCTGTGCACTACAGTGTGTATGTGTGTGTTTGTGTAGATGTTTGTTTGTGTAAGTGTGTGTAGTTGCGAGTGTATGCGAGTGAGTATCTGTTCTATATGGAAGAGGACGAGAACGTGAAAGATTAAAGGGGAAATGAGGAAAAGGAGGAGGAGGAGGTGGACGAGGAAGAGGTCGAGGAATACGAGGACGTGGACGTCAAGGACGAGGAGCAAGGACAATCAAGAGGAAGAGAATGACGAGTGGCAGGAGGACAAGGACAAGAACAAGACAATGAAGAAGTGGAGGAAGGAGAGGAGAAGAAACGGAAAGAGGAGGAATACGAGTAGGAAGAGGAGGAGGAGGAGGAGGAGGAGGAGGAGGAGGAGGAGGAGGAGGAGGAGGAAGAGGAGTAGAAGGAGAAGGACGACGAGGAAGAGCGGTAGGAGAACGAGGACGAGGAAGGGACAAGAAGAAAAGGACAAGAAAGAGAAAGCAGAAGAGGAAGTAGAGAGAAGAGGAATTAGAGCAGGTTGAGGAAGAGAAGGAGGAGATGAAGACACAGGGCACCAGCTTATGCACGAGCGCTGCTACAGAATAAACATGACATTGTAGTCCTTAATGCGCAATATACAAATTCAAGCAATAATAATAATAATAATAACACACTATGCTAGTGTTTTGCTAGGCGTTCACTGTTCATCAGGCACAGCCAGTTGGCGTTTCACAGTTTGCATTGGAAATAAATGATGGTTTTCATAATAATAATAATAATAATAATAATAATAATAATAATAATAATAATAATAATAATAATAATAATAATAATAATAATAATAATAATAATAATAATAATAATAATAATAATAACAACAGCAACAACAGCAACAACAGCAACAACAGCAACAACAGCAGCAGCGGCAACATCAACAACAACAACAACAACAACAACAACAACAATAATAATAATAATGATAATAATAATAGTAATAATAAAAATAATAATAATAATAACCATTATAATAATAATAATAACAATAATAATAGGCCTAATAATAATAATAGGCCTAATAATAATAATAATAATAATAATAATAATAATAATAATAATAATAATAATATTAATAATAATAATAATAATAATAATAATAATAATAATAATAATAATAATAATAATAATTAATAATAATAATGGCCGATGAGGATGACCGTTAACTCCAGAACAACAAAGCTTTTATTAATGATTTTAAAGCCTGAGGGATCATAAATACCTCGGGCGCTAAAAAAATAATAATAATAATAATAACAGGCCTACTATTAATTAGAATCTACTGCCTGCGCCGCCGTTTCTATTGCTGCTAATTTTCCTAGTTTTGACACTCTCTATTCTAGGGCTGACTCTGCTCTTTTCCGCTCTATCCTCTTAAATTCTTGTCACATTCTTCACGACCTCCTCCCTCCCCTTAAGGTCACTCCATACAATACTCGACCAAGGCCACATAATCTAACCCTTCCTAGAGTTGATTCTTTTGCCAGAAACAGTTTTATTATGCGAATGTTATATAACTCTGCATAAATGTTTTCTATTATTTATTTTCTCTGTAAACTATAATACTGTGCGTTTGCTGGTGGTATAATAAAGAATATTCTCACTTACTTCTTACTTACTTAATTTGGATCCTATGTTAAATTCTATTGCTATCTTTGCAATCAACGGCGCCAAGAAGATGCTGTCAACTCGAAGTGACGTCATGCAGTCTATTATACGATGACGTCACAATCGCCCCGGCAACGTCACAGATAATCTCGCGCAACGAGAAGAGCATCCGGGCGGAAAATAAGGCTGTACTTATTTAAACAGTTTAATAATTAATTCGCACAATTACTAGGTTGCGTAAGTTTAATTTGATTGATGAAATTAATTTCTAAGTAGGCTGCCTAAGCGCCGCCGTCACCATGAAGGTCTGTCTTGCTGCGTTGATTCCTCTGCTTGCCTTTCTTATCGTTCTTCCGTCCGATGTCAGCGCCCGAAGACGCATCCGACAGGAGCAGGAGAGGAAAGCGGAGTACGTATATCTGAGTCAACACTAAAGTATCGGTTATCGAAGCATTATAGGCAGTATTGGCGAAACTATAGTATCCGGGACCGACGTTACACAATATCTTATTATAGTATAGTATATAGTGTCTAATGACGACACTAACCCTAACACTAACCCTAACCGACCCTCACGACGCTTAACCTGAGCCTAACCGACCCTCACGACGCATAACCTGACCCTAACCGACCCTCACGATGCATAACCTGACCCTAACCGATTGGAAATTCCCAATGTTATAAACGTCGGTCCCGGATACTATAGTTTCGCCGGCAGTATCTTTGGAAAGTATCTAATGACGACACTGACCCTATAACAGCCATAACCCTAACTGACCATCAAGACGCCTACTTCTGATCCTATCCGACACTCGTGACGCCCAAACCGACCTAAAGCGACACTTAGGTCCCGATACTATAGTTTTGCCATATCTTATTCGAATTTAATGACTCGATCGCACAGTAGGATGGATACTGTAATTAAAATGCAGTTAAAGTGATAGGGATGTGAGCAATAGATACCAGTCCGGTCTTTATATATATATATACACTGTGTCCCAATAAATCGGGGCCCATTTTTATAATGTGAATAAAACTGGCAAATATTCATCGATTGTCAAAATTTCAAAACCGTTTTATCCTGAGATAATTATCTACAAATTGGTAATTTATGAACGGCCCTCACTAAAAAATTACGTCATAATGACGTCATTAATTTACATATCGAAACCAAATGTCAACAAAAATCGTTAGAGAATGGCGTTCAGCCAAGAAGACAAAATTGTAATAAAATTCTTACGGATAAATAAACATTACGGCGCAAAAAGTTTATTCGAAAATTTCCGGACAAGGGATGGACAGTGAGCGGTCTAAAAAAGCTTCCAAGAAAAATTGATTTGACCGGTTCGTCGGAGCGTCGCGCTCATGGGCGCCGACTCTGCGAGGCCCGTGAGTGCTCAGCACCACCAGAAATTGGCCATGCGAGGCCCGCCCTATGCTGGGCACCACCAGAAATCAGCCAACAAGATGTGCTTTTTATGATATTATTTCTCTGTTGGCGTTGCTTATCTATAAAAATCATTGCGTTTTTTACATATTTTCTTTTATATCAGTTAGTCTACCTTTATATTACTCCAGTTTTACTCCGTCCGGTAGTCTGAACTCCATACGAATACGAGGAAAATCTCAAAATCTCGCTCCTTCGATCCGCTTCAGTCATTTTTTTTATTACGGACGAAGGCGACGACTTGAATGACTGTTTCTTTTTATTGTAGGCCTATATACATGCTGGGTTATATAATGATCATCACTGCGCGAAAATCACCTTGCAGCATCACAAAAGCTGGATACTGTTTTGTCTGCGTTAATTAACAAATCAGCCTTGACTAAATTGTCTGCGAAAACTATTTGAAAAACTGTCTTCCACAATGTTAATATTGGCTTACTAAAATTAATAGTTTGTTTGTTTGTATGTGCACTTGTTATAGCGCCCCTTCTATAGTGGCTAATGTAGGCTAGACAGAAATTTTTGATTTCTTGTGCAAAATTTGACTCTGTTGAGTGTTGACCTAATTAGGGGAGAGTGATCCAAGATGCCCATGTTAACGAAGATTGTGCTTTTCTTCTGTGTGGATTCCAAGAAAAGTACATGCCAAGAGTTATAATTTTTTAAGCAATTGAGAAGTAGGCTACATTTATTGAGATATTAAATCATATCTTTAAAAATGAAATAATGGGAAATTTTGATGAGATAACAGCTCAAAATGTCACTATTTCATGTTGTGCGGAAATTTTTTAGACAACGGAAAGGATGCTTTTCAAGTCTCAAACCACGACAATTTCGTTAAAATGACAGCCAAAGATACTGCCATCGCAGTGTGGCAAGAAAAAATTCGAAAATGGTTAGGAGCACATGCATCCCCTCCCCAAGCCCCTTCGGCCCTTCCCCGCTCGGCGATCGTCCTTTGACCGCGAGTTCGTGCCCTAAAACCATGAACAAGTATATATATGTATACGCCTATGAACAGAGGTCATTTCAATCACTCTCCTATAAAAAGGCTCAAAAAAATTTTTCCGCGCTCACGCGCGGATTTTTTTTACATTCGTTTGGGCACCCACACTCTTCGGGTCAACTCGGCGCCTATGGTCGCGCTGCTAGCGGTACTTAACATTTGAATTCCCTGATGCAAATGACGTAATTGTGACGTCAATATTCATGCCAGAAACTTAATATTTGAATCAGTGTAAGATAATTATCTCAGGATAAAATCAGTTTTGAAATTTTGAAAATCGATTAAGATTTGCCTGTTTTATTCACATTATAAAAAGGGGCCCCGATTTATTGGGACACAGTGTATATATCGCTTTTGATAGTCTGTCCTAAAGTGACGCTGTCTAAGTAGGCCTAATCAGCGATTACTACATTCAGTTGCTCTTTGACTTCTGAAGGAGATCCACGAGAGTAGGACTAAATGGGAGAAATGCGAAGCAAGACTAAGAACGCAGCCAATTCGCCGCCTGAGAATTATAGTGTTCTATCTGCGTTTTTGTTTACATTGGAGTTAAGTGCACAGGCCGATTCAGAGTAATTTGTTCTATCTTGGTACAAAATCCCGTCTGTTGAAATGGTGCCTTTACGAGGAAAAGAACAGAATTATTTTATTCCATTTGCATATGCTTACTAACTGATAGGTATTACAATGTTCTATGTGAACCAACCAATTATATTGCAAAGATTTAATCACGTGGATAGGCCTATTATAGAACAAGTTGCGATCAGGAGTACAGCCCAGAATTATTTTGTTCTATTACGGTGGTCACGTGGTCTGAACGGCGAATTGTGATTCGCACATGCATATAGAACATTATAACAACAGTCGTAATTCGTTTTGCTAACAATTATAATGTTCCATGTAATGATGAATCATAATAACAATTAATAATATTTTGTTCTATTTGAACAAATTCCGAAAGTCTCCTTCAAATTGTCTTTTCTTATGACAGAAGCCACAATCGTTGCGATTTTTTAGAGTTGCAGATGTCTGCATAAATGCTTTCTAAATATTATTGCTCTATTTTGTCCGGCCAAAGAGTTTTTAGTACAAAATGCAAAGTCATTAAACTTTCTTTTTCGATTTTCTCCGTTTCGCCAAAATGTCGCATAGAACAGTCTAACTCTCGAGCGGCGAATTATTATTATTATAGTCCGATGGACTTAACGATGGGTAAATGCAGGAACCTATGATCATCGCGGCCATTGATGGCTGGTAAAAGTAATCGTTACCGTAGATTGTGTTGCACGTTGCGGGTTCAAATCCACCTCTAACCGTCGAATATGGACCCCGAGCAAGTACTTCACTCGAATGTCGAAATTGCTCGTGCGCTTCGGTGTGAGACTCCAATTCAGTGTTCGCGCTGTAGTCAGGAGCGCCTCTGAGTAGAATCTCGAACGGGCGCTATGTCAATTGCTCGTTATTCGGTCAATCATCAACGCTGAACAATTTGTCTGCTGCACTTCAGAATGAACCGCATGTAATTGTTGTAGTGCATACGAGGTCAGTCACATCATCCGAAAGAGGTCAGACAAGCTTTCGGCTCACTTCAAGGGAAGCGATTTGCCCGTGGCTTGTGCCGTCTGCGGCAAGTTGTATAGCGTTGACGAGGAGAACTGCGTGTCTGGAAAGAAAAAGGCCAAGTACAACTGCATGCTGAAGGCGAAAGGAGATAAGTCTGCTTTCATCGCCAAGTTCAACGAAATGAAGACAGGATCAGGAGGCGGCGGAGGAGGATCTGAAGGAGGGTAAGATGTCATATATCATTGTGGGGCGCGGTGGTGTAGTGGTGGCGTCGTTGCCTTGAAGCCGGAAGGTTCGAGGTTCGAATCCACCTCTCCGCGTAAGGACCTTGGGCAAGTCCTTCACTCACAAATGCTCAGCGCTTCGGCGTGAAACTCCGATGCAATGTCCGCTCTGCATTCGGGAGCGCCTCTGAGTAGAGAGAGCTTGAAGGGGCGCTATAACAAGTACGCACACAAACAAATACCAGTCTGTGGTTCTGTGAGAGACGCTTAATTGGGACACGGGCGTATGCAGAGGTTGGGATATCGGGTTCAAACCATCAGAAATAATTCTCTTCTTTCCGAAACTTAAAATCTCACATCATCTGTGTGTTTTGTCACTTGCATGTCCATTGGAAACAGACCCCCGCCAAATGAAACCCCAATATTTTCTGGCCAGACCTCTGAACAGAGATTTTATTAAGCTATTTCAGATCTGGTTCAGTCGGTAACACAATTGGGGGTGAGGGACAGACAACACAATACAATATAATAATGTTGAGGTCTATCACGGTTTAGAAATATCAAGGTGGCAGATATATAATTATAGAAGAGTCTTGTCGATCATAGTTGGCCGAGACAGTTACTATGCTATACAGCGAAGTGAGAAGGTTTTCGGTTCAGAAAAAAATTACGCCTTAGTCCGGGTCAGTTTTATGCACAAGTTGTGATAAAGAATCCTTTTTCAAGTTTGCTTCAAAATTTGTGCATGGTTTAAGGCTTGGACGCATCGTAGAAAGACACGACGTCGTAGGTAAACGCGTTATTATAATTATTGATTCGTCTTCAACATATTAACACAATCGTTTCAGTCTCAACCGTCATGAGTGTGTGAGTGACACGAGACAATTATAGTGGGGCCGACGGGCCTCTGCTTATTTGCGGAGTTTCAGCATCGTTTGCCGGTTACGTCCCTGCGTGCGCTTGAAAAGTGCATCTGTCACAATAATCGCACATCTCATTATTGTTTTACACATCCAGTGTGATTTTCCGAGAAGCAAATAGCGAGTAGACCTATAGGGTCTAGGCCTGTCGATTAAAGATTCTAACAAATAATGTTTCGTTTGCTTGTTAACAGGGGAGGAGGCGAGGCCAATCCGGCGCCGGCGGCGGCGGCGCCGGCGGCGGCGGCCGAGAAGCCAGCGGAAGGGGGAGGCGGTGGAAAGCCACAGACGAAGGACGAGTACTTCAACGCACAGAACATCGAGAAGACGTGCAAGGTTTGCAAAGTGATCGCCAACGTGAACGCTGAAGAGTGCGTGAAGCCCGAAGAGAACCACGACAATAAATGCTGCAAACATGCGTTTGATGTTCTGAAGAGCAAATTCGATGAGGAGTGGAACAAACAAACGAGACGTCGTCGAGGTAAGAACCAAGAATCAGATTTATGAATGTAAGTAAGTAAGTAAGTAAGTAAGTAAGTAAGTAAGTAAGTAAGTAAGTAAGTAAGTAACTAAGTATAACTAAGTAACTAAGTAAGTAAGTAAGTAAGTTATTTTCTTTATTGCCCCGCTTTCAAACGCACAATGAGACATAAAACATAATTATGATAAATCGAAGTAATAATAAGCCTCTGAGGAGTTCTCTTGAAGGGGCGCTATATAAATGTACGATTACAATTACAATTACAATTACATATCAAATGACAAGTTGAATAAAATTACTGAAATATTAGCGATAAACAAATCATCTGTAGGCCTACAGCATGATTCTGGTGATAAATCCCTTGCCAATCAATGAACCACAGCGTTGTGCCTCTAGATTATGTGAGCGAGGCATAAGTGAGTAACCAGTTGCACGTTCTGGCGGGTGAAGGTCACGGAAGACGTAGGCCTACTCCATGGTAACGGAGGATAGAAGCAAAGAGAGATGTGCATCTGCCTTAGAACATAGCATGTTAAAAGTAGGAGTACTCGTGGTGTAACCGTCGCATTTATTCATTCATTCATCCATTCATTCATTCATTCATGCATTCATTCATTTATTCATTTATTCATTTATTCATTCATTCATTCATTTATTCATTTATTCATTTATTCATTTATTCATTCATTCATTCATTTATCCATTCGTCCATTCATTCATGCATGAGACTCATGTAGCACCCTTTAAAAAAATTCAAAGCTATACGCTGGGCATCAGTTTATTGTCTTTCTATCATTATCAGTCTGTATATGCCGGTCGTTTTGTCTTTCTGTATCCTCCTCTTCCTCGTCCTCGTCGTCGTCCTCCTCGTCCTCCTCGTCCTCCTCGTCCTCCTCGTCCTCTCCTCGTCCTGTTCCTCCTCTCTACTGAGAGGCGGGACAGCCTAGGCAATGGAGTGATTTCGAACTACTTTAATTTCGCTGTGCATACGTCACTTAACGTATCTAAGAGATTGTATTGTATTGTATTGTATTGTATTGTATTGTATTGTATTTCAACATTTATAAAGCGCCTCTAGTAGGGTGAACCGTTCAGAGGCGCTCCCAGTGCGCAAGGCCCCGCGAGAAGAAGCAGGTTTTGAGAAGAGACAGAGCAGAGGAGAGACTGACAGAAAGAAGTGTAGAGCGAACAGAAGGAGAAAGAGCACTCCAGAGCGAAGGACCAATTGAGACAAAAGATCGAGACTGAGCCATAGCAGTTCTAGACCGAGGGACCAGAGAGATGGTTGCCAAGTCATTACAACATTCTAACATGAAATCGTGTTCTTTTCTTTTAGTCTTCAGAAAACGGAAGTTCAAAGTTTAACCGCAAGTTCAGAAGCTGCGTTGAAAATTTCTAAATTTCTACAGTCAACCGGATCCGACTTTCTAAAGAATTTTCGACGAAATGAATCAAAACATTTAGACTTATTGATGATAAAATTTAAATCGACCTTCGCTGAATTCTGTTTTTAAAGAATGATCTAGAATTCTCGTTAGCACTAATATTGTAATTTATTGAGTCACATCATTCGGCTTTTACTTCGTATTTGCATTTTGTTTTAAACTTCATTCGCTATTAAAAAGGCCTATACGCAACAAAATATCCCAGTAACTTTCTACAGAATTTTTCTTAAACGAAGCAAGACTTTGATGTTTGAATGTTAAGCATTAAATCGATCGGGATTTTTATTTTAAGGTTCATTCGATTTATGAAATACCCCAAATGTAAATGTTCTTTCATTGAATAAAAATATCTACACGCGTGTATGAGATTCCTACCACAAGTTACCCTATTAGATTTTAACTACTGAATGTATTTTTTGGTAAGAAGACATTATTTAAGACTCGCTATCAGACGTGACTTTAGGACCATACATGGACGTAATTATGGGGCACGAGTTGATCGACAGAGGACGCGTAGACCGACCCGACTATATCAACAATGAGATCTAATAATTAGATCTCATTGTTGATATAGTCGGGTCGGTCTACGCGTCCTCTGTCGATCAACTCGTGCCCCATAATTACGTCCATGTATGGTCCTAAAGTCACGTCTGATAGCGAGTCCTAAATAATGTCTTCTTACCAAAATATCCCAGTAACTTTCTACAGAATTTTTCTTAAACGAAGCAAGACTTTGATGTTTGAATGTTAAGCATTAAATCGATCGGGATTTTTATTTTAAGGTTCATTCGATTTATGAAATACCCCAAAAATAATAAAACACGAAAGGTTATTATATCACTACATGTACATGTAACACATTGTAACAGGTCCTGAAATAATTAGGACCTGTTACAATGTGTTACATGTACATGTAGTGATATATAACTTAAGAGTTGTTGCCATAGGCGTAGGAGGCGGGGCCAAGAGGGGAAATGCCCTCCCCAATTTTGGGCAATTGTTTTTTTCGGGCAAAACACGCATGGACGGAAAAACATTTTTAAAACACTTTTTCGGACAAACAGGCACGGGAGGATTTTTTCGGACACACAGGGTAAGGAGCTATATTTCCAGACGATTCGCACGAGATGACTATAAAAAATAATAAAACATGAAAGGTCATCAGTTATTTCGGCGGCTGGGAACTCAGATATTTCGGCTGGGAAATCGGAATGACTAAAAAAAGATCGTTAGAAAATTTTGCCGAAAAACATATGTAAAAACCCGCGGTCCGCCTAAAATTTTCGAAGTATATTTTTCGGGCAAAAGTCAAATCTTTGCCTCCCCACTGCCGAACTGTCCCCCTACGCCTATGGCTGTTGCCAATAGTCGGATGCACAGGTGGGCCTAAACCAACCAGTGCAATGCTCACACGTGTGTGTTTGTGTATGTGCGTGTATGAATGTGTGTGCGCGCGTGTGTGTGTGCGTGCGTGTGTGTGTGTGTTAGCGTTTTATGCTTCAGGGGTCCTTAGAAAATAGTGAGATTAATATAATATTATTTGTAGGAAATGTATTGCGATTAATTTGCAGTTAATTGCGATTAAAAAAATTAATCGTGCGATTAATTTAGATTAAAATTTTTAATCGAACAACAGACCTAGTTAAAGCTAGTAAAAAAGGCCATTGTCCTCCGATTGGAAGTAATTTACCATGGAGGATGGGAAAGAAAA